>JAJGRX010000993.1:1200000-1800000 GCA_025461125.1 Carex kokanica | reverse complement strand
GTGTATTAATTATCAAATGACACATTGACAATGTACAAATGGTACCAAACTAAAACTAGTAGAATACAAACAGAACCACATATATGGACATGTACTAAATGGTACTAAACAAAAAGCAAGTACAATACATGCAGAACCATATAAATAAACAGGTAATCCTAGTCATTTCCCTAAATAAAAGGTAAGTTTGCGAAATTTAAAAAGTTCCAACGAATTCTTGTAACATTTGATTCATCATTGAACCACACCAGCCATTGAATCCATAAAGTGTTCTAATTCATACCTCATCCCAGAACCTGGCAGCCCGCTCGGCTGATTGTGCAAAACGCTTCAAGCTCAGGAAATGAACACCATCATGCAAACCAGAGTTTAACACGGCCACATCTGGCACCGATTCCTCATCAGAAAAGTATCCCTTCAACAATTGACGGTACTCTTCGCTATCAAGTGAATCCACACCGAGATAATTCTTGGTCTCATTCCAATGCCCATTGAACACATTTGTGATCCTAACAGACCACACTCCATTAGGGCTGGTGAAATTCTGGTCAAAACGTCTTTGCACGGCAGTAGTGTCGGTCAACCCAAGAACAAAATTTAACAAGTTTCGTATAGTGTCAACATGGTTTGAATCACCCCAAAAGAAGAGCCATTTCTTGTCGAGGCACTGCCACGCCATTTCCTGTGTGAAAATTCTGAAGGAGCAATGAGCAGAGTAGACCCAGCCGTTGCTTTCTAATGACCCCAGTGGCCCATGGCACCATGGCTGCATGCACGGGAAATCAGGGCCGAGGCACCGATACCGGCCTTGTTCATCAATTTTGCAATCACGGCTTTGGGTGTGGCGGGTCCACCGACCTGACCACACCTCCCGGGAAAAATCATCACTTTTGCATATTCCCAGCTTTGGTAAAACCACAATGCTCTGAGCAAACCGCACAGGTATATTTCGGAGCTCTTTTCTAAACTTGAAACGCTCAGGAGAGTGTTTCAAACCCAAAAAGCTCCTAAACAGAAGAGTAATAGTAAAATTAAAGTCGCCAGTGAAACCCGTACCAACTTGGAGGTGAATCGAGTAGGTACCGTTGCCGTGGTCGGTGACAGGCGGTCGAGATTTCCAGCTCGGGCTGGAGAGATCGGTCTCGAAGTAGTCCCCACCAATGCATTGTCTCTTACCCGACTCGTCTAGTGCGTGAAAGGTTAGTGTGGTAATTTCAGAGGAGGGGACGGTAATGGGGGTAGAAGGAAGGGAGATTTCGGTGGTGAGAGAGTTGTTGCAAGGAGGAGCGGTGAGCCAGCGAGCTAGAAGCGAGGAAGTGTAATTTCGGGAAAACGGCACGGAGATCCAAGGAGAGAAGGGTAGAGTAGGAGGGGAGGAGGGTAGAGGGAAGGAGGGGTAATGGGGGTGGAAGGAGGAGAGGAGGAGGAGGAGGAGGAATGGGGAGAGCAAGGTGGGGAGGGAGCAGCAGAGGGGAGAGAGAAGGGAGGGGAGGGGAGGGGAATGGGAGGTCAAAGAGGGCTTGACAATGGTCATTGTGTGGTAACTCGTGCCGACATTGTAGTTCGTACTTCTCTCTCTTCTCGAGAGAGAGAGAGAGGAGAGGAGAGGAAAGGTAGGAATGTAAATAATGAGGTGAGGTGTAAGGCCTTAAGGGAAAGGAATCAATGTTCTTTTGTCTTGGAGTTGGCAAGGGAAGGGAAGACTGGGGTCAAAGAGGTAACAACAATACAATAAATAATAGTACCAGCATTCTATAAAGGGTGGGGTGCACAGGATTGATTACTGTTTTTATTTTGTTTTTCCTTTATGAGTGCTATTACGGACCAGAAGTTCCTTTGAGCTGGTTTTAGGAACAAACTATTGTTGCCATCTGATTAAAGAGGATAAGATAAAAATATTGATATTGTTGTTTTGGTTTCACTTTTGTTTTAAGTTTGCTCATTTTTTGATGTTTTTTTGTTTTATTGTTCTGTTATAAAGAAGAAGAAGGGTAAAATTATCCTTCTAACGTTTTATTAATGTTAATCGTTATTTTTGAGCAACTAAATTGAGAAATGAGGATATTGATAAATTTAGTGGCTGTAGATGGGAAATAACTAAGTTTAAATTTTTCATAGAAAATTATCTAAATTCAGAAGTTACGATGGGCATATATCTAAATTTCTCTAAAGTTAATATGATAAAATTATGACTCGTACACTTAGGGGTGAAAACGGTATGAATAATATCCGGTCTGTATTAAAAAACTTAGATGTGGATATCCAATATTTGTATATGATTTCCCCCTTGTACGCTGTATGAAGCGAAAAAAGTCCTGCAAATTTTGACTGTCTCCAGCAAAATCTAATTGTGATGATTTAAAAAAATATACACCGTGATGATCTCAAGCAAATGCGCAGGCATATATGTATAGAAGAAAAAAGAACTCGAGTAGTATTTGCGCTATACAATATGAGTTTTTTTAAGCAATTTATATGAGCTTTAAATAAAGACCCAAAAAAGCTCAAACCGAAATTGAATTTGTTGCTACTTGCTACAGATAAATCAATTTGAAATTGGGAATAGAAATAGAAATTTGAATAGAAAAAAAATAGATTTTGTCATGAATCATGATGCTTAAGATATTTTTAATAGAAAAAATCGATAGTTTATGATATTACTATGGATATTTTGAACCGCAATTTGGACTTTGTACGGATTCAATATGAATATTATAATTTCTTAATTACTTTGGTGTTATTTATTGTTATATGAGACTTTAGATAATGTTGATATTTAGTACAAATATTGAATATACGGAATGTAAAAAAAAAACACTATGTGGCATAGCTTCCGCTATAGCGACGCTATTCGCTATAGCTTTTTTTGTAGCCTTCCCGCTATGACGCTATAAACGCTATTTAGAACCTTGGTATTTACTATTTTAAATCATTATTATAAACTGTTGAATATTTTTAGAGAAAATTTTGTTTTCAGTCTCTAAACTATGGCAAGGTTGTAATAGACTGTTTAAATTATAAATTGTTGGAAAAGATGTAGTTAGCTAAATTTGTAACATGTTATTTTAGATTTTTTTTTTCTGAATATTGTATTAAAGTTGCTCCCATCAAGTTAAAACTATTTTTTGCGCTATGCAAGAATCAAATCCGGACAAGTAGGTTGAGCAACATCCCTCTCTGAACCATTACATCAATTCATATTTGTTGTTAGAATAGAGTAGCTTAATTTGATATTTAATGAATTGCTATGTTAAATATTAATAATGCATGAACTGTGGATGAACTGTGGATTGAAATTGATGTAAAATTATGGGTTGAGAATTGTGTTTATCATGCTGATTGTTTTTTTTATCTAGTACCTGATTAGTTAACGGGTTTAAACCCCATTAGCTATTTGAACTCAATTAGTGTCCTACTCTGACGAAAATTTTGAATCCGTCTCTGAGTGTGGTTGACAAGATTCATCACCGCATTGCTCTGTAACGTAAATAGTCTCCTATTATGCTCTCACCACAACATCTATCACTCCGATGTTCATAGAGTGTCCCACAAACCTCGAAACTTATTTTTTTCTGTCAGTGGAAACTTTCATTTTTTATTTTATCTTTAACTGTTATATATATCTTTACTATTCGTCACATTTGATCAGTATTTAACAAATATAAAGCTTTTGAAACTTTCAATTACAAACCAACACGTAACACATATATAAACTCTTTTTTCTTCTTCTTTCTATTTGGAAAGTACTTGTAGTATAACTTTTTCAGATTATCAAACTTAATCTTATTTATTTTTTGAAAGGCGAGACAGAATTTGAATTTTTTTTTTTGAAATATTATTTCCCTTGCTACAATTAATTACGTTCAATTAGACAAAATCATGGCAAAATCTTAAAAAATCACATTAAAAAAGTTTTTTCCCTGCATTTTAATATTTAATTATGCCGAGCACATTACTTTTCAAAAACAATATGTACATAAATATGGAATTAAGAGTAAATTTTAAAATAAAGGCTTTCAGTAATTTATTTATTTTAGATTTCTTGCCTACTGAAAGGTTCTATATAGTGAGACGTAAAGTCATTATACTATTTAAAAATAAAAACATAATAAAAAATCCTAATTAAAAAAAAGTAGGTAAATATTTTGTTTGCTTGATTCAAATGGACTTACAGCAGCTGACTATGCTTAAATGACTAGTACAATTTTAATCAAGGGACTTGTAGATAAAATATATTATGAGGTCAGATTGATACAATCTCACGAAGGAACTTCCATGAAAATATCTTGATTTTCTGGGGGTCATTTCAAATAATATCTACGAAAAAGAAGAGGACAAGAATTAATTTATGAAGAGCACACGTAGAGTAGAGTGGGAAAAACGTGCCGTGCCGTGATCAAGTAAATTTTTCACGTGCCGTGCCGTGACAAAAATTACGAGGGGTGGTCACGGCACGCGAGTCACGCCGTGACTCGTGTGCCGTGACTAAGTCGTGTCGTGATCAAACGTGCCGTGACCAAACATGCGTTAGTCACGTTTGATCACATTTAACGTTTTAAACAAAAAATATGAAACAATTCTTTAAAATTCAAATGTTTTAATTGAAATTTAAATGTAAATATTTTAATTAAAATAAAATTAGTGTATTGCCTCGTGATTACCGTGACTGGCGTGTCTACTGTTCCGTGACTCACGTGTCATGCCGTGCCGTGTCTTCTTTGCTAACAATTGGTCACGGCACGCGACAGTCACGCGTGCCGTGCCGTTCCGTGACGGAGCCGGCTCCGGCGTGCCATTTTTCCCACTCTGCTGCACATGGATAAATATTTTTAATGGTAGGGACCTCACCTCACCTGGAGAGAGAGAGACGGACATATTGATTCATGATTCTAAACGCTATTGACCGATTTATCCGGAAATTGTTTGGAGTTGTACATTTAAATAATAACGAATCTGTTTTTTCTTTTCTTTAGTTTGTTAGTCGAGCCCTGAAAATCTGAGCTAATTGACCGAATGGAGTTTCAAAATGGATCGTCTAGTTGGCTTTCATATTTTACTTTATTTATTTTATCAACTTCAGTTGTATTTTATCTTTTTTTTAGCTAGTTATATTTTTTTTTTCTAGTTGTCTTTCATTTTCAATTGATTGTTTTTCATGTTTTATTGTTTGTCTTTTATCTTATACCGGTTGTCTTTCGTGTTCTATTAGTTACTTTTAATGTTCTATTGGTTGTCTTTCATTTACAATTAGTTGTATTTCACTTTCTTATAGTTGTCTTTCATATTGTACTGGTTGTCTTTCATGTTTTACTGATTGTATTTCAACATCTTTTAGTTGTCATTCATCTTGTACATGCTGTCTTTCATCTTGTACTGGTTATCTTTCACCATATACTAGTTGTCTTTCGTCTTATACTAGTTGTCTTTCATCTTCTAATAGTTTTTTTTTTCATCTTTTTCTGAGTGTCTTCCATCTTCTACTGGAGAATTAGCTCAGATTTTCTTCTAGTTAACTTTCATTTTGTACTTGTTGTCTCTCATGTTCTACTCGTTGTCTTTCAGATTCTACTGGTTGTCTTTCATCTTCTTCTAGTTGGCTTTCATCTTGTCCTGATTGTTTTTTATGTTCTACTGGTTGTCTTTCATCTACAACTGGTTGTATTTCATCTTCTTCTAGTTGTTTTTATCTTGTACTGGTTGTCTTTCATGTTCTACTGGTTGCTTTTCACGTTAAAATGGTTGTCTTTCATCTTCTTCTAATTGTATTTATTATTCTTCTAGTTGTATTTTATCTTCTTCTGGTTGTTATTCATGCTCTGCTGGTTGTCATTAATGTTCTACTAGTTGTCTTTTATCTATTTCTGGTTGTATTTCATCTTCTTCTAATGTATTTCATATTTTACTAGTTGTCTTTCATATTGTAAGAGTTGTCTTTCATCTTCTACTAATTGTCTTTCGTTTACTACTTGTTGTCTTTCATCATGTACAAATTGTCTTTCATGTTCTACTAGTTGTCTTTCATCTACAATTGGTTGTATTTCATATTTTTTTTAGTTGTTTTTCATCATGTACTAAATGTGTTTCATGTTCTACTAATTGTCTTTCATCTACTACTAGTTGTATTTCAATTTTTTTCTAGTTGCCTTTCATCTTCTTGTAGTTGTCTTACATGCTGTACTGATTGTTGTGTTTCATTTCTAATTGTTGTCTTTCATCTACTATTGGTTGTATTTTCATCTTTTTTAGTTGTCTTTCATCTTGTACGTGTTGTCTTTCATGTTTTACTGGTTGTCTTTCATCTTCTTCTAATTGTTTTTTATCCTTTTCTAATTGTTTTTCATGTGGTATATGTTGTTTTTCATGTTCTACTAATTATTTTTCATCTTTTTCTAGAGAAAAGTAGGATATCGCCAAGTCAGTAGACGAGACAATTTAACTATTTTCATCTTGTTCTACTAGTTGTCTTTCATCTACTATTGGTTGTATTTGTACTTCTTCAAGTTGTCTTTCATCTACTACTGGTTGTATTTGTACTTCTTCAAGTTGTCTTTCACCTTGTACTGATTATTTTTCATGTTCTTCTGGTTGTCTTTCAACTACCACTGGTTGTATTAAATATTTTTCTAGTTGTCCTTCATCTTCTCCTTGTTGTTTTTCGTCTTGTACTCATTGTCTTTCATTATCTTATAGTTGTCTTTATCTTTTTTCTAGTTGTCTTTCATCTTCTACTAGCTGTCTTTCATGTTCTTCCGGTTGATTTTCATTTTGTACTTGTTGTCTTTCATGTTCTACTAGTCTTTCATCTACTACTGGTTGTATTTCATTTTATTTTAGTTGTCTTTCATGTTATATTATTTGTCTTTCATATTTTTCTGGTTGTTTTTCATCTATTACTTGTCGTATTTCATCATTTTCTAGTTGTCTTTCATCTTGTACTAGTTGTCTTTCAAGTTCTACTAGTTGTCTTTCATCTACCATTAGTTGTATTTCATCTTCTTTATTTGTCTTTCATCTTCTTCTAGTTGTCTTTCGTCTTCTACTAGTTGTTTTTCATATGTTTCTAGTTGTGTTTTATCTTCTTCTAGTTGTCTTTCGTCTTTTATTAGTTGTCTTTCATCTTCTACTAGTTCTTTTTCATGATTTTTTTTGTTGTCTTTCATCTTGTACTGGTTGTCTTTCATGTATATATAGTTGTTTTTTAATCTTCTTATAGTTGTCATTCATCTTCTACTAGTTGTATTTTATCTTCTTATGGTTGTCTTTCATTTAGTACTGATTGTTTTTCTTGTTCTACTAGTTGTCTTTCATTTAATACTGGTTGTATTTCATCTTTTTATAGTTGTTTTTCATCTTATACTAGTGTAAGTAGCCTAGCGGGAAATTGAGATGTCCGGGGCATAGAGAGCAATAAAGAAATATTACGAGGAAATAAACTTGGATGGGCGCTAAAGGAGAAGAGAGAGCGAGCAAGAGTGTGGGAGAAGATAAAAGCGAAAAATTTGGGAAATCGCTGGAGAGGGCATGAGAGCGTGGAGGAGAAAAACAAGGGCGAAGAAGAAAAATAAAGGAGTACGCAGGAGAAGAAGGAGATCAACTAATAAAGAAAGGATAATTTTGTCATTTTTATTTTTAACCAAAGATTTAACCATAGTTAATTTTAGAATTGTTAAATAATGGATAAAGAGAAATATTTTTAAGAGATAAAGAACAAATTAAATATATTTAAGAGTTTAGAGATAAATAAAAAATAAAAATATCTTTGAAAGTAAGTGAGAAATTAACCCTATATAAAATTATACATATATGCGATTTCACATGCATGAGTTAATGATATTCAATAAAGTTGTCTGTTGTCCACAGGTGTTTCCGTGTTTGCCATGTGACCTTGATCTGCAAGGACAACAATCGTAAATGAAACCATTTAAGTGATTACTTTGCCAATTTAATAGAAGGGAGCACCTAAGTCCGACATTTTTAATAATACCCCAAGTTAATTAAAGATTAATAAAAATACCCACGGTTCCCGAAAATTTTTAAAAATGCCCAAACCGGCCATTAAATGGCCGGTACCGAATTAATTGCCCAACCGGCCATTTAATGGCCGGTACTGAATTTAATTTTTTTTTTTTTTTTTTTTTTTTTTTTTTTTTAGAGAAAAATAGCTAAAATACTGAAATCTAACACTAAAAAATCGAATTGTTTTGTTAAATATTTGTTAGATTACTTTTTTCATAGCATATTTATACTAAAATACACTATGAATAGGGCCGATTTTGTGCTAAAATATGCAAAATCTGAGATTTTTATTTTTACCAAAAACAGAAAATATATATAAAATAGAAAACATATATAAAAGATACAGAAAATATATATAAAATAGAAAACATATATAAAAGATACAGAAAATATATATAAAAGATACATCAAAGACCCTAAAAACTTTAAAATTATAAAAAAAATGTCCAAAAGTCCATGAAGGAAGACTCGGATCGCGAATCTGAGCTCGCAAAATGGGCGAAACGGATCATAGATCGGTTTCGGAACCGGTTTTGGGCTGTGGAGTTCTTGTCAAAATTTCAGCCCGATCCGACGGACGGATCAAAAGTTACGCTCCTTTTCATGAAGCATGCACAGGCCCATATTGCATCATTTCCGATTAAGATTTTCATTTCTATTCTTCAATCTACGTAGCTCAGTAAATTACCGTATTTTAGCATAATTCTACATAATTATTGTAATTTTAGCATTTTAGTAAATTTACTGTATTTTAGCATAATTATTGTAATTTACCGTATTTTAGCACAAAATCGGCTCTATTCGTAACGTATTTTCTAACAAATATTTAACAAAACAATTCGATTTTTTAGATTTCAGTATTTTAGCTATTTGTCTCTTAAAAAAATTTAACATAATTTAAAGTAATTTAGTGTCAATCAGCATAAATTAACATAATTTCAAGTAATTTAGCGTATTTTAGTATAAATATGTTATCAAAAAAGTAATCTAACAAATATTTAAAAAAATAATTCGATTTTTTAGTCTTAGATTTCAGCATTTTATCTATTTATCTAAAAAAAAAAAAAAAAAAAAAATTAAATGGGGGACCGGCCATTAAATGGCCGGTTGGGCAATTAATTCGGTACCGGCCATTTAATGGCCGGTTTGGGCATTTTTAAAAATTTTCGGGAACCGTGGGTATTTTTATTAATCTTTAATTAACTTGGGGTATTATTAAAAATGTCGGCACCTAAGTTATTCCCGTATCCTTCTTTAATTTTTTTTTTTCAATCATTAACTACTTGAGTAACTACTAACTACTCCAGGAAACCACTTACTATTTGAGGACTGCCTAATATTTGAAATATTTTACAACTGGTGCGCACAAGTATTTATATATAATACATCAAGTATTCATATATAATACATCAAGTATTCACAACTAAGATATCAAGTATTTAAAAAAAAATGGACACATCACTCACCTATCTTTTACACATTTTTAGTGATGGGTGTTTTTTTTTTCGTTCAATCTAACTAATATTTTTGACAATCTGTGAAGAATTTTGTAAATCTAAAACCACGAACGTATTATACACAATTTTCTCTTTCAAATGAGATCTATGATAATATACTTTTGAGTTGTCCGTTGCAGAAGTATTCATACCTCATCATGCAAGTATTCATACCTCATCGAGCAAGTATTCATACCTCGTCGTGTAAGTGTAAATAGTTCATGTATCAAGAGTATTATAAGCATATGTGCATACCTCGATTAATTTTACAAGAGCAGCCGAATAGTATTGAACATTACTTTATTGCTTTATAGTTCAATTTTATTTTTTGGAAATAAAAAATAGTTGCCACATGTTTCACTGTCGAAACAAAAATAATCTATCAAATTTTACAGATCATGTAATTGAAATGTTATAAATAAAAAAAAAAAAAACAATATTTAAAAGAAACAAAACATACTTCATTGAAGTATTCATACATATACGTTAAAGTATTCATACATAAAATATCAAGAGTGAGGCTATGGTGCTATGCATAGCACGGATGGCTAGTGTACTACGGCTCAATATGGTACTTTTTAAAATCCTAACGGTCGATCCGACCGTTCAATGTGATAACCATATGAATATGTACTTGCAAACTAAATTTTATATTTTTTCGAATTTTTTTACTATTTTTTCAGATAGGTAGAATTTTGATGGTCCAGAATTTTCAAAAAACACTGATTTTTCTACCTATCTAAAAAAATAGTAAAAAAATTCGAAAAAATATAAAATTTAGTTTGCAAGTACATATTCATATGGATATCACATTGAACGGTCGGATCGACCGTTAGGATTTTAAAAAGTACCATATTGAGCCGTAGTACACTAGCCATTGGTGCTATGCATAGCACCATAGCCTCACTCAAATATCAAATATTCATTCATACACGTTGAAGTATTCATACATAAGATATCAAGTATTCATTCATACACGTTGAAGTATTCATACATAAGATATCAAGTATTCATTCATACACGTTGAAGTATTGATACTAAGATATCAAGTATTTATTCATACATGTTGAAGTATTCATACCTAAGACATCAAGTATTCATTCATACACCTCTAATTTTTTCAAAATTTGTTTTTCTGTCATTTCTTAGTACTTAGTACGCACTGGTCTAATTCACCATTAATGAAGCTTTGTTCTTTGCAAATAACTCGCTACTACATGAGGAAGAGAAACACAGACACGATGGATTTGACCCGACGGTCAACAGTGATGGATCTGACCCGGCGGAGGCGTGCTTGATTGGGATGGAGTGATGGAGGCGAAGGTGGGAGAGGGAGATAGAGGCAGAGGTGAGAGGCGGAGGCGGAGGTGAGAGAGGCGGGCGAAGGTGGAGGTGGAAGGCGGGAGGCGGAGGTGGGAGAGAGGGAGAGAGAGGAAAGAAATAAAGAGAGAAAACTTGCTAATTAATTTATAGGGACCACTAAGTAATTAAAATTGATAATTATAACTAGAAAAGAAAATTAGTTAGTTGAGAAAAAAATAGAATTTAAAAAGATTACTCTTAATAGAAACCAAAGTCGTACCGCTTCCGCTTGTTTCGCCAGCACTGATTATGGTTCCGATTAGGTAATTTTGCTAAAAGCCAAAAAGATTAACAAAAGTGAGCAGTCAATGCTACATTTTTTTAATCTTCAATAATCTAGGTTCGTTCGCCTACAACACTACTCCCCCACTTTCGGGAACATGTTGAAATTTTATATGCTGTTGTGGTAGTTGATTTTACGTAGGTTTGATTATAAATTTATGCTAATTGTACAAGAGTGAGATCATTTATTTATTTTTTAATCCGACTACATTTATTCTCCGAAGCAATGCTACTGATAAAGTAGTGTTTTACATGGTCAATTAGCATGTATTCTAATTAATTTTATACTTTGAAAAAAATTAATTTCGGAATTAATCAATTCTCGACCGTATAATTTTATGACTATAGAACTCGCGTTTTCTTCTTTCTTTTTTCCGAATAGCCCGTAGGCTTAAAACTCGTCTTTTTCTAAATTGAAGAGGATTCAAATGTCTTTATTTTTGTATCTCTATTATGCCTTTACAAAAAAATTTAAATTTTATATGTCAAAATAAAACTCGTTTAATGTAACATATATTATTTTCTCTATATATATGCATAAAAATATCACTTTTTTTATTAAATTTTATATGAATTAATAAATTGAAAAATCAACATCCAGAATTATCTACATCAATATATTTTTGTAAACTTTTGATGCTAATGAAAAAAATTAAAATATCATGAATTTTTTACTTGTGCATAGAGAAAATTATATAAATCATATCTAATAATTTTATTTTAACATTTAAATTTTATATTTTAAGTGAATATAATTCTAAAAATAAAAACATTTGAATCCTTGTCCTCTAAATATTTTTTTATCCAAAACAATTATCTACCACGAAAGGCGCGATAAGGGATAATGATGAAAAAACGTCCGCTCCTCCGGATTCCATATGATATGATGGCCCTAGTTATTGTGTGCAGCTCTACCAATAGGGAGTAGGGACCGGTCACCTACCTAATTGGCTCACCAACTCCAGCTGTTCTTAAATTGTGAAAACTACAACTTATTTATACAAGGATGAAACAAAATCAATTTGTAATCCACAAGAACATGTGCAATTTTCTTCCGATATATCTTACGTACCAGCCGAAAAAAATTGTACATGTTCTTGAATCTTGATCAGGGGCGGATCTACTGTAGCGCAGGGTAGGACAACTGTCCTACCCTGAAAATCCAAAACTAATTTACAAAGACTGGATTTTTGGATCTTTGCCCTACCCTGAAAATTGATATTGCTCTATCCTGTAGTTGATTATCTAAATATTATGGAGTAGATTGTGTTATAATACTATTTTTGTTGTTTTTGTTATCATGCTATTATCTAATATCCAATTATCTAATGAGTTTGGATCCGATTATCTATTTAAATCCGATTCAATAATTTCTTGTCATATCCTGATCAAAATCCTACATCCGGCCCTAATCTTGATTATGAAATAATAAGCATTTTATAATTGCGTATTGAATTGATATTTAAAAGCCTACGAGAGTATGATTAATTCAGGCCACTAAATATTGTTGCAGAGCTCTGGAACTTTATATATATATATATAAAAAAAAAAAGGAGGAATGGTTCACTTGATACTTGATACTGAAGCCTATCTTAAGAAATATTATATGCGCGCAGTCCCCTAACTATTTTTTATCAATTAAAATAAAAACTGAATAAATGTGTATTGGTATAATGTACATGTCATTTTAAAGAGTTGGAAAAATGAGTCAGAAAAATCAAGACAGTTACCAACAACTGTTTTGACTTGGTCAACATCACGTTACAACTGTAAATAATTACGTATTAATCAAGACCGCTGACACATGGACCTCTTTACAAGAAATTAACTACATGTGTCTAACAGTCCGCTTTATTGATAATGATTGGAAATTGAATAAATGGATTATCATCTTTTGTCCGTGGTGTTATTACTATTCCTATCTTGATAGTGACTTTTGAGTCTACATTTAGTGCCAGAAAATTGAAAAAGAAATGAAACATAAGAGGCAATGTTGAAACAAATTAGTACAATATAAAAGCAAGCTTACTATTAACTAATACTATGCAAGAGTAACAATATTTATTGTCATACACCTCAACAAAGCCATTAATTACATTCCACAGAATTATAGCTTAAATACGGTGACCCATATGCATACACCTGAAAATATCATATGCATGTGAGCCTTTAGCAAACACATCAAGCATACAAACCCTATTGTGCTTTATAAATGGTCCAAACAAAGATAAAAAAAGAGCAAAGAAGAAAAATAAAACATCTCCATGTACAAATAAAAGAATGACCTAAACACTTTTGTTCTTTTTTGAATAAATTTCAACCGAGCAAACAATTATAGCAAATCATCAACCAATCATCATTACGCAACAGCCAAACTCTATGACCATTCTTCATTGAAGTCCCAATTGCTCTACAAATAAGGAAGACACCGCAATACTATATACTCATCATTTAGTAGCAGTAATTATATTTAGTAAGACCGGCATTTAATAAAGTATACTTCTAGAAGAGATCCAATTTTCTCTTTTGCATGTCCTGCTTCCACTTCGGCTGCTGGTAAAACGTCTCTTTTGTCAGGCCAAATACAGTCTTGAACTCCTCATCTGACAAGTATGTCTATAACCAATTGAAAGAAAAAGAGTCAATACCTGCACACATAACTAAGGGAATAAAACAAACAGGCTACATGTATTGCCATTAAATAATCACCCTTTTCTCATTTCTGGTCCTTAAATTATCATAATTCCCATGTCAGTCCCTAAACTCCCAAAGTCTTAAATTTTAACCAACTTAGTTCTATAATTATGTACAAAACAGAAGAATAATTTGGTTGTATTATGATGTGGATGCTGATGTCAGTATCCTCATCATTGATATCTGGATGTGGGTGATGACATCAATTTTCATAATAAGTTTATTGAAGACGCCGATGCAGACAACAGTGACAGCATTGTATATCCACTATTCTCATTCACTTTAGCATCTGCTGATTCACACCATCCACTCAGATTTCTAACTTTCCTCATGATGTGTAATTTCATCCACCTTTTAAATAAATGTCCCTTGCAGGATCAATTTGGTACAAATTGAAAACTTCCAGAGACACAATAGGGGACATTTAATTATAATTTAACTTTCTTCACTCATATGTGAAAGATAAGATATATTTTGGGTTCATTTTGATGAGCATTCAATAGCACGATGATTCGACGAACAGATATAATCAAAATTAGAACATGACATAAGGGTTGGAATTCAGGGAAAATGCCACAATTTCTTATGTCAATTCAGAGAAAATGACATAAGACATATATCTAACTGCTCTATTCTGGTAAATGAGTTTCACAATTCTTCCATTACAAAAAAACAAGGAATGATGGAAGCACAAACAGTGGAGCCATCTGAATCCATAAAAAAATTCAGGAGAAAATACTTGCTCTTAAATCCCCACTTAAGATATCAGTATATCATCATTACTTGAAAAGTTCACTTTAAGAGAGTACAAACAAACCTCTCTTCTCTTGTAGTCAATTCCACGAACAGGGTTGGTTGACTTGGATTTCAGACGGTCGTAACTAAAAGTTGTCTCGCCTCCATTCACCTCAGCGGTCTGCTCCTGTGACACCTCAGTGGAATCTGCCACATCAGCAGTCTCAGTCGAGACCGAGAGCCTGTCTCCCTCTGTTGAATCCTTCTCTGTAGATTCTTCTGGTGGTGGTGTAACATCCCCCGCCTCAGATCCTGTGTTCTCGGCCTTGAGAGTGTCTGAACATTAGGTATAAAAATTCATCAATTGTAATATATTTCTTCCATGTGACTTCGGTTGGGTTTCATTTCTAGCCTACCCCAACTTGTTTGGGACTAAAGGCTTGGTTGTTGTTGTTGTTGTTGTATCAAGTCCATGGGTTATGACTCTTTTTGGTATTAATACATTGTACGTTTTATAATTTATATGAGTACACAGGTACAAGTAGAGCATTAGTACATATGAGGATGATACATATTGGCTGCCCTCAATGATTGTACTATTCTGGTTCCTACCAAAACCGAGCAATTTCAACTCTTTAATGGAAAACTTCATGAAGTCAGGAGAAAATGGAAATTGGTGGCATTTTCCATGCTTTACTTTACATTTATAGGTGAAAAGTTTACTTTTGGGGGAATGACACATTTTTTCTCTAAAAGATGCCAGTTCCTTTTTAAGAAAGCTATACCTGAGGAAAGACTCTCTAGAGAACCGGAGGACCGGATGGTACGAATAGAATCCTCAGTTTGACCTGCCTGGATCTGCTCAGCCGTCAGAACTGATGAAAGTGCGGCTACGGCTGCAGCTCTTTGAGACCCCTGGCCCCCACGAACTGGCTGGCTGGCGGTGCCCTTTGGCTTTGATGTTGAGTTGAATGCCGAGGTAAGAGCTGCCATTGCTGATGCCCTTTGTGTGGGTCCCCCATCCCCTGAGCTCTTTGACCTCTCATTATTGCTCTGGAAAACCACAGAAGCTTTGGATTATAAGAAAATGTATGTCAACTTCGAAACAATTAATTTGCATATTACATATCTCCTATACAAATTTAACAAGATAGCCGTAAAACCTAGAGTAGAAGTTGATCTGAGCTCTGGGTTTAGTTTGAAGAAACCAATGAGAAAGAATGAATCTGACTGTAGGAGTGTAAGCAATTTCAGTAGCTGGCAAATAGGTGCTTAAGAACACAGCATACAATGCCAAAATCAAGTAAAAGAAAACTACATCTGAGAGCTTTACTCACAGGTTTTCCTGAGGAAGAATTAAATGCCGATGTAAGAGCTGCCAGTGCTGATGCTCTTTGAGTGGGCCCTCCATTCGTGGAGCTCCTAGACCTATCATTTGACTATACAGGTGCAAGTAGATTTTAGTCATTTAAGAACACAAGTCAGCAGAAGAGCCAGATTGTTCTCATAACATTGAAGAGGATGTAATAATATATCAACTATTACAAATTCACAGTTCTCTTACAAATGTATATTATGTATAACATAGATCCTCTGAGGTAATTAACATATACACACTTTAGTTTAACAAAAAGAAAAATTCTTGAGAGGAATAAGACAGAACATACCTCTGAACGCACAGATGACCCAAAAAGATGCACAAGTTTCTTTTGGAAAGAATTCCCTTGAACCTGTCATAATAGCATATATAAGAAAGGGGGTTAATAGGTGGGACATACTGTGTAAAGACAGTAAAATGTAAGGCTGGCACATTATGACGTACCACCGACTTGGAGTTATCCCAAGAGAAGAAAACTTTGAAGAAGCAGGGCTCATATCCTTCTGATACTTTGTAAAGAGGTACCTCAAGGGAAAGATCTTCCAAAGATACTGCATACTCTATATATTTCTGTAAAATGTGTGAATTCCGGATTGCGTTAGGGAAATAGCTTTGGAGAGGTGAGAGCCCAAATAAGGCAAGACTACTGTGTAAGTCTCACAATTAAAGTTTGATTAAAGATCAAATTAATTTAGAACAATGGCAAATAGTGCAACAGCCTGAATTAAATTTTCTACGGATTTGAGTCAGATTCGATTTTAAGAAAGGTTGTTGCTGAACTCTTAGACTCCTCTTAGTTGAGAATAGGTTCCCACCTGACCAATATCAAATGCCTTTTGCTTCTCTTTAGGATCAATCGATTGGCCTATCCAGACAAAGACCTCCGCATGAGTGTCAAGTATCAGAATATCTTCAGTCAACAAATCATCTTGACAGAAGTTGAACACCTCAGAGACCTGAAAAATTATGTTATTAACAAGGTTTGTATAATTGGTGCACATTGAACAATACCACAAGTTGTCAGTCCACAAAGTAAAAGAACAACAACCGTTTAAAGTTATCTGCAAAAAGCCACAACACAAAAATAAAAAAACAATATAAAGAAGAACAAGAAAGACAAACCTCAAGCTTTCCTGTAGAATCATTCCATTCATGCAACCCAATGAAAAGGAACAAAACAAATCAGGATAAATTAGATTTTAGGTGCTAATATAAAGATAAAACAACCGAGTATAAGATTTAAAAAAAAAATGTCTAACCATTTTTAAGAGAAAAGGTGTACAAGTGAGGATCTCTGACAACAACCTCCTGTGTTGCTGCCTTGCTACTATAGCTTTGCTTACCACCCAGTGCAAACCAGAAAGCAGAGCTCTCAGTTCCTTCCTTGGTATGTTTTATTGCTGCACCTGGCTGCAATAATTAAAAAAGAAAACTTATAAATAAACAGCAACAATTTTTCTTCGTCACTAGCTTCTTTCATTAATACTATGTGCACAAAAAGCACATTGCTCATTGTACAGTACCATTTAACTCTTTTTTCCTTTTGTAATTTTCTATCATTTTATGTTTACTCACAGTTCTTCAACTGATTTAATTGTTCATCAAAAGTAACTACTGCAGTCTGGAGGGTTGCCATGCCAAACAGTGCTTCTGAAGATAAAAATGAAACAGTACTCACAAAGAGAAATGTAAGAAAGAGAGATTAAAAAGGGACCGTACATACCTTCAAAAACTCCGCAACTTTAGCAGCCCATTGCTGTTGTTCGAAGGAACTCGCATTGCCATGCCATGTAAATAGTGCATTCCCAGATTGCAAAACAAAGCACTCAGACGAACTTAGAGATGATGCCACCTAACGCAAAACATGGAACAGACATGTAATGTAAGTACTCAATAGATATACACTCGGTGCTAACCAGAAGCCAACTGGTATCCTCACATGAAGCAGACATGCAAGTACTCAATAGATGTACACTCTGTGCTAACCAGAAGCCAACTGGTATGCCCGCACAAGAACCATATGCTGTCATTTGGTAGTTCTTCAAAATCCAATATAAAATTCCAAAGGTAACCTACCATATATATGCAACTATATCCGCACAAAAACCATATGCTGCCAATTTGTAGTTTTTCTAAATCCATCCAAAATTTCAAAGATAACCTACCATATACATGCAACTTACTCATACTACTACTAGAATTAGACAGAGGTCATACCGCCTCAACTTGAATGGATTTATTGTTATGGGCTGATGTGCCAGACACTTGGACCAGAGCAATGCCATCAGATGTGTACGTCTCATCCGTCATGTTGCTGTCCGCTATTAACTTCTTGTATCCTGTGCTGATTCCACCCTGTATTAAGAGAACAAGATTAGATCATTCAACCTGGTCATGCATAAGGCAGATTGAATGCGCTCTTCCTATTTCAAGATTACTTTTGTGCTTATACATACAACTTCTGTTGACATTAGGAAGCATCCTGGTTTGATGGTACTTCCAGAAGTAGTTAGAAAACTAATTCGAGTAGTTCTGCGATTAGGTAACTCTAGACAAGCACAGTTAGATGAACTGTGCTCATTGACAATAAAGTTCCAGTAAGAGGTCATGATGTAGGTTTTTCAATAACATAATTCGAAAAACCGTGCATTAAAATTTGCTGGGGGGATGAGAGAATGCAATGTTACCTTAAGAAGAACCATCGGCTGGAAGAGTGAAATAAATTGCGGTGGTTCCTTCCCTTGATAGATGCGACCCTGTATATGGTGAAAATGATTAACAAGTGATGTATTGCATGGAGAAAGAGGGAAAGAGATAGATTAAGGAGGACAGATCGGTGCCTGAACGGGTCTTCCTTTCAAGGAACTCCACATTGTGCTAGCTAAGCGAGTGGCTGTTATTTGATCATCCTAAATAAAAAATAAAAATGTCAAATTATAATAAAATAACACGTAGAAATATTACTTTTGCAAATGAATAATAGTCTAACTTAAAAGAACATTCCCCGTTAACAATTAGACCTATACGAATCCTCAAAACTTCATTTATCAACATTATACTCCTAGCCCTTCACTAAAGTGTAGATGTTTGTGTCAAAGACTTCCAAGTTGTATAGTGAACAAAAATACATGATTGTGTAAGAATTATGTAGTAAAATTGAAATTTACCTGCACACTTTCCTTTCCAATCCAAGTGGTAAGGTAGAACTCTTCCTTCTTTTCACCAGAATGGTACGTGTACAGAACTATGTAGCAGTCTCCACAGTAAAATTTGCCAATGTCTTCTTTAGCAAGTGGTGTCTTTGCATTGCTGTTGACACACCAGACCTGATTAACATGCATGGAAATAATTATTCACGACAGATGAACATTCTTCTACGTAGCATCAAGCAATAAGTAGAATTTCAACACCCAGTTCTGTGAGCCTCTCAGACCTATTAGTCAAGTACTGAAGCTGCTCCAGAGTATTCCCAGGAAAAAAATAAAAAGAGAAGAAATGTAATAACTACAAGTATGTTTGGTTGTGGAGTAAAATTAATGAGGATTAAATTGCTTGCTCCATGTTACTCCTCATATTTTACACCTTGTTTGGTAGTTTAAGTTATAGCTTAAATTAATTCACTTGGAGGAGTACGATGTTAGGAAATGTGTCTCTGCTTATGAGAGTGGGCCATACAAGTGGAGTAAGTGTGAAGTAAGTTAATCCACCTAGAGAGGTGGAGTACGTTACTCCGGATTAACTCACCTCTTACTCCATCTTACTCCTCCAATTTTACTCCTCGTTTGGCTACTTAAGTGTGGAGTAAGGGATTTACTACAGGTATGTTTGGTTGTGGAGTAAAATTAATGAGGATTAAATTGCTTACTCCATGTTACTCCTCATATTTTACACCTTGTTTGGTAGTTTAAGTTATAGCTTAAATTAATTCACTTGGAGGAGTAAGATGTTAGGAAATGTGTCTCTGCTTATGAGAGTGGGCCATACAAGTGGAGTAAGTGTGGAGTAAGTTAATCCACCTAGAGAGATGGAGTAAATTACTCCGGATTAACCCACCTCTTACTCCATCTTACTCCAATTTTACTCCTCGTTTGGCTACTTTAGTGTGGAGTAAGGGATTTACTCCACCTCTTACTCCACAACCAAACATGACCTACATGAATTAACTGGAATTATTATTTGCCAACCATATTTTGCAAAAGCAAAATGCAAGAAAGAACAAAGAAAAGAACCTCTAGTTTTCCATTGCTTTCGAGCAGAGGAGGAACTTCCTCGTTTACAGGGATGGTGGCCTTAGCTGCTCCCTTGTTAACATCTACACCTTGTTGCTTTAGCAAAGCTGGATTTTGGAAAGTAAATATGCATCAATGTTGAGAAGAATTAATATACAAGCAGAGAACCCGTTGCACTATGTATAAAGTATTGGCTCTTACAAACTTACCATTATGACCAAGTTCACTTAAAAACTTATTATCATTTCGACTCATCCAACCTTTTTTCTCAGGCATGTCACAAGGATTAGTATATTAATAAAGGGTTTTCAATCAGTAGCTGTTTGTGCCAATATGTATTGGTACCAAGTGCCAGAAACCATCTGATGTGAGATAAATATATCAATTATTTATTATTACCTGCAACTTTGCCTCGCCCTTCCTCATTACCAGAGGTGCTTGTAGTAGTGCCGACTGGCCAGGATTCAAAATTGGACTTGAATTCATGAGTCTCATAACCTTGAATAACTTGAGTGATCCGTGTTGACTTTGGTCTCTTCTCACGGACAACAAATTCCTAAGTAAAAATAATCAAGATTACTTGTCAGTTATCAAGATCACAGACTTCAACTACACATACTATTTCTGGTATATTTGAGGTCTCATATCAATTGCAACCAAAAATGACAATTTAGTAAATTTAAAATCTGAAATTTAAATCTGGGAGTTCTTTCTTTTACCTCAGCAGCCTTGCTAGCAGATTTTCTATCATCGACCAGTGTGACACGTCCAACCCAAACAAACACCTCAGCCCCACAATCTAGAATAAAGCATTTATTGTTCTCAAGCATAGCTTTAGAAGGCAGGCCATCTTCCAACTTCAATTGACCATCATTTATACTGCATAGGATTAAATTAATAAACAAAATGTGGAACAGTTTAGTCTAGCTCAATCTCAATCTGATACTGTCGCACTGATGATTTCAATTAGACATTTCAATAACAAACCAGTCAGACTTGGTGACAGTTTAGTTTGCTTCTTTTTGCAAGTCCTACTTGGTTGCTGATGTTTACTAAGAAAAAGAAGAGAAGAGGACGGAGAGACAGAGAGGAGCATACCTGTATATTTTTGCTGGAGTCCTTTCAAGAACAACATCATCTTCAGATATGGCTTTCTTACCAATTGGTGCAAAACCACCAAAAGCCACCCAAAATTCCCCCGAGTCTGACTCAGCCACAAGTTTCCCATCCTCTAAGAAAAAGTTGCAAAATAACATTAAAATTGAATGTTTAATAGAAACTGTACGAATTGGGAGGTAAGGCCAGGTCTAGTTGACAAATAGTAAGACTGGTGTGGCTTGTACAATTGAGCAGAGGCCCAAAATAAGAATGCATCCTAATTTCATTCATATTACAAGTACAAAGGGCAATGACTTAAGCACTGGTTTTAAGTCCTAGTTATGAAAACCCTAACGAAAGCTTGACAATAGTGAAAATCTTGATAATAGCATTCACATGTAATGAGCCAAGAAAAGCTTGCACACAAAACCAGTAAAGTATCATTCAAACAATGACTAATTACAAAATTTTATTAAAAGGGATGTGTACCAATAATGGCAACATCGCATTTCCCCCCATGGTACTGATCCTTCAGATGCTGTACCACTTCCAGAGCCTTGGCTCTCTCTTGGATGTTTGAATTGGCCCCGTTAAATTGGTAGATTTTAGTTTCTGTGTCTAAGATGAACACATCATCATGGTTCAACGAAGAGCGAGCAAAAGGAACCTACAGATATAATGAAAGATTATCATGTCTTCTGCTAAGAAATCTGTTTTAGACAGAAACTGCAAAACCAATAGAGAACTACGTAAATTAGAACAAAAAAAAAAAAAAACTTGAGAGAAAAATTTATCACAATCATCCTATGAAACATCACATAACATTATGCATACCGCAACCCTATGCCCCCATATGAATTTTTGACCTCCTCTCTCTCTCTCTCTACATTAAATAACAACGTAACCCTCCTCTAACTCATAATCAGTGAATACAAAACAACATGAGGGCCAAGGTCAAGGCATCTTCTACAAAATGCCTTTGTATAATTTTGCCAACAGAACCTAAAAATATCACAAACACCCCTACAAAGATGACAATTGTCAGATAAATCTAATATACTACAAACACGAAAAACAACAACTGCTTTCTGCCAATCTGTAAAGACAAAACAAAATAGTAGAGGCAATTCCAACTAAACGTAACAGTTCCTACATTAACCATATAAAAGTTCTGAAACCAGTACCTGCTTCATTCTGACAACACGCTTTCCTTTACAAATGTACAGTCTGGTCTCAAACTTCTCGTCCTCAGGTTTCTTAAAACCTGAAGCAAAACCACCTTCCAAAGGAACAATGCATGGCCTGAAGTAGGAAAGAAACTTGTCAGACTCATGGCCTTGGGTTTCTCTGTGCTGCACTGCACGCCCTCCTAACACAGTATCCAGCTCAACTGCCTTTATTGCAGCTGTTCCTGCTTCATCCTACACAAGAAGCACAGATGGTCGATTTTAGGGTTCCCACAACCAATTTCATTTTTTTTTCATTTTTAATAAGAGCTCTCAATGAAATAGTCTTCTTCTGATTACACCAATATAGTAATTAACTCCACCTACTGTACTGATATGGAAAGAGAAAAGGCAAGGGAGAAGGGTACTTTGGGCACTTCTCATGAAATGGAAGACAAGGACACAATGACACACTTTTATGTTCTTTAGGAGGTAATAAACATAATGTTTAGGTTTATGCTATAAAGATGTTTGCAGGTATGAATATACAAAAAAAAATTCTACCAAACATTTGGTTACACAACTGCATGATTGAACATTTATTTACAAACAAAGATGAACCTTATCACTGCATCAAAAAGTTAGTTTACCTGACTGGAATCTTTACCGATCCAGAAGTGAATGTCAAAGTGGTAAGCGCCCCCTTTTCCAGAACTTGTCTATAAAAGGCACATAAAACATTCATACATCAGATGCCAAAAAAAGAAACAAAAAAGGAAAAGTTACCTTTCTAGACAAAAAGGAAAATAAAACGAAACATTGAAAATAGATTGGCAATCACCTGTAGAACAATGTATGAATCGCCTGAATAGAATTTACCATAGTCTGATTTTGGCAAAGCAACCGGCTGGAAGTTTTCGATTCTCCAAATCTCGGTCCCACTATTCTTTAGTTAAGAAACACATTTTTACAATTGCTTTCTAGACATATGGAGGGAATTTCATTAGTATATCCTGGTTCTAAAATAGAATTATGATTGAATAACCTTAAGCTATTTAAGTTGTGTTATTTAGCAATTGCTTTTCAATAAATCTGAGTACAAATGATAGTTTCAAATAAAAAATGCTCTATTACTTGTAGCTAACTGCAAACAGTGAACAGTTTCATAAGTACATTTTGCTAGAAGCAAAGGATACACTCTCTGACCAGCACCCTGGAAAGCCGGTTCCACGACTTTCGCAGAACTTGTCATTCTAAAGTGGTTTTACTGGCAATGAAAATGTATCCACTTGAAGAGAATCCGGCGCCCAACTAGTAGCTGAAAAAAAAGATAAAAAGTGTTTTGGTCAAGCCAAAAGAGAAATCATGAAAAAAAATTGCTAGAACTGACGAAGGATGCACTATTCTGTGATAGTATGTTTCTCATTTAAATGAATTTTAGTTAATGGTAGCTAACCAACAACCAAGCTAGTAGTATGTTTCCTTTTATTTTTGATATATATCAGAACATAACGCATGACAAAAATGTGAAAGAATTTGATTGAAATATGAGCATAATGCATGACAGACTGCGGTGGACTCAAACATCCACCCACTATAGAAACTAGTCCTCATTCTCTTTTGATGCGGCCATCAGTAAAATAAGTTCAATTCTACTGGTTTTGATATACCAAACATTTACTGAGATAATTTTTAGTGGAAAGCAGAACTATGTGATCTCATAGATCAGATCAGAATTCAATTCGAAAATTACAGCAAATCACTAATTGGTAACTCAGAATTAAATAGACGTGTAATTGGTCGAAGCATTTCTAAATTCAGGGAATTAGCAGCTAATATTCTTCTCCCAGTACTTTTACCCCTATAGTAAAGCAGATAATTTTCCCAAGCTAATAGAACAAACAAAACATTAAAGCATTCCAACATGAACCTGCTCAAGAGATAAAATTAAGTGATCTTCACGACGATTATCCAACATAAATACTTCGGCCCCAGAGAAACAAGCATAACACAGTGGTTATTAAAAAAAAAAAAAAGAAAAAGGTTGTTCGATCATGAACTCAACTTGCGTAACAAATCCAAACCGAAGAGGATGAAGGATATCATAATATCGGATCTGTCGTAGGAGAAAACTGAACAAGATATTACAAAATTCCCTTTCCAGTAACTTAAAAAGCAAAGCAAATCCACAAAATCCGACCCCAAATTCGGTACCTGGTATGGAGATCTTCGGAGGATCGACGAATGAAATGGAAAATAAAACAGCTCGATCGAGGTGACAAAGAGTTCGCGATACTTAAAGGCAATGATTGATTGCTCTCTCCTGTCCGTCTGTCTGGCTCTCTCTCTCTTATTTCTCTCTCTAGATCGAGTGATCGACTAAATCCTCTCTTTTTTAGGAAATGTGCTGTTTATAACCGATAATTAAATAACGTCGATCTTCTTTAAAATGCTAAGGTTTTAAAAAATAATAGGTAAATAGTCCCTTAAACCGGGTCCAGCAGTGAGCCAGGTCGAGCGACACCGACCAACCGACATTTGGATTTCATATCAGCGTTTAATTTTCTGTATCACTTCCTATGTAGTTAGTTATCACTGCAATCCGATCAATTGACAACTTTGGAAGCCCTAATATTGGAGGAATCGACCCGCAACATGTATTGATAATCTATGTTATATACTCGGAAAAGCCGACCTCCGACCTCCCCGATTGCAATTTCGGGAGCTAACAGCGGACTCGATCCTAGACAGTCAGAATTGTCCACATGTCAGCGTCATCCGGTTGCTTGAAGCATGCATTGCGGGAACGGACCAGCGTCTTTCGACGGCTCAGATTGCATCAAAATAAAAAAATTCTTCCACGGCGTGTATGTCCGTACGTAAACGTAGGAAAATAAGAATTGAAAATACCCGGTGCATGTCCGTACGGAACATATCCGTTTTCTTTCCTCGCTAGGACGCTAGGAGAGGATTCGACTTCTCGACTCAGATCACCTCATCTAAAATAAAATAAAAAGTAGGTGAATCAGTATCACATCAGTAGAGTGAGGCTATGGTACTTCGGCTAGTAGTGTACTACGGCTTAATATGGTAATTTTTTAAATCCTAACGGTCGATCCGAGCCGTTCAATGTGATATCCATATGAATATGTACTTGCAAACTAAATTTTATATTTTTTCGAATTTTTTTACTATTTTTTTAGATAGGTAGAATTTTGATGGTCCAGAATTGTATAAAACACTGGAATTTTTTTTTTTTTTTTTGGCTTCTTACATGACCCGTAGGTCTACATTTGAAAGGTCCTGTCTATTTGTCTAGTCTCCTACTTGCATTTGTGTGTTCTGCAGTGGAATGGCACTGTACTCCCTAGTCTGACCTGAAATTCTCCCCTCATTGGTAAGATTGTGAGCAATTTTGATGCCCTCATCCTCTCTGGTGCAATATTTCACCTTATATCCTCCCTCTGATTGCGACTGTACCATCCAGGCGTTCCATATGTGATCATGTGACCTCCAGTCGTGGATTACCGGGTGACCATGCGACAGAGAATCCACAGTTTCAATAGAGTCAGAGATACTATTCCTTGGGCACAATGTAGTTGACGGAGTAGGTGATATGCTTCTAAAACACCTCTGGCCTCCGCCTGACTTGGTCCCATAGCCTGTATGGACATTGAGATCCATCTGATTCCAGTGCCACGCCTTGTCAAGTATAGCCCAATTCCCGCTGCCCCATTTTCTGACCATGATCCATCGGTATAGCAGATATACTCCGGGTGAGAGTTACCCGGGTTAAACCGCAGGCGGCTGTCTTCTGCTTCCCTCCGAGTTGGGTTTGCACTGGTTGTGGAGGCCAGAATGTCGCATGCTTGCATCGTGTCTGCGAAATACCTTTCACAGGCTACAAGGTTGTGTTGTTTCCCCCCCATAACTACATCATTTCTTGTTCTCCAAATTGCCCATGCAATACAGGCGAACTGGCATACAGCCTTGTTGGGCATAGATGTTGCGATCTGTCGGAGAATTGATTGGAGATTGCCTTGGAGGCTGTCAGTTCTTATTCCAAGAGGAGATCTCCACCAAAAAGCTCTTGCAGCATCACATTGGAAAATAGCATGCCTAATGGTTTCTGGTTGCTTTTTGCAGATTGGGCATAGAGAGTCAATGGTGGGGATTCGAGCGCTCAGGATCGATCTTACCGGTAAGGCACCATGTATACATCTCCAGATGAACAGTTTTAATTTTGGTAGCAGGCTCCCATTCTTCCATATCGATTCCCAAAAACCCTTGTCAGCAGTATCCCCCCGATCCTCTCTTAGCATCTGGTATGCCTTACCTACAGTGAACTTCCCATTTGTTGCAAAGGTGTAGATGAGAGTATCCGGAGCAGACCCTGTGGTGAGAAGAATCCCTTGAGATACTGATATGGTTAGTGCCTCCTGAAAACCAAAGAGGTATTGCAAGGATTCAAAATCCCAAGTTCTCGTGCTGGGGTTGAGGAGATCCGATACCCACATGTTTCTTTGAGCCATTGAACATGACTTGTGCCATAGATGATCCGATACCCGCATGTTTCTTTGAGCCATTGAACACTGAAAATTCTACCTATTTAAAAAAATAGTAAAAAAATTTGAAAAAATATAAAATTTAGTTTGCAAGTACATATTCATATGGATATCATTGAACAGTTCGGATCGACCGTTAGAATTTAAAAAAAATACAATATTAAGCCGTAGTACACTAGCCGAAGTACCATAGCCTCACTCAATATTGTAAATAATGTGTCATAAGAAGAGAAACAGACTGTTTATAAGAACGCCATAAATTTTCAAATTTAAAAATAACCCAGTTATCACTTCCGTACCAAAAGCATGCACCGGGTGTTTCCGTTACGGCCGCGTGTCGGATGCATCCAAAATTCATTAATTTATTTAAGATTAAGGTTACTGAAATAATTAAGATTAATGGATGAATTAATGAGATGAGAGCACCGGCGAATGGTCCCGGAACTGCTGGACCTTACACCATACGAAGATTTATTTTTAATCAAAAGCTGACGTACCCCTTTCCGAGCTGGATTGTGATGCTTTTGCCTGGGAAACGGGCCAGTTGTTAATAGTGTATTAGTTCACGGATCTTTTGTTGCCAGTGTCACCAATTAATAATAAAATCACGAGCAAAGTTAATGTGTGTTGTGTTTATCAAAAATATTTGATGAGCATAATTTCAAAATTTTATTGGATTGACTTCAAACAACAAATTCAAACTGTTGAATCTCATCCACTTCACGAGTGATGCGTGTATATGCAGAATTTTAAAAGTTTTGAATTCATTTAGTACAAAGTCAAGCAGTTCAAAAAATGAATCTTTTATAAGTTATTTTATGCATTTATTTTTCATCGTTTTTTTACTGTTTTACTTTGTACTAAATGAGTTCAAAATTTTCAAAATTTTACATGCACATACATCATATCTAAATGATTTCAACAGTTTGAATTTGTCACACACATATTTTGACCATCCAGAGTGTGATTATAACATCATCATCACACTTTTCCTTGGCCCGTCAACCTACATCGCTAACATAAAGGAAAACAAAATAACAAAACGGAGTCAGCTACAAAGCTCAATAACCTGTTATTTAACGACGCGCTTCTCTATAATTGGCTTAATTTAACAATCATTCAAACATGCCGGATTAATCCATACAAATACACATATTTAATCGGCGATAGCACATCGGTCTAAGTTATCCATAAAACAAGTCACATCATATTCACATAGTTGGAATCCCATCACACAGGCGATTCCCAACTTCCACAACACATAATTCCTTAAACCGCCAATCCAATGGGAAATCCATCCAACATTGGAAGGCCGCCAACTCACTGGGAAGTCTAGCTAACAGTGGAAGGCTACAATCACAAATCCAATTTCAACCTCAGACCCGCTATTCTGCTAAATATGCCATCATAATCCAATATGCAATACCAATATTCAAATCAACCGTACAAAACGAAAACACAGATTATAGAGAAGTCCGGTTACCTGATAGCGAGACATTTCAGAAATTGAAGTCAGATTGCAATCAATTAAACAGAATCAATCGCGACGTAGGATCGAAATTCAAATCAGTAGGCTACAAAATTATGTTTGATTTTCTCTTTCTTTGTTGTTTGTTGTTAATTAAGGAGGAGGATTTAGGGGGGATTTACGAGGGCTTATGAAACATGGCAAGTCTGCAATTGAGAAAATTATCAAGGGAAACAATTAAGAGCATCTACATCCCAGCAACTTAAATGAGTTTCTAAATAACTGTTAATTTCTTTTTAGAAATTAAGGTCTCTAAAATTTCTAACTCTTACATTCCTGAATTAATTTTAGAGTTTCTATTAAAGCACGTCAGCAATAAATTAAAGGCAGAAATAATTTGAGCCAATCATTTGGTCAGTATAGAGTTTATAAATAGTTTTTTAATAATAAACTTTACTGCATAGTTTCTAAATAAGAAACTCTCCCACATCCCTAAAACTGAATTATAAACTGCTACATCAGATTAGAAACTCTAATAGTACCAGGGATGTAGATGCTCTTAGGCATGGGGAGGAAGTGTGGTTGTATTGTCTGTTATTTTATTTTTAATTTTAATCGGCAGAGAGAAGGCACCTTTTAAGGGGAATTTAGGATGTCGGTTATTGAAGAAGTCGAAGAAGTCGGTTATTTAGGAGTGGTTTAATGCATGGTATCCGGTAGTAAAAAAAAAAATGGAAATGAATATAGTGGACCGGCAAAGTAACCGGGAGGAAAGAAATTTAACGGAAATAAATTTGATCAAATTAATTATTTAGAAAATCAAACCAAAGATGGTAAGTTTACTTTTTCATTATTTATTTATTTTCACTAGACGTATAATAGTGGTTTTAATATTATATGAAAATAATACTTAAGCATAAATAATCATACCTCAAAATTTTTGGGTTGTTACAGAATTCGTCATAAAATTTTAAAATTGTGCTCGCCAAAAAACTATGCTCATAAGCCACAATAAATAAAGGAAAAGCAAACCTTGTGAAATTCATTAGATCAGGATTCAGGAGTCAGGATCATTGTTGGCTATTGTTTTTGCAATATTAGTCCCTCATCAGTATTGCTTTCCCTTCCTTTTCAAACATTAATGCTTTATATTCTATGATAATTTCTAGTAATTGATGTGGTAAATTATTATTATGACTTTTACAAAATATTGGATTCAAGTTCGTGTGAATATAATATAGAAATACTCTTATATCAATGACACTATTCAACAAGAGGAGGATTTAATTGCTTTTATTTTTTTATTTCCGTCATACCTCTACTTTTTAATTTTTTAATAACAAAAATTCTAAAAATTGTACGTCAAAATAAAACCATTAGATGTAATTTATATTATTTTTTCTACATGCACAAACAAAATATCACTTTTTAATTTTAATTTTACGTGAATTAATAAATTGAAAAATCAACGTTAAGATTTTATTCACATCAGTGTATTAATTTTTGCAAGCTTTTGATAAATCAAAACAAAATCGGATTGTCAGTCTTTTACATGTGCATAGAGAAAATGATATTAATTATAATTAAAAAATTTATTTTTGACATTTAAGTTTTTCTTAAGTTATTATAGTTCTAAAAATGGAGACATTTGAACTGCGGGCTTAGTTTGTGCCCTCGTTTCTATAAAGAGAGATGCATGTTCAATTATCGATAATAGCATCTAAAAGATGCTGAGATATACTGGGAGTCTGGGACCCTTTAAAAAAAATGGAATGGAAGTATAATAAAAGTACAAAAAATAGAGGCATTTGAACTCTCCTCATTCAACAAATATCATAATGTTGATTCTTTGATTTCAGCATACAATTGCATATCTTAAAACAGATACAGAAGAATTGTGATATCCCTTTTGACGAGTAGATCCCGGCATTCCATACTTGGCAGTTTTAAAAAAAAAAATACATGTATTCTAGATAAAAAATAAAAGAAAAGTTGAATCAATTTTGATAGGTTATTAAAATTCTGAAAAGAAGCGGGAGTTTTAAAGACATGATCTATACGACTATACGACTACAGGACCATACCCACCCAAACTACAAATAGTGCGAGAGTTGATGCTTATGCATGACGAATCCGGATTCAAATTCGTCGTCGGAATGTGTGCACTCACTCCGGAGATGAATTTTTGCGGATTTGAATCAGACGTCCGGATCTAAAATCCAAAAATTGAGTTAGTTCAATGGATCCGAATTCTATGCATGACCCCATAGTTTAGTTAAGCTCCCCTATTCGAATTCTATTCTACGGTACATTGATTGGAGAATATCGCCAGCATGCCACGTGCAAAGAGATGGGGGCGGAAAGCACCCTTTTAATTTGGGGTCTTGCTTTTCTGTGACGCGTAATTATACTGCATCATGCAACTAATTGCTTCTTGGCTCTTGCTGCTCCATTTTTCAGAATGCCAAGGTCAACTCATACAATAAAAAAAAGCTAAATACAGAAGCTAAGCTTATAAAATGATTTCTATACTACTAATTTTTTTATGTTACGCTGTCTAATTATGCATGACCTATCACTAATTTTCTGTTAAACTTTTCTTATGTTTTTATTTTATTTTTTTCTTTCTACATGATAATACTAATTCTCAATGCAATGTATATAGAGTGAGGCTATGGTACTTCGGCGGCTAGTGTACTACTATGGCTAGTGTACTACGGCTCAATATGGTACTTTTTAAAATCCTAACGGTCGATCCGAACCGTTCAATGTGATATCCATATGAATATGTACTTGCAAACTAAATTTTATATTTTTTCGAATTTTTTTAGATAGGTAGAATTTTGATGGTCTAGAATTTGTATAAAACACTGAAAATTCTACCTATCTAAAAAAATAGTAAAAAAATTCGAAAAAATATAAAATTTAGTTTGCAAGTACATATTCATATGGATATCACATTGAACGGTTCGGATCGATCGTTAGGATTTTAAAAAGTACCATATTGAGCCGTAGTACACTAGCCATAGTACACTAGCTGAAGTACCATAGCCTCACTCATGTATATAAATGTTCAATAAGTTAAACACCAATGATATAGATAATAAAAAGACCTTTTTGAACTCATGTCAAAATGTAACATACTATCATAATTTGTTACTCAAAAGTAATTAAAGCTAGTATGACTTTAAGCTCGCCACAAAATTTATGGACTTAATTTAAGATAGTATCGAATTGACTTCAAATGACAAATTATTATTAAATTTTTATGCATTTGATATGTCAAATATATACTTTATAGTCATTTTAATATTTCAGGCTTAAAATGGTATTTTATTTTGTTTATATTTCAATATGTTCAACATCTCCATCAAAATCAATAGTTTAATTAAGTAGATGTAAGTTTTCAATCAATTTACAAAAAAAGAATTCTGAAGATAAAGAATTTTGAATTTAAATACTTGACTAGCCAAGGATATCAAAATCAACAGTTTAAGTTTTTCCTTCAAAGTCTTGAGAGAAATTTTCCTTCAAATTAAGTTGATGCTACAGTTTGTAAGATTAAATTGATGAATCTCTTTAATCAGCTCAAGCTCCTACAGTCCTACTAACTTGACTGTATCAATCATATTATGTTGTACTTGATATGTAATAGAGAATCCGATGGCTCTATCATGGCACTTTGCTCCGGTGTAAAAGACTGGGAATGATACCAGAATCAACGTGTTTAGGTCGCATCTGTTCTGCCCTTCCAGGATTCCTTTCCTCTCCATTTCTGTTCACACTGGTGATGATGGGAGCAGGGTCAGCTTTCTAGTGATAGAGTGAACTGTTGAAAAAGGAAAAGATCCCCGGAAGTTAAAAATAATTAATGCTTTTAATAATATTATTCTCTAGCACCTGTACTTGGTCAAAATTTATTATTCGCAGGCGGTCCGATGCCGTTCCATTTCTATCAAAATTTACACGGACAGCTTTGAGATTCGTACAGATTAAACGAACACAAATTATAATATAAATTGAACGATCCTGACTTAATATCAGACTGAAGCTGAGTTTACTTTTGGAGCTAAAAAAAAGTATTATTCTTGCGTTCTTTCCAACTAACAACGCAAGTCCAGCCTGTCATTGATTTTTCAAACGCCGAAAAGGAAACAGAAAAGAATAACACACACATGTCCGTGCCTGTGCATTTAATTTAGTGGATTGGATTACGTGTAAACAAATTTCATTAGTCATGATCAGCCTAATGAACCAGTCAAACTCCAACTAAGTACGCAACCAGTGGCTATTTGAAAAAAAAAAAAAGAAATTGAATGGATAAATGAAGGCAGCCTAAGGGTTCCTTAGCTTAATTTTTTTTTTGGTTGAAAGTCCGTAGGTGATTGCATTGATTCAAAGAGTTAAAAGCTAGCTGTTACATAATATCAGATAACAAGTGTCTTTGAAAACATTTAGCTGTAAACAAATAAAAACACAATGTGCATCCCGTTGACATAAATTTGATCATCATTGCTTGATTGTAATGATAGAAGCCTAATGATTATTACCTCTGTGTGCATATATATTTGTCTTGTTCCTTCTGGCAAACGACACCGTATCGAACCCTTGTGCACGAAGCATCTTCCACTTAGAGGAAAGTGCAGATGAGAAGGCGCTGAATCAAACTGGACGAGAAACTGAGTCAACCGAACCGGGACAGTCATCGCTTAGAGAAAGGTGCAGCCGAGAAGGCACTGAATCAAACCGAACCAGGAATTGAATCAACCGGACCAGAATAGTCACCTCTCAGAGGGAGAGCTGCCATTGTGGAAGTCTAAAAAAGAGCTTGGAAGCAGGAGAAGAAGGAGGAAAGAGACAACATCTTAGCATCATCGGCAACAACCATAAAAACACGTACCTTATTCATATATAGTTATAGTAGATACTATAGGGGTAGAACGAATTCACATCATCCTCAGTCGAACCCGGAAAGTCGAGACAGATCGAAGAACAGTTGCGTTGCTGACAATCCCTTTGTTCTTATCCAAAAAGTTTTGAGAGTCGGCGAAACTAAAAGTGCTTCTGCCTAGTGAATCTGACTATTGTTCTTCGATCTGTAATTTCTTAGCTTAAGTCTCAAGTAGTTAGAACGGTTTTTGGGACCTCAATTAATTATAAAAATGACATTTAAAAATATATTTTGTAAGGGAGACATTAATTACTACATATCCTAGACGCACACTAATTACTAGCCAATGGAAAAATGTTAGAAAGAAGTTTGAGTCAACTTACACCTTGTTTGGATGAGAGAGTAGAGGAAGGGAGGGAATGGAACGAAAAGATTTTTTTTCTCAAATCATGTTTGATTGACAAAATTATGTCAGAGGTGGTACAGGAGGGGAAATGTTTAACCTTGCATCATTGTAATTAATATAATGGGGTTCCCTTTCGATTTGAGGTGTAACCGATGGAAAAAGAATTGTTGCAAATATTTCAAAGAAAATGACACAAATGTCAAACCCTATATCTTACCTATATAATTATAATTCAAGTTCTGTCACAAACTTACAACAACTACCAAATTTTTCATGAACCTTTTAAATTTTAATTAACCTAATAATAAATAAGACAGAAAGGAAAGTCAAATTTATTTTCTCTCATTAATCATCAAAACATAAAGAGTTTAAATATGTTAATCTTCTTTTCTATTCCATTACATTACCTTCTATTTTTCACCTCCCCTCCCTTCCTCTACTATCCATCCAAACAAGGTGTTAATGTACATTTGAAAACTAGCATTTGATCTAGTGGTAAAGGTACATGGCTTCTATATGGGAGGTCATGGGTTCGAAACCCAGAAAGTGGAGAAATCCTCTATAATATAAACATAAGTTTAAAGGAAGTTGATAGGCTAAACCTTCACATTTCATTTCAAAAAGACTTAGTGCACAATCGGTTTTTATATATATAACAATAATGTTGGGTTTTATGGTACTTAAAACAGCAGAATTTAAATTTTTTTGACAAAAAAGTATCAAAGGAACATCACGTGCGACTGAAATCAAACCAAAATTAAATTTCCAAATCAATAAACATCATACATTTTTTCCTTGTCTCCAAACAAGAAAGGAAGGTCCTTGAGATGTAGGGTTGAAAATCCTTTACCTCTTTGTTGATGCTAATGGTGGTTGATGCGTTGCAGCGACTTGGTGATAGGTGTGTGTGAACTAAAACGTCTTACACTAAGATGAGACTCCAAAGTAGAAGTCATCCACGGTATCCACTAAAAAATTAATTAGAAACCAAAGTTCACTCTTGCTAGAGAGTAGTAATTTGGTCGCTCTTTAATTCTTATCCTCTAAGAGAACTAGATCTTGAGTTTTTAGAGTTTGTGGGTTCTCAACACATGAGAGATGAAATAAGAGAGAGAGAGAGAGCACTTTGGCAGAACTTCAACTCTCTAAAAAATGAATTCCTTCTCAAAAGAAATGAGAGAGACTATATAAAGCAAACAAGGAAAGTGAATTATGTTTTCAAAATTAACTTCATGTTCTACCACGTTTTTTACCATGATCTAATTCGAATTAGGTTCTGCTCCAGAAGGCAAAGGTATAGATCTTTCTATTAGCTTTCCAGATATGTTGAACACCTAAAATGAAAATTGTATGAGGGCGCTATGGTCAAAATACGAAATATGCACAACAGTTTTCAGAACATGGTAGTCTAAATTAAGCACCACGTTCTGCCACGTATTTTACCATGATCTGTTTCGAATTAGATTTTCTTCGAGAGAAAAAAGTTCCAGATCTTTCTTTCAACTTTTCATCCATATTTATAATGTTATAAACGAATGTCTTATGAGGGAGATATGGTTAAAATAAGAAACGTTGCGCAGCAGTTTTCATAAAACGTGGTAAACTTTAATTTTGAAAACTATTTCTTAAAATAAACATTGGTTATAATTAACAACAGCCATGGGCTTTGTTTATTGAGCCAAGTTCTATTTTCCTTATTTGAATTAATCAAATACAATTAATCTGATTAATTGTAGTATCATATATAATTATCCCAATTAATTATATTTCTCATGTTTTGGTAGAGAAACCAATTTATTTGTTATGACATACATGTCAAATAAATTAAGGAACATTTCTAATTAATTCCTTATTGGTGTGATCATGTGGGATTTATGTCACAAGGCAATGAAATCGGAAACTCTTTTCAATTTCAAAAACTACAAGCGGCACCTAGCAATATGCATTGTAGTTATCCAAATGACACAAATGATAAGTATCATACCGTATCACGACCCCTAAAGCAACAATTGACTCGTGTTAATTCCATGTCGCATGATATCATGAACAGATCTAAGGTAGGAACGTGTCATCCTTGCAAATCTACTCGTTTCTTGATTTCGAAATAATTCAGTAATTATGATTAACTCCTTAATCATATGTGCACATACTTGTATTATTTCATCAAGAGGCCTAGTCATATCATCACTCATCTTATGATGGACATTGATATTCTTGATAATTACTATCTCTCCATATAAGAGATACATATTAAGGTAGAATCTGTATGATTATCAGTTATAGACTGTTGTTGTAAGCAATACTCTAAGTATATTATTTGACTAATTTGCAAAACATACAATATTTGAACCTAACAATTCCTTTGAGTTAAGATGCTTTGCAGGTTTAAGAAAATTGGAATTGCAATTTGGATCTGTTATCCTGAAGAAATCATCAAGTTTGTTGAATATTTTAAATTGTAAAATTCATAGAATTGGTAAAATAGATTTGATGTTGAAGTCAGGGAACAATCGTTACCAACGATTGAATAATCGTTGTAACGATTAAAATAGCTGCACAGAAAATCAGAATGCGAGAAATAACATAATTCTTCCAGAGAGTAATCGTTACCAACGATTATATAATCGTTGTAACGATTATGAAGGTCTCGCAGAAATTTGAATTTGGCTAAAACCCTAATTGCATTTTAATATCAATCGTTGTAACGATTAATCAATCGTTGGTAACGATTATGGGCAGAATACTCTTTTGGAAGCTGCCTCTATAAATAGAGCAATTAGGTTTTCTTCCAAAAAAAACTAGAGCCGCCCCCAGCTATTCAAAAAGCTATTTTTCTGTGCACTATTCCTCCATTGTTGTGAGAATTCAAAACTTCAAAATTCCTTTACACAACCTCAAATCTACTTCACTAATCTTGCTAGATTAGATTAGAGTTAGTTTTTGTGAGTGTTTCTTTCAAGATTATAAACTTAGAGACTTCGTTCTCTACTCTAGTTGGCCGAGTGACTTCCCATTGGTTGTAAGGGCTCACCGGTTCACAAGTTGTAACCTTTCTCATTGGGTAATAGAAAGGCGCACCGAGAAGCGGTTGCGACGCCCCGGAGACGTAGGCCATTTTGCCGAACTCCGTTAACATCCCGAGTGTCAATTTCTCTAAACTCTTCTATTTACTTTATTTGCAATTAATTTCAGTTTTTAAAGTAAATTAGTGGTGCCTGAGGGACAACAAAGTGGTATCAGAGCAAGTTACTCGAATTAAGACTCACTTAATTCTAGCTCTATTGATCTAAAATGGCACAAAATAGATTTGTGAAAGAACCTCCAACCTTCGGTCTTACAACCAAAAACTTTAGTCATTGGAAAAGAATTATGATTAATTATTTAAATATTCTTGAAGTATGGGATATTATTGAAAAGGGGTATACACCTAAGTTTGAGGGAGAAGATAACAAAATCCAAACTCTTCCATCAAAAATTGAAAAGAAAGAAAATGACAATGCGGTTAATGCAATATTAAACGCAGTTAGTGAATCAGTTGCCTTGATTTTTGGTAACTCAACTAGTGCCAAAGAAATGTGGAATGCCCTTATAAATCGGTATGAGGGTAATACCCAAATCAAAAGAACCAAAATAACCGGGTTAGAGACCAAATTTGAAACATTCAAGGTAGAAAATGGTGAAACCATAGAAGAAATGTATAATAGACTTATGCATATACAGAATGAATTTATCGAATTGGGAGAACCGCTTTCTAACGATAAAATTGTAGGAAAACTCTTAAGAGTTATGCTTAGGAGACCTAGATGGGAAGGATTGGTGAGTGCCCTAGAAGCAATTCAAGGAACACATGCATCATTCACCGCAGATGAACTGTACGCGCACTTTAGAAGTTTTGAGGAAAAACTAATACAATCTGGTGAACTAAAGCAAGAGTCTAAATCAAAAACCGTAGCCTTCCCGGCACAAAACCGTAGCCACTCTAGCTCCTCAAATAATCGTATGCCAAATGACCAATTCATAAATAAAATAGATCATGAATCCTCCAAAGATGCCCTTCTCTTATCTAAAATGTTCCAAGGAATGCTTGATTTCGAAAGAAAGTATAACAAGGAACGTGAGGATGAGAACAAAAGAGTAGTGTGCTTTGCATGTCATAGAGAAGGGCACACCATTCAAACTTGCTTCAAGCTATTTCCCCATTTGAAAAACAAGGATGGTGAAGGACAACACGACCGAAGGCCGAAACAAAAATATGATGGATACAAAGGCAAGAAAAAGGCGAAAGCAATGCAAGCTATGTGGAGCATAGATTCCGGTGAAAGTGATGTAGAGGAATCCGACACGGAGTCGGGAAATGAAGAAGAAATCAACCTCGCATTAGTAGCAAGTGTGGATGAAGGTCCGTCAATAATCGATGTGGACTCAATCATTGCTAACAAGAACATCACCGATGAGACCACCATCGAATTTCTCAAAAATCTTGCAAAGCCAAGGAACAACAAGGAGATGGATAATACGAATGAAGCTTCAACAAGCTCCACTAATGAGGTACATTCTGATTCTGATTTTGAAGGTTGTGAGTCTGAAACTGAATTGATTGATAACCAAATAGAGACCAAAGAAACCGAAATTGATTTGAATACCAATTGGATAATTACCAATGAGACAAGCAGTTTCGTTAATGAGATCTTAACATATCATAATGCCCCTAGGTTGCTTGATGAATCAAAAAGGTTATTGCATGAAAAGGAAGGTATTATCCAAAATCTAAACTCTAAACTTCTTGAATTTGAATCCAAAATAAAAGAATTAGAAATAGTAACACCCAATTCAAATTCATGTCAATCACACTTAGGAGAAATAGAAATGCTAAAAGTAAAAATTCAAACATTGGAGACCGAAAATAGGGCATTAAGATCTCCTAGTGAATTCTCAAATATCACTAGTATAGATCCTTATTACATGCATAATTTGACCAATGCAAAAGTTGATAAAACGGGCATTGGATACAAGAAGGGTCACTCCTCATTTGAATCAAATTATTCACAAAGCCCGAAAGAAAAAGGGGGACATACTCAAAATTTAAATGTAGAAAATCAACAAAAATACTTAAACAAATTTAAATTTGATAGTAAGGATTATTTTACTCACCAATTTTATACTAAAAAGGGCAAAACTCTTTTGAATAATGAGTCAAATAGAAAGCAAAATTGTCAAATCCCAAATCAAAAGTCTCAAAATCATGCATTTCAGTATAGATATTCCAACAAAAATTATAAAAATGAAAATAATTTTCAAAATAGTGATAGGAACACATTCCATCCAAAAGGGTCAAATAAAATTTATTTTAAAGGACCGAATGGATGGTCTTATAAACTCAAAGATAAAAATACTTTAGAAAACAAAACTCAAAGAAATGGTCCGATAAGAGATGTTCCCCAACATCAAAATAAATTTATCAACAAAAATTCATCATTAAGTGTTTCAAATCAATTAGTCAAAAATTATAGGAATCAAATTCAAGAAGTGAAAGATAAGTTTAAAGCTACCTTCACTCATGGTCCACACAACATCAAGCAATCGGTGACATTTTGTAACTACTGTTGTAAAATTGGTCACACCTCATTAGAATGTAGATTTAGGAAAGGAAACAACAATTCAAATGTTGTTTGGATTCCTAAAGCTAAACTAGCTTGAATTTGTATTTGAAATCTCCCCAAAATACTAAAATTGCTAAAAATATTAAAATTGGGGAGATTGAAACAAAGTATATGTTAATTGTTAATATATACTCTTGTAGGTGTGTTTGATTACTACTCATAAAGAAAATGCTTGGATCATTGATAGTGGATGCTCACACCATATGACCGGTGATAAATCTAATTTCAAATCTTTAGAACCATATGATGGTGGGTCGGTTACTTTTGGTAGTAATCAAAGAAAAAGTTCAATCATAGGATTAGGTTCGGTTGGTAACCAAAACTTAACCATATCGGATGTCTACCTTGTTGATGGGTTGAACTATAACTTACTTAGTGTTAGTAAGTTGTGTGAAGCCGGTTATTATGTTAAATTTGACATTAATGCTTGTTTCTTAGTTAGAGCTTCGGATGATACTCTAGTATATACGGGTAAGAGAAAGAAAAATGTTTATTATCTATATCTTACTCATTTTGATTCCGGTGAAACATGCTTAAGTGCTATAACAACCGGATCTTGGTTATGGCATCGTAGATTAGGCCATATTTCAATTGATTCAATTAAAAAATTAGTTAAATTAAATCTTGTTCGTGGATTACCAACTCACAAATTAGAAATTGAAGGCTTATGTGATGCTTGTGTGCAAGGTAAACACACTAAAAGTTGTTTTAAGTCCAAAGACATGGTATCAACCGATCAACCTTTACAATTACTTCACATTGATTTGTTTGGGCCAATTAGTATACCTAGTTTAGCTAAAAAGAAATATGCATTTGTAATTGTGGATGACTATAGTCGCTTTACTTGGGTTATATTTCTACAACACAAGGATGAAGCAATTGATAATTTCATTGAATTTTGTACTCGTGTTGAAAATGAAAAGGGTCTAAAAATCATTCGAATTCGAAGTGATCATGGGGGGGAGTTTGAAAATGCAAAATTTGATGAATTCTGCTCTAAAAGGGGATATAGACATGAATATTCGGCTCCTCGCACACCTCAACAAAATGGGGTTGTCGAGAGGAAAAACCGAACATTACAAGAGCTTGCCCGAACCATGCTAAATGAATATCCTTTGCCCAAACACCTTTGGGCCGAGGCAGTCAATACGGCTTGCTACGTGATCAATCGCGTTAGTATTCGATCGATATTGAAGAAAACACCATATGAATTATGGAAAGGGTACAAACCAAAAATATCCCACTTTAGAGTATTCGGTTCAAAATGCTTTGTTCTAGATGAATCCCCTAAAATAACAAAATTTGACTCAAAATCAATTGAAGGCATATTTGTAGGATATTCAATGACAAGTAAAGCCTATAGAATTTACATTGCAAATCATAGGGTTGTAATTGAATCGGTACATGTTAAATTTGATGAAGCTACTCACAAAAAGGTCGAGAAAGGTATTTTAATTGTAGGTACTGAAGATGTTACTCCTGAGGTTGAAGTAATTGAAAATCAAATCATCATAAGTGAGCAATCATTCGAACAACCTCAATCCGAAGAAAATGCAACACCTCATGTAGATAATCCTTTGAACACTTCAATGCAATCCGAAGAGTCACAACCTCCACCATTTGAATATCAACCTCCTGAAGACCTAAGGGAAGTTTCCTCTCACCCTCTTTCTAATATTATTGGGGATCCTAAGGACGGGGTTAGAACTAGATCGGGGTTGAGTCAAATGATTGCGCATTGTGCTTTCGTGTCAAATGCTGAACCTAAAAACTTTAAAGATGCGAATATTGACTCAAATTGGATTTGTGCCATGCAAGAAGAACTTGCTCAATTTGAAAGAAACAAAGTTTGGACTCTAGTACCTAAACCAAATGATCGAATGATCATTGGAACTAAATGGGTCTTTCGAAATAAAAAGGATGAATTAGGAAATGTTGTCAGGAACAAAGCTAGGTTAGTTGCTCAAGGATATAAGCAACAAGAAGGTATCGATTTTGATGAAACCTTTGCACCTGTAGCACGTCTAGAATCCATTCGGATGCTTTTAGCATATGCCTCTAACAAAGGTTTTATCTTATTCCAAATGGATGTTAAAAGTGCATTTCTGAATGGATTTCTCGAAGAAGAAGTATATGTTCACCAACCACCCGGCTTTGTTGACTCAACCTTTCCAAATCATGTTTATAAACTCACTAAAGCACTCTATGGACTTAAACAAGCTCCTAGAGCATGGTACGGTCGACTTAGTTCCTTTCTAATTGAACATGAATTTACAAGAGGTAAAAATGATACAACTCTTTTTACTAAGAAAAGAGGTGAATCAATTTTAATTGTGCAAATTTATGTTGATGATATCATTTTTGGTTCTACTAATGCGGCACTTGCCGAGGAATTTTCATCTCTTATGAGTAGTGAATTTGAAATGAGCATGATGGGTGAATTGAACTTCTTTTTGGGACTCCAAATCAAGCAACTTATCGATGGAATCTTTGTAAGTCAAACCAAGTATGCTAAGGAGTTGATCAAGAAATTTGGATTAACCGAAAGCAAGACGAGTCCTACTCCTATGGCCATCAATGCAAATCTCGACTCGGATCCTAGCGGCACGCCGGTGGACATCACTCAATACCGAGCTATGATAGGTAGCTTACTCTATTTAACTGCTAGTAGACCTGATATTATGTTTGCGGTATGTCTATGTGCTAGATTTCAAGCCAATCCCAAAGACATGCATTTGAAAGCTGTTAAAAGAATCCTTAAATATATCAAAGGCACGTTAAATTTGGGATTATGGTATGGCAAACAATCGGAATTAGATTTAATAGGTTATACCGATGCTGATTTTGCCGGAGACCGAATGGACCGTAAAAGTACAAGTGGTACATGCCAATTCTTGGGCGGATCACTTGTCTCTTGGTCAAGCCGTAAGCAAACCTCGGTTGCGCTTTCCACTGCGGAAGCCGAGTATGTTGCGGCCGGTAGTTGTTGCACACAATTGTTATGGATGATTCAAACTCTCCAAGATTATGAAATACGCTTCCGCAACGTACCAATTATGTGTGACAATACCAGTGCCATTATGATTTCCAAAAATCCGGTTCTCCATTCTCGTACCAAGCACATAGAAATACGGCATCATTTTATTCGGGATCATGTTGAGAAAGGTGAAATTCAACTTATTCATATTGACACCAAAAATCAAATTGCCGATATTTTTACCAAGCCCCTAAATCCTCAACAACATAATGAATTAAGGTTTAAATTAGGCATGCTTGAACTTGATTAGTCCACTGATTATTCTTACTTAGTGCATCTGCATCTTAAATAGGACGCATAGCAATCACTTGATCACATCAACGTTCCGACAACCTTTAGAAAACCCTACCAGATCACAATCGTTACCAACGATTCCTTAATCGTTATAACGATTAATTAAAGAAAATCTTAAATGTTTAAACTGCCAAACGCAAACTTCGTCTGATTTCTTCCAGAGAACAATCGTTGTGAACGATTGTTTAATCGTTACAACGATTAATAAATTTCAAAATCCGACTTTTCCTTTGAAATTTCATCTATTATTGTTTGAATTTCCAGAGAACAATCGTTACCAACGATTAAATAATCGTTGTAACGATTAATTAAATTTCAATTTTCTCTTCCAAAATGCGTTTTCCAAACACTCTTTCCAGAGCACAATCGTTACCAACGATTAATCAATCGTTGTAACGATTGTTCGCAGGATGCGAAAAGTCGGGTCCGCCTCCTATTTCTTCCTTTCTTCTTCTCCAAATCGCACCTCTTCTTCTCATTTCTTTTTCTCTTCCTCTCCGCCGACTCTCTCTCTTCTCCACCATTTCTACCTCTACAATCCACCATTTTTCAAAATTTTAAGTTATTTTTTCTCTCCTCTCCCTCCTCTACTCTATTCTCTCACTCTATTTCACTTTCTCTCTTTCTTCTCTTCTCTCCACCAAAACCCTAGTTTCGCCTTATCTCCAATACCGGCCATCCGACCACTTGATCGACGATCCGTCTTCATCACTGTGCTTCTCTCGCTCTTCTCATCTCGGGTGTGTTCTTCGTTTCTAAATCGGTAACACTTTATTTTTTCACCATTTACGATGCCTCCTAAACCAACCAAAACTGCTGTTATCAAAAGGAGACGTACTGACTCCGGCCAAACCTCTCATCAACAAGATGAGTTTCCTAATCCTCAATTTCCGAATTGGACAATTAGTCGAGATAATCGGTACCTATTTCGGGATGCCGAAGCTTATACCAACTATATTGGTCTATTTGAAAACCGGGCTTTGACCAATTGCTATCACTTTGATAAGAATTCTGCCGAGTTTCCTGCCTATGAGACCAACAAAATCAATGAATATTTGGACCATTGGGATTGGGAACCTTTTATTAACTGTATGGAACCGTACAATGTTATCTTAACCCGGGTCTTCTATGCCAATTTTCTCATGTCTCTCTCTCCATTCCGTGCCTCTTCCTATGTGTGCGGCACTGAAATTGATCTCTCTCTAACCAACCTAGCCGAATGGCTTGACCTACCTAATGAAGGTGAGGAATCTTACCCTCTTAGAAAATGGCCCGACACAGCCGTCGATACGGCAGACAATTACAAAACCTGGTTTGACCGTACCAATCGGGTTGGTGCCCCTCTTTATGCCTCCCATCTTCCATCCCTTCATCGGTTGCTCCATCTCTTTGTCAACAATATTCTCACTCCTAAATCCACAATCAAAACCAACATGGAATGGAATGCCACTTTCTATATGCGACATCTCATTTCCTTGGATGAGAAACGCTTCAACATTCCATACATTATTCTCCGTCACATGAGAAATTCTTTCAATAGCAAAGTTTATAATTTACCTTATGCTCACATCATTCACAAAATTATGCGCCTCAATGGAATTCATCTCTCACCTGACCTAACCCTACTCGGCCCGGTAAATTTGGTTACTGAAATGCCGAATATTGGTTGGTCTTTAACTGCCTCCGCCGGTGCCAACCCACCCGGTCTTCGCCCCGATAACCGTCCTGTCAACCGCTGGATTAAAGCTCCCAATGCACTTCCAAATCAATATTGGGATCCCAATGAAGCCAATCCACCTTCCCCTCCTCATTCAGTTCCACCTCCTATCGATCCGGCTCAACCACAAGCTTCAACTCCCGAAATGGCTTGGGTTATGGAGCAGTTGAGTGGCATCACTTCCACTCTTTCTACTCTCGGCACTAAAATTGATCGGGTCCATAAAGGTGTTCGTCTCAATGCCAAGAATATTAAATCTCTTGATGATGCTCAAACGGATCTGGCTAAGCGTTGGGTGCGACGTTTTGGGGCGGGCAGTAGTAGTGCTCTTGATGATGATGATGATGATGATGCTGATGATGCCGATGGTGACGTGCCTGATGATGACATCTAGTTCCTTTTATTTTTTTCTGATCGCTATTTTGTCGCGTATTATGTGATTGCTATGCTAGGCACTTATTATTATATGGAGTTGCATGTTATGTAGAACTTTTAATTTGCTATTTTTTAGTAGTCTTGTTTTAGTTCTTTTATGTTGCATGGTTGGATTATTCTCTGTTTTATATTGTTGGCTATGATATTTTTCTAATGTGTGCTATGCTTTATATTTTTTTATATATTCCAATCATTAAGGGGGAGTGCTTATTTTGAGGGGGAGCACTCATTATTTTCTCTTCCCTTTCGTCGATTTCCAAAAGGGGGAGAAATTGCAAGACATGCAAAACTGATAAATTGGAAACTAAACTATTGGGAAAAATAATTTCAAATCAATTTATGCATTTACTTGCGATGTATGTTTTGCAAATCGTCAAAAGGGGGAGATTGTTGTTGTAAGCAATACTCTAAGTATATTATTTGACTAATTTGCAAAACATACAATATTTGAACCTAACAATTCCTTTGAGTTAAGATGCTTTGCAGGTTTAAGAAAATTGGAATTGCAATTTGGATCTGTTATCCTGAAGAAATCATCAAGTTTGTTGAATATTTTAAATTGTAAAATTCATAGAATTGGTAAAATAGATTTGATGTTGAAGTCAGGGAACAATCGTTACCAACGATTGAATAATCGTTGTAACGATTAAAATAGCTGCACAGAAAATCAGAATGCGAGAAATAACATAATTCTTCCAGAGAGTAATCGTTACCAACGATTATATAATCGTTGTAACGATTATGAAGGTCTCGCAGAAATTTGAATTTGGCTGAAACCCTAATTGCATTTTAATATCAATCGTTGTAACGATTAATCAATCGTTGGTAACGATTATGGGCAGAATACTCTTTTGGAAGCTGCCTCTATAAATAGAGCAATTAGGTTTTCTTCCAAATAAACTAGAGCCGCCCCCAGCTATTCAAAAAGCTATTTTTCTGTGCACTATTCCTCCATTGTTGTGAGAATTCAAAACTTCAAAATTCCTTTACACAACCTCAAATCTACTTCACTAATCTTGCTAGATTAGATTAGAGTTAGTTTTTGTGAGTGTTTCTTTCAAGATTATAAACTTAGAGACTTCGTTCTCTACTCTAGTTGGCCGAGTGACTTCCCATTGGTTGTAAGGGCTCACCGGTTCACAAGTTGTAACCTTTCTCATTGGGTAATAGAAAGGCGCACCGAGAAGCGGTTGCGACGCCCCGGAGACGTAGGCCATTTTGCCGAACTCCGTTAACATCCCGAGTGTCAATTTCTCTAAACTCTTCTATTTACTTTATTTGCAATTAATTTCAGTTTTTAAAGTAAATTAGTGGTGCCTGAGGGACAACATAGACAACATTGGATGATATCCACAAATATGTATTTCTATGTGAGAGAAACAATCATCTTATACCTTAGAATTTCAGACACAAATAAAACATTAATGACACAAACACAATCCATATAAATGTTTTCATTTTGGTAACGTCCAATCCCATAATCTCCGTAAGATATCAATTTGATTAGATTGACAACCCCTTGTCATATGGTCTGCAAAACATGATCATCATATAATCCAAATGCTAATCTTATACTGGTAATTAATGTTCTTTGTTAATTACCAAGACTAGGGACATTTTAGAATATTTATTAACCCTTTTATAGAGTTCCACAATTCCAAGTCCTTAACCTGAATGATCTATATAAGTAATAAAATACTCAAGGAACAAAACGATAAACAAATTATTCAATTACATAAATAAAACTTAGAAAACAATCATCCTAAAATTGATTTCTAGATAATAATATCAATAGTTTTGCATTTATTTATCTTTTATGGAACATATATTTGATATTTTTGAAAAATATTGTTCAATAAAGATTTAAATTCAAAATATATTTTCCATTATTAAATAGGACATGTATTGAATTTGATTCAAATTAAAATCATTAATCTTTCCATCAAATAATATAAAATTTGTAATGAATGAGCTTTAATTGCTTATGATGGTTGACCAATTAAATTTTAAATTTACTCCAAACAAAATTTAAATTTATTAAAATTCGATAGACATTCTATCTAAATATATATACACAATTTTGGTTTCTTAGTTTAACAATATTTCTTAAAATATCAAATTGATAAAAAGGATGGATGTACGGTAATAAGTAAATTCCAGAAAGTATATTTTTCTTCTGAGTAAAAGAAAGCCATAGAGCAAACTATTTCTATAAAACATCGACAACTAAAAATGTCAGTAGGTATTAGATTTTTGTTTTTTATAATCAATCTTTAAGATGGATAAGTAGAGAATACTCAATACTCTTTTTGTAAAAAAAAAAAAAAATTCTGGTAATGCCTCAAAGTTCGGCCCTAAAATGCTCATTGGGCCTTGGGTCTGGGCTAGTATTTCTACAATCATTGAATCTATGCAATGCCATAAATTTTTTGCCAAAAAGGACCCCCATTTTATCTTTAAAAATAGCAGAGGCAATACATTATTGTTTAATATCATCTTATTTTAAAGAAACTGCATATTTAGCAGTCTATGTTTCTAACCAATTTTTTCTTTCCAAGTGATTTTTTAGTGGCCAACTAACTACTACACCTTTTGAAGATTATAATCCCTCACATATACTGGTATTTCATTTTCACTTTTTGAGCAAGTCTCTGAACCAGTAAGCAGAGTTCTTGGGGTATCGATTAAGTGTTGCATAATCCACATAGACTATGCCGAAGCGAGAAGTGTAACCTAGCCGCCACTCAAAATTGTCGAGCAGAGACCATGCAAAGTACCCTATCACCTTCGCCCCTTCATCAATTGCCTTCTTTAGCTGTTGTATATAGCTCCTACAGTTCCAAAGAATTTTAAGAGGTTTGTTAACTAACATAACATATAAAAAGGTAATCTTATATATAGCAAACACAAGCAAAGGAAAAATAAACATTACTAAAATAGCAGTGTAATATACGCACACTGGGTCATTTTTATTGTGATCAACCATCAAACTTCAATTCTGATACATTATGTTAGAACAAAAAACTTAATAGGTAATAAAAACACTGAATATGAACCAAATTATTAACTTCAAAGACCAAAAAAAAAAGGATATGAACCCAATTATAGGCCAAATTTTGATTTCTGTCAGAACCAATGTTTTATGACTTGAACACTGAATCAAGATTTCAGATACTTCTTCATCAAAAAAAGATTTCAGATACTTCTAAAAAACCAGTGCAATTAAACACATGCTAACCCAATTTTGACTAACTTCCATTGTGGGTGAATCAGATACTTCTAAAAAACCAGTGCAATCAAGCACATGCTAACCCAATTTTGACTGACTTACATTTTTGTGGGTGAAACCTCAATTGTGTACAGTTAAACCCACTTGATAAATTTTTCAGTAGGCGGGGCCGGAGATTAGTGTCGGCCAAAGTGAGCATCGCCTTATTGTTTTAATTTAAGCAACTACATATGCCTCCCTCTTATAGTATGTAATATGCTAAAAATCTTGTAGTTTGGCCCCTCTCTAAATTCTTAATTTCAAGTCTAAAGGTTAGTTTTGAGAAATTAAAATTTTGGTATCATATGCTACCTACCCCCTTCTAAAATTTTGTCCAAGCTACGCTGCCAACAGCTACAAACCAAACAACCGCTCAAAAGGATGAGCAACAAGACACCAAGGTAAATTAGGTGAATTCAAAATTTGATATTATTTTTAATGTCACTACTGCATCGATCATCCTGTGCACAATTGTATTGACCTGATTAAAATGGCATCGCACCCTGAATATCATCCTTAATAAAATTCCAATCAATAACACCAAATTAATAATAAATTTTTGTACTGATCATATATACTCGTACCTGTAGTAATCAATCCTTGTCGTGTCATTCACACCTTCAGCTAGACTAATATTGCCAGGCTGATCCATTCCTACAATTAATGCAAGACAATACGAGCATTGTTGCAACCAATTACATAATTATAGAAGTATAACAGAAAATAATATAGCTCAAACCATTTTCGGATATGATGACTGTTGGATTGCCGTAGTTCTCTTTGACATACTTCACGGCCTTGTGCATTCCCCATGGAACGATGTAAAGCCAGTACGAATTAGCCTGTATTTTTCAAAAAGCTACCTTTGTTAAATTTTAGAATATTTTTTGTTGCGTACTTTATAGTTATCATGATAGACAAAGGATAGCCAAACCTCCCAGAATAATTGCATTTTTATTTTCAAATATGGCAAGAAAACATGGCCATGAAATAACAAAAACTAAGATAATATTAGTGTAATATATTCTTATTAATCATTATCAATTCATTACGATGTAATCTTTTTAAGTTTTTATTCATTCAGAATATCTTTTCATCATTTATAACAAAAAGAACAGAGGAAGTAGAAGACAGAGTATAGCACTTACCAAATATGCATGACCAATATGACATTCTTAATTTTAATAGCAATTTAAAAAGAAAGACCAGAACAATTACCCGTGGTCCAATTGGCACACCATCCCGATCATCTACAAAGTTTGAATAACTGTGTTAGATAACCTCAAAAAACTATGGCTAACAGTGGATTATATTCACCAAAAGAAAATCTTTATATGGAAAGAGCTTAAAAATAACACTGAGATCTAAAATTCATGTAGTGGCAAGTTTGTTCCTTACATGCGAAACCAACATGCCAATCGTCTTGGTAACTCACAGGATTTTCATTGTATTTGCTTAGACCTTTCATATAGTAACTTGTATAATGATTTATTCCCAGGTAATCTATTGATCCTTTCACTATCTTGGCCTCCTCATTGGAGAACCTCGGCAATCTATCCTTCACTATCTCCTGCATGGAATACGGATACCGCCCGTATATAATTGGATGAAGAAACCTGTATACAAAAAAGTAATTATAAAAAATTATATATTAGGATACTAAATGTTATGATGGTAAATAGTTCTGCCAGTTTAATTAGCTTAAGGGGTGACTTAAAACAGAACTGAGTACATATTTTACAAAATCCATTTGATTTCTGACGCTTTAGTGTACAAATTTGGTCGTTGAAAGTATTAGTTAAGTTAATTGTATCATCTTGCTCCTAAAATATGAGCTCCTTGTTATAATGAGAATGTTTTGTGGTCTGATTCTTTAAAATTACCTGTCCCAACTCCTAAGTACTCAAACTAATTTTTTTGTCTATACGATTCTTTAAAAACAAATGCTTTTATAAATACTGATATTTGAATAATGAATTTACCATCCAAGGTGAAAGTCTCTAGCTCTTTGGGCAGCAGCTTGGTCGGCATTTGAGTTGGTAAGAGGCTCGTACCATCCAAAATCCAAAAGAATTCCAATCTTCCCTTTTTGCATATGCTGATTATAAATTTAAAAAATGGATCATGATCCAGTGCATTAAAAAATTTTGGACAAATTTAGTCGTTTGAAGATCTAATTCATGAAACTTATATAGTTTAAGATTTAATTCATGAAGTCATAATATAGGGTCTTTCACATATAATAAGGGAAAACTATATGCAAGTCGATAAAATAAACTTATACAAGATTTGCTACAAAAAATGAGTAATATATTTAATTTGCCGTATTGCCTTTGAATGGCTATTTGCTTTCACAAAAGGGAGCTACTAATTTCTCACAGAAATCTGGGTATTTTTGACAAATTTTGGAGAATGAATAAACTGTAACACTGGTATTCGGACATATTTCTCATGTGATATTTGGTCTCATGGTACATTTCATATGCCTTGCCCGTTCTTAATACATTTCTTATTTGCATGATTATATAAAATGTACTGAAATTTTTGCCGGTGTATTCACCATGCAGTCCATAAAAAACAGAGTTGCATATAATCATTAAGTATATTAATTAATTAACTATTTTTTTGCACATGCCTGATACTTATCTCGGTACACCTTGACAGCAGCTGCATGTGATAAGATAAGGTGATGAGCCACAGTATACGGTTCGGTGGTGGAGTTACCTCCAGCCGCACAATCAGTGCATCTTCCCGGGGCATGGAAACCATTGTCATAACCAAGGGCAGCAACACATCTTGGCTCATTCATTGTGAACCAGTTCTTTACTCTATCTCCATACGTCTTGAAACAGAACTCGGCAAAGTCAGCAAAGGCCTGACTGTAGATAGATACATATCAAGAATAATGCTACAGAAAATGGAACTTACAAATATAGTTAATTAATAAGATAAGTTGGAATTTCAAAGAAGTATGCTGAATTGTGAACTTACATTATCTTTGGATTTAACCAGCCGAGGTACTCTTCGTGAAGAGCCAAAGGAAGGTCATAGTGGTAAAGATTCGCATAGGGCATGATGCCTAAAATAATACAAATTATTCATCTACTTATAAGCTCTGTTTTGGATTGTACTAAACAACTTTTTTTGTTCAGTTTGATTCCACATAAGATTACGTAAAATATGATCCTAGCCTAGAATCAATATACATCTCAATTTTTATTTGTGCTAAAATACAGATTGGTATGGTGCATTACAAATATGGTATGTTTTCGGTTTGATGTCAGGTAGTTATTTTCAATGCCACTGGTTTTTACTTGGAGATGTATTTACTATGACAATAATTAGAGGAGTTACCTTGTTTAAGTGAATAGTTAATGAGGTTATTGTAGTATTCAACGCCCTCCAAATTAATTTCCCCTGTTCCCTCTGTATCAATACAACAAAAGGAACTATATTAAAAAAATACATTGGAATTTCTGTATGTACCCTGCCCCTACTTCAAAAAATAATTCAAATTAAATTATGCCACAAAATGTGCATTGTGCATCAGTTAGATAGGGTTTCTTATGAACTAATTCTCTCTCAAATTCTCAACCGACCCTCAGTTGAGCCTACTACAGGTTCCATTAAACACAAATTAAGGACCTTGTTTGATATGACACCACATATAATAGGTGTACCTTTCATGGAAAAAAAAAACATAAATAAGAATTTGGGTTTGGTCATATATACTTGAGAAAATCCGAGACCAAGAGATGGAGAAACGGTATGCATCAAATCCCATTTTCTTCATTATGTCCACATCCTCCTACAACAGAATTTTTTTGTTCAATTAATATACATCATCAAGTGATGAAACATACAAGTCCCCGTAAGGCCATGACAATTTCATTCGTTGTGGGGGAAAATAAAAGGCTTGATGCATGTAAAACTAAAGTGGGTTCCATTCAAGGATGACATTTAAGTGAACTTATTTTGATTGGGGGTTTATATATCATGGGGATGAGATTCTAGCCAAAAAAAACTATAAAGGATCGGAATCCATTAACAACAATTAATTTAATAAATAAAGATAGTGAAAGAGAGGGATCCGTATCCTCCCAGGTACTGTAGAAGATGTCCCTCACTTTACGGTTTGAGATTAACTCTAAGACGTTTTGGGATTCGGGCTAGCGCAGGGGGCAATATTATTGGGCTTTGAGATTCATGCAAAGTTAAAAAGAACGGTCCGGATCCACTAATTGTAAAAGATTCCCTCGTCAGGTACCTGGGAGGATGTGAATTCAAAAGAAAGGTGATGTCTGCATCTTACTTGCACCTTGTATGTGTTGATACTTTTGAAAATTATTTTGTTCATAATGACAGAAGTATTTAACTTGAACTTCTTTATACTTAATAAATGAAAAGTGATGAACTAATATGTGCATATTAGGTAGAGAATGGCTAATATCAAAACGTTTGTTCCTGGGCTCAGGAACAAACGATTCCGTTCTCCTATTTCCAAAGTTCAAATGACATTTCCAAACCGTTAGATGTTCAATCTATATTAAAATGTGCTTGGAGACCAAATTTTACATTTTTTGAAATTTTTTTACTATTTATTAAGCTGGTTTGAAAACCGCTGTTTTTCAATGCTGCAGAAATTTCATAAATACAGCGATTTTCAAACCAGCTTAATAAATAGTAAAAAAATTCCAAAAAATGTAAAATTTGGTCTCCAAGCACATTTTAATATAGATTGAACATCTAACGGTTTGGAAATGTCGTTTGAACTTTGGAAATAGGAGAGCGGAATCGTTTGTTCCTGAGCCCAGGAACAAACGTTTTGATATTAGCCATTCTCTATTAGGTATAGTACTTGTAAATTCATATATATAGTAGTAAGTTACATATATATCAACAGTTGTAATATAATCTACACTTCATGCACGTCACAAACATGAAAACTGATAAAATTTTATATAACTTTTACCTTTCATCAAATTACTAGAAATTTGCAAAGATTCATATATAACAACTTTCGATCAAATATGAAATGACATTCAAGTACACAAAAATCGACAAACAAACAACCTAGCTATAAGGCTAATAACATGTCTATAAGTTTTTATCTTTAAAAAAAATTTAAACTTTATTTTCGAAATATAATCAAAATTAAATTAAGCCGTTGTCAAACAATCTCCACCCATAACTAAATAGGACTCACCTGATATCTGTATGCCCCGGAACACATGGTAACCAATCCTGGCATTAAATGTCCAAACTTATTTTAAGCAATGAAATTAATAGCTGTACTGAAACATGTTCATGAAGCTGTTTTTTTTTTGCTCAGGAGGAAATCACCAAATAGAGTATATGAAAACAGAGTCAGGTAATAAACCTCCATGCTCTCTCTTCCTGTGGTAAATTAATGCTAGTGTTGGTGGTTAAAATGGGTAAAAAGCTTGCTTCACTGAACAGTCATTGCAGTGAGGTCTATTAGTTTCTTGTTTATATTTATATTTATATTTATACTCTGCTGCTGCTGCTGCTGCTAATAATAATAATAATAATAATAATAGGATTTTATACTACTAACCGTGACCCTTGTCCTAAGAATTTAAAATTGAGTGTCCCATTAATATATACCACCATAAATGATCAATCTCATTACTAATTAAGTACGTCACAAACATGAAGAATCGTATGATTTTGAGCATATGTTGTAAAAATCATGTGATTAAGGCCGAAATATTTATTGATGGTAAATAAATACAAAAAATGGGAAAAGATTTGTGGGATTTTTAAAAATGGAAAGGCATCCACCATGTATGACAGTATGGTGTCCATCTGATATGGCGTCTAGAGTGTTTTTATCTAGTATGCAAAATGTTCACCCATTTTTCATTTTTGATTAAATAAGAAAGTTGGGTTAAAATATTAATTAGTAAATACAACTCTCAAAAGATATTTTCAAAATAATATATTATATAATTTTTTTATCATTAAATATAAACACTTATAAAAATATATATATCAACACATCGGAGATGCAAGCAAGGAGTGTAGATAAGAATATATAATTATTACTTCTTTTGAAAATAAATACGATGGATTATCCAATATATTAATATTAGCTTTAATATGGTCTGTGTACGTACCATCGTGATAAAATGTTATAAAGTACTCAGAATTAATGTGTCGGTGGAATATGTGAAAAGAGACATAACCCACCCACATGCTCTTGACTCTTGTTGCTACAAAGCATTAAAGAGTCCTACCATGAACTGTTTGTAGCCATGATGCCATGATGTTTTGCTTTCTATTAATTCTCTTGATTACTAGGCTTTTTTATTTTTAAAAATTTGGGCAACCAACGAGAAATGAATCGTTAATTCACATCCAAGTTGTTAAAATCAAAGATGTAAAATTACACACACACACACACATTTTATAATTTAGACATATTATGTTTCAAATATACAGTGATCTGAAAATCGTTTGATTATTCGCCGAGATTTGAAAATTTAACAATTAATTAGTATTGTCTATACTTGATTAGGGGCCAATTAATTTTAAAATTACAAATTTGATGCAAAATCTATCTCAACTATTGAAAATATATCTGTAATTTTTGTTTAATTTAACAAAAAAAAAAAAAAAAACTTAGTTGTCAACGATTTCAGATCGTCAAATAGATATGGATTAAATGTGTTGCTTCAAGGATTGCGGATTGTCAAATAAATACGGATTAAATGTGTTGCTTAAATCATTTCATCATATTAATTTCTCTTTTTCTTAGGTCGATCACAAGCTCCATATGATCACTTGAGCCTCATTAAAGGTGATAAAAATATGGGAGTGATTTTCGTTTCCAAGTAGTGTATTAATTTTTTTTATAATTTAGAATAAATATAAATTATGTATAAATTTAAATTTGTACATAATTTACACTTATAATAAAGACAGAGGAAGACATGACGTACATGAAGTTCACATTCAAATTTCCTGTACGTCAAACAAACAAAATAGTCTATTTAGGCATATATATATATGAGGAGGGATCCGATTACACCACTTTTGAGTTACCACAAAATTACCCTTCTCATTTTCTACATTTTCAAAGTCCAAATCGTCGATCCAAACCGTTCAATATGATTATCTAAATAAAATGTGCTTGCAGATCAAATTTTACATTTTTTTGAATTTGTTTACTATTTATTAAGTATTTTACAAAAACTAGTCAAATTCAGACCATTGAATTTTGTACCCATCTTAATAAATAGTAAAAAAAATAAAAAAAATGTAAAATTTGATCTGCAAGCACATTTTATTTAGATAATCATGTTGAACGGTTTGGATCGACGATTTGGACTTTTAAAATGTAGAAAATGAGAAGGGTAACTTTGTGGTAATTCAAAAGTGGTGTAATCGGATCCCTCCTCTATATATATATATATATATGGGCTTAGCTAAGCCATGGTGTAAAACGACTTGGTGCTCCACGCCTCATTATTTCCATTTTGAAAATCCAAACGACCGATCAGAACCGCTCAAGTTGTTCTCCATATTGATATGTGCTTGGAGACCAAATTTTACATTTTTTGGAATTTTTTTACTATTTATTAAGCCACTTTGAAAATCACTGATCCGGCGGTCCAGAAATTTTTACTGTTTTTTACTGTTCATAAGGATTTTCAGATTTTCAAAGTGGCTTAATAAATAGTAAAAAAATTCCAAAAAATGTAAAATTTGGTCTCCAAGCACATTTCAATATGGAGAACATGTTGGAAGGTTCGAATCGACTATTTGAACTTTGAAAATGAAGATATGGCGTGGAGTACCAAGTCGTTTTACTCCATGGAGTAGCCTAGTCGGACTCTATATATATATATATAGAGTAAAGCTAAGGTGCTCTTAAGAGTACCGTACTCCTAAATTTAGGCCGTTAGATTTCTTTAAAAGTCGTGCTACCACGCCTTTTAAAGAATCTACACGACTTTTAAAGAAATCTAACGGCCTAAATTTAGGAGTACGGTACACTTAAGAGCACCTTAGCTTTACTCTATATATATATATATATATATTGGAATATTTAGGCATCTTCTTTCCTTACAAGGGAATAAAAAATTTTAAGTGAACTTATAGTTATAAAGTGTAAGGTTGTGAACTTGAGTCTGTTTGTTTAATCATTTTGTTTTTTTGTTTAAAACCATCAAACACTTATAGTTTAAAACCATTCTTTTAACAGAAATTCTATAAAATAGTCTATTTTTGTAAAACCATCAAACAAATTAAATAGCTCTCATTGAAATTTAGTAACAATAAAAGTTCAGATCATAATGTAGTTGATGCAGATTTACATTAAACCCGATAAATAAAAGTTAAAAGTAGATTCAGGTTATATTAAATTTGGATAATGTTAAGGGATTTCATTTCATGTATGTCATATGCATCTTAGCAAAAAAATATTAAGTGAATGGAAGGGAGGTGAAACAGAGTAAAAGAGAATGTATAATGCTTTTAAAAAATATTTTAAATGAGGAGAGAGAAACAAGAATACATGAATTTTTCCATCAAGATAAATAAAAAGAGAGAAGTGATTGACGGTGAGCATTGCATATGGGGTAGCAATAGCATGACTAGAAAATTTTGAAGCCCAACTACTTGTATGAAATATACATTAGAAAAGAATAAATAAGAAATGAGATAATATTATTGAAATAAATTTCCTATCTCAATTTGAAAACAAAAAATCAGGTCAAATGAAATTAGATGTCAACTCAAATTAATATTGACTAGAAAAGAAAAGGAAAAAACAAAAAGACGTCTAAGATTAGAATTACCTTCCGGACGAGCAAATTCTCTAGCTCATTTAGAATTGCAATAGAAAATGCTAGGACCCACATATCAACAATTCTTAATTATATTAGAACTATTTTTACGGACAAATACATATTAAAAACAATATAATTTTTAAATATCGACAATTAAATACTATCAAATAAAATACCATACCAAAAATATATATAGACAATGTAATAGATGATTACATAGTAATTAAACCCGTACGTTGAATTAGATATGTTTTGTATATTGATGAATATTTTTTATCAGAAGTTGAATAATTTTCAATCATATTAAATTTGATAATAACTAATGATTGAACCAACGATTAAATTAAATGATATGACTTATCAATCTATATTATTAAATTTGGAGTAAAGAAAACAAAAAGGTAATTTCATACCTTATATCGATGGTATTCATCTACTGTTACATCTGCAGTGGCATTATTCGGTATATTACCTGTCCAGAGCCCCAGAGCCCCAGAGCCAGAGGTCAAAAAATGCTTAATAATAATTCAATAATATAAAAAAAGAAAGAAAAAGGGATAGACATAGACTGGGTTGATTTATGATGGAAAAGAAAAGTTGCCATTTCATTTCATTTTACTCAATTTCAATTTCCATTTCAAAAAATATTACTCAAAAAGAAAAGAAATGCATATTTTTTACCTGGTATCTTGACAAAGGAGTCCCAAATGCTGGGGCCTCTTCCTCCCTTCAATGCCATCCCTTCCACCTGATATGCCGATGCGGCCGTACCGAAAACAAAGCCTTTGGGGAAGCTTGCACGGCTCAACCCGCCAGTGTCATAACCCAATTGCTCAGCTCCGGCGTAGCCCAGCGCCAGCGCGAGTAGAGCCAGAGAGACAATGAGCTGTCTCATGTGAACTCAGCAGTGTGAAAGATTGGAAGGAGAGAGGGGGCGAGGATGCAGTCTATTTTGTTTTTCTTCTCTTTTTTCTGTTTTTAAAAGATGAATTGATGATGTGTCAAAGGGGCGGTTCGGTATTAATTGTCCCGAGCCAGAAAAATCCGAAAATCTGTTCCCAATTAGTTTATGAGTGAGGCTATGGTGCTATGCATAGCACCAATGGCTAGTGTACTACGGCTTAATATGGTACTTTTTAAAATCCTAACGGTCGATCCGACCGTTCAATGTGATATCCATATGAATATGTACTTGCAAACTAAATTTTATATTTTTTCGAATTTTTTTACTATTTTTTCAGATAGGTAGAAAAATCAGTGTTTTTTGAAAATTCTGGACCATCAAAATTCTACCTATTTGAAAAAATAGTAAAAAAATTCGAAAAAATATAAAATTTAGTTTGCAAGTACATATTCATATGATTATCACATTGAACGGTCGGATCGACCGTTAGGATTTTAAAAAGTACCATATTGAGCCGTAGTACACTAGCCATCCGTGCTATGCATAGCACCATAGCCTCACTCTTAGTTTATTGATATCTTCATACTGGATCCAGTTTTTTTAATGGAGTCCTGATCTACTGTGGCAGATAAGGACTGCACAGTAGTCCCGTACCGGGTAACACTGCACTGTGCGTGCAATTTGAAATCGGAACCGCAATACACAACAAATGAACTTATTATTAATCAGAAATATTTGTAATGTTCATAAAAATTTTGAGTATTAGATATTTACTTGGATTTTTTTTTCTAAAACAATTAATATCAGAAAAAAATAAATTGGTTCCAACAAGCCAAATTGGATCGAATAGTTTGCTGGTAGCATCTTAATTTATGGTTTACCAAAAAAATCCAATCGGATTGATTTTTTGGTGATAAATAGAAAATTAGAAATGAATTGTGAAGTCACTACAAGAATACTAGTCTTTCCCAGTGCTTAAAAACACCACTATAGACCTCAGAAAATGCCGCCATTGACATTTGCCGGCGTTTCCTTTCATGCCGCGAATACAACAGTCAAGAAAAGCATATATTGGAGCTTCAGTGCTCTTTTTCCGGCGTTTACTAAGCGCCATTCGAAATTTCCCGGTGTTTAGTAAACGCTGTCCGAACTTTTTGACATTTCCCGGTGTTTTGGCCTCTTTTCTGATGTTTACCAAGCGCCGGTAGAACTCACAAAATTTTTAAAAAAAAAAAATTCCGGCGTTTACTAAGCGCCGGTAAATATCACAAAAATTTGGAAAAAAAAAAATTGCCGCTACGAAAGAGTATTGGATGGTCAACTAGAGAGAACAAACTAAGCACATTTACCAATTATTTAGAACATTTGAATATACACAGAACTAATTTTAAAGCTGAAAACAAAAATAATACATCTTTAGAACTAATTTGTTAAAAAATAAACTGGTCCCATTCTCTCCCTCAAAATTTGTGCCTTGATTAGGTAATTCATCATCTTCTTCTTTCAAAGCCTTTATTCAATATCAAAATTTAGATTAATGAATTGAAATCAAATGTTAAAACTTAAGACATATTCTAGCTGGAGTCCTCTATGCTTCACGACTGTGATTTGTCACCTGCAAAGTTTTATTTTTCTCTTGATTTCATTTAAATTTTCCATTGAATTATAACATTGTAAATCAATGAAAATGTCTAAGTAATAAACATACCTGATAATTAACACCATCAAGATCTGAAGAAGCAAATGGTTGTCTTTCGGATAACAACTCTAGCTAGCTGGTTAGCCTCCAACAAAGAATAAACTTTCACGAAACACAAGTAAAATCCCTGAAAGAACAAGTCGATCAGGTTGGCTTCAATAGAGTATAATCTGAATTCAACTTATAGAGAAAAAAGTTAACTGCTAAAAAGTACCAGAAAGACATGTATTCCACGAGCATAGCTAGGTCATGATAGACCAGAAAGTACCAGTAAAAATTATACTTTTTTGGTCAAGTCCAAGAATTGCAAATGTTGGCCAGGCATAACAGCATTGTAACATATGTATAAAAAATTTATACGAACCTGATCAAGGAGACTGAGCGTATGAGGCACCGTGACAGAAAGTGTGTTTTTCTCTTCATGACATTTCCCCCCTGTTTCTATGATGAGAATTAAAATGTCCTAAGATGCCAACAAAATAGTGTAAAGGTGCACATCAAGTTTCCTGTTATTTTGTTATCTAATAATTCACACATCATTCTTATCGCAATAAAAGTAGTACAAATTATCATAAAAAAAATGTCAAAAAATTAATTGAAATATGAAATATTAAAATATATTTCATTTTTTTAAAACTCTAAATTGCATTTTATTAAATTTTATAATGATCTCCAAATTATTTTTTCATTATAACTTTGTTTGGTGACTACTTTTGGTGTATTACGAAAATTAGAAACTAGAAGTTATGATTTTCCATCAAACACCTTCTATCTCAATTATAACAACTTCCCACGACACGATATTTCACAATCTTTGATAATAGGGGCTTCCTATATATTAAATAGGACTTTCATAAATAATAACATCTTTATTTTTACCGGAATAATAAAATCATACTTCAAATATGAATGCAATAATTTATAAGTACTCGCTATTGACAAATTACATACACATACGCTCAAATGTTGAATCTAAAAGAATAATAAGAATTAAAAAAGAAAATCTTAACATTATTTAGATATAAGGTATGATTCTGTTATTTTCCCAAAACAGAAATTCCATTACAGTTTTTTTTTTTAATTCTAAATTGTCAAAAAGAAATTATTATCCTCTCTCCTAACCTGCCGCTCTGCTCTAGGGCAAAATTATTGACAAAGCTTTTGATTTATGCAGCGCACAATCAAAATAAAAAATAGAGTATATGATTGATGTATAAAGTGAAATGAGCTCTGTCAATATCTTTACCGCAGCGCTACTACTTGCTCTGGACTCTGGAGTCATCACCCGGGTGAAACCAATAATACTCCCAATTCTCAACATGTGTTCCACGTGCAGCAAATACATACTTTTATAATTTTCCTGCAACCTCAGTTGCTGCACTTACATTTCCAGGCAACTGCATCCACCGAAATGCTATATAGAAAGAGATTATTATTATCAGGCGTGATAGTTGATAATAAACCAGACGGTCATTCTTTTTCTTTTTCAAGGCCACGACTTTTCTTGACTTCTCTTCCTCTTTAGAGATCACATCCCTCTGTATTTCTCTTGTGTAGCGCAAATCTCTAAATCTTCATACATGGGGCCGTGCTTACTGACTCGCTACAAATTGGCTGGATGGAAATATGATCCTGAGTAATGGTTTAGGTTCTGGTTATTCGGTGAGGGAAGCGAGGGGTAGGTGCCATAGCTTCATGGCCGGTACGGATCCGTTCTAGCCGGTCCGGTATGGTCGTGTCGAACAGCCTTGAGCCCGGGTTTTCAGCATAGCAAACGTAGTAACATGCCACACAAGCTTGAGGCAATGCCATACCGATTCTTGTCTGCATCCATATCACATGTCCAGTAAGTTTTACATAGGGATGAATCATTTAAAAAGAAAAAATGAAAAAGAAGAAGAAGAAGCATATGGCATAAGAAACGAGTACCCTTTAATGTTATTATAATTTTAGACCTGACCTCAGAATATAAAATATATAACTAGATTAGGTTCCATTGTTTTAGTATCACATATGGCATGGAACGAAAAGGAATCATATAGCCAGCCCCAATTGGTAGTGTAAAAACTATTTAAAATGTGAATCTACGTGTGTCATTTGGAGCAGACTTAACTAATTTTATATTGTAGAAGGCACCTACTGACCAAGCAATATCATATTACAAATTATCATGTGACACTAAAATAGCGTCTATGTACCATGTGTTTGAAGTATCATGTGGCATTATTATATTACATGCAGTTGTATGAAGGTAGTACAATAAAATATTACAAAAAGATACGGAAATTTTGAATTATACAGCTGAGGACCCCAATTTCATTTTGGTTAAATTGAATGGTAGTTGACAATAAACTGCAAAGCTTTCGCTTGGTATTGTTCTATCAGTTAAGTTCAAAAAGTCCGGTCCTTTAAAATATTAAAAAATTTCACATTTTTCTTCAGATATTGATTTGTATATGACGTCAGCAACTAATGACTGAACAACCAACAATTAGTTGTCAGCTTGTCCCTAGCAATCTATCATATGAATATGTACAAAAAGATATACTCTGTTATCAAATAAAAAGTAAAATAAATTATAACTTCAATAATAGAAGAAGCAGAGACAAAATCATACCATGAGATATCCAATGAAGAAGGCTATGAGTGAAACAGTAGCAGTGTAATGCCTATACGTGACGAAGGTCAATGAAGCGGAAAGAATCACACAGAGGGCCCCACTTGAGACCCCGGTCAGAAAACAAACAGAGCTAGTGATGTCAGAGTCGACCAACTCTTCCATTCCCTGCTCCCGGAACTGCTGCCACGTGCTTTTTGACGCCGTCACAAAACCTTTTCCATATGCCGCTATCTAACGTAAGAAATAAATTATGAGCAACAAAAATGTTAGAAACAAAAGCTACGGCATTAAATGAGCTTATTCTGCGCCTGAAGCTTCCTACCAATTCCCCATGCCGCAAACTGTCAATAAAAATGCTGCTGAAGGGCTAGGGGGTTTTGTATTTATATTCTTACAATGAAACCAAATTGGTAATTGTTAATTAACATTAGACAAATCAACGGTGCACAAAAGCTTACATGGACGAAGGCCCAGCTGTTGCCATAATTGAAAACTGACTCCATCACATGTAGACAGCAATGCGCGCAAGAGAACATGAACTCGTCCTCCCCTTCCAACAAATTAAGCCCCCGTGCTAAAATCCTAAGCGCCTCAATTGAAGGCACGACTAAAGATCCTAAACACGCACTTCCCAAATTAAGAGAAATAGCCCGTTGGAAACTGAACTGTGTGCTGCACTGCATCCCTCTTAGGTAATACAAAGTAATAACACGGCTAACTGTCAGGTTCGTTACATTTCGCATAACCTCGGCTGTCCATGCAAGGCTTAGCACGAGATAAATTATGGTCAGAGGAGGGTAGTAGAAATCCAATGCGCCTATCACAGCCAGGCACCAGAGAAGCATCCAAATGAAACCTAGGCTGACCATGAGGTACGCAGGACCATTTAGGCCTTTGAATTTGGAAACAGGAATCATTGATTGTTTGAAAATCTTGCCAGTGAAGGCGATGCGGCGCGTAACCCAGCATGCATATAAACCAGAGCCGATGGAAAAGAGGATTAGGGCTGCGCCTATGCCAGCAGTGGCCGGGAGCGAGAAGCAGAGGAGCATGACCCCGGCTGCCATTGTTATTACTGTTTAACCAAAACATGGGTGATTTAGGAAATGATTCACAATTTACAAAGCTACATTACAAGGACATAAAAATTTGCAACTATATACGATTAAAGGTTGAAAAACACAATACAATGTCAAAAGACAAAACAACATGAACTATTAAATAAATATTTTATACATCATAATATAGCCATTACTATTGCACCTTTTATAGCACTTATTACTGATACATTAATTGATTCTACAGTCTACACCAATAAATGTTATTGAAAGAATTAATTTAGGACTTTTATACAAACTAATTATTTAAGTTATCGGTCCAGACTCCAGAGTTCACAAATCAAGAAATAAATATTACCGAAGCTAGACCAGAGGATGAAAGTGACCATAAATTCCGGCTTGGTGCGAACAGCCCTCTGCCATGAGAAAGCCAAGATTATGCTGAGCAGCACAGCAGATTCGATAGGTGGGACCCAGTAATGCAGCAGACGTTTGTCCCTTTTGGCTCGGTGAGTATGGGGCTCGACTGCTACTTCAATGCTTTTGTATACAAAAAAACACACACCTACTGCTGCTGCCGCAAAATGGAGGAGGAAGACAAACAGGGAGATTTTATTTGTGTAGTTCCTCGAATTTAGAGAGGAAAGTGCAACCTGAATTTACGTGGTTGTTGGTTAGACATGTTTGTCATGTAACCTGACAAAACAATCATTATCTGCAGAGGATCACCTCAGTAAAAGAGAAGAAATGTTCAACAAACAAAAGGTATGTCTCCTCCAAATAAAATTATGAACAATAAAGTATGACTATGAAGGCTAATGGTACAACATAAAAAATTGTCCAATTGCCAAGAGGTATATTCGGAAACAGAAGGCATACTGTATATAATTAAGGGCAAAACTTACTTTACATATAAAGTAAACAAGGCATACTGTATACAAAGGATGAAGGGAAAACTGTCATTATTTGCATGTGTGAATCAATTTGCTTTTACACTCTTTTCTGGTGCAAACAATATGCTACAACAGCATATAGGTTCTTAAAATTATTATCTGAAGTATATTGCTTGATTGAGCGACTAAATTTTGTAACATAAAATTTGCTAATTGGTTTCGTTTTGCGATTGAGGGAAAAAAGGCTCAAGTATGGTTTTACTACTGATCAAAAGAGAAGATTCTCTCTCTAGAAGAGTAAGCTAGAGGAGTGTGTGGCATGATTGTTGTACGTAAAACCAATCAATCAATCAATTTTATCCAAGAGAGACAAAAGGAATAAGACATGAGAATTGTATTGAATTAAAAAAAAAATGACAGCTAGTATATAAACTAGGTAAAAGTAATTAATCCACTAGGAATATACAAAAGTTTTTTTTTTTTTTTTTGGCAACTTAGAATATACAAAAGTTAGCTACTGGACAGACTATGGAATCTCAAGTGGTGAACAGTCTGTATCTCTGTTTTCTTTCTTTCTTTTGTAAACCAAGTTAACGGTAAAGAGACTACACAGGTTAGGTGGTTCAGAATTTTGCACAGAATATCGATGTATCACGGAAATTAGCTTCTTTTGGTGTTCAAAGCTCAAAAGTATCCCCATAATTAGTATCCTCATAAATTTCAATGTACAATTTTAAGAAAGGAAGAAAGACAAAGCTACCAATAAAGTTAAATAGACTGAGGACACTTTTTTCTCTCTCTTTGTTTTATTAATTTCCAAGCAAAGAAGCTGCTGGTAAGAATATGCAGCAAGCTATCTCAACTTTTGCATATTGATATGCCAAGTACAATGTTCAGAGTTGTACTGTCAACTATCTTCATTTCATTAAAAGTTTAAAACATTATTTTAAAGGATTATCATCTATCTATCAATACTTGAAAGGAAAGGTGCTTTTCAAACAGCAAGGCTAGAAAGACAGGGTCACTTTTGCAAACTTTTCAAGGCCGGGTATCATTATAAACTTCCAAAAAATAAAAAATGGAAGGTGACAAGAAGGTGATAAAGAAAGAATAATCCCACTAGGACTGAGTGCGTATCCTCTGAGATATCTCAATTTTTGCGTGACCGACGTGTCCGGTGCCTATTTGGGGATAGCGCAGGGGCCCAGTATTACTTGTGCTTCGAGATTCGTGCAGAACGTATTTGATGGTTGAGATTTTCCATAAAGTCACGCAAAGTTTGAGATATCTCAGAGGATGCGAATTTACTAGGACTGGGGTCTGGGGTCAACTGACAATTAAATAACTGGGATTTGCTAGGTGCGACGGTTACCGGTACCGGTACCGGTAGTCCGGTACGACAAATAGTGTAATAGATAGACAACCGCAACGATTGTGGTTGTGGGGATTATTTCACTTCAAAATAATTTAAGAAAATAATAAATACCTGTGGTGGGGTAGAGCCGACCGGTACGGGGACAGGAACAGGCATAGCTACAGGCCCGGTACCATGTTGCGTGACCACATGAATTGGAGGCACCGCACGCTGAGTCTGGAGACGGGACGCCCTCGTGGTATCGCTCTGAGTCTGAGTCTGTACCGTGGGGTCCACCGCCGCCACCACAGCCTCCTTTTCTCCTTGCGGGTTTCCATCTTTCCTTTCTGTTTGTTCAACATCTCGGGTTTTCTTCTTCTCCTCTTTTTCTACTACAGCTGATCTCTTTTCTTCCTTTCCTGCTTCCGCCTCCGTTGCCTGCAAAGATAAAGTGATTAGAATGAAGGAGAAGAAAGAAGATAGCGGCTGCTCTAAGAATTGAGAGAAAGAGAGAGGAGTTCGTACTGGGTCGATGGCGCCCATATCTGATGGAATAAAATCGCTCTTTCAATTTGCTTCTATCAATGGAGCTCTCTCTTGCTCTCTCTACGTGGGGGTGTAGTGTGGTTGTGTAAATTAGCGCGCTTGCGTTTGGTTGCGTCTCTCTAAGTCGCTTTCGTAACTATCTATCTATCTATCTCAATCTCTCCTCTCTCTCTGTCAATCCGCTTTGAAGCCACGAGGGAATGGTGTAGATGGGAAGAAAGGAAAGGGGAGAGAATGAGATTGCCAGATTGGGGTATCGCTAATTTTGTGACCGTTGGTGTGGCGTTTTCTTTCGAGACTGTTTTTTCGTTTTTCTTTCCTAGTCAGCATGTCAGAGCGCACGAGCTTTTAGTGTGATGGCTGTTACGCCTCTCCCAACTTGTTACACCTATAAGTAAGTGGCCTAAAAAATAATATCAAAATTAGAACTAATGGAATCCTAATTCTAACATATTCTGGCCCGATATGTTCATCTTAATTCTAACATATTCTGCCAAAATCAAACGTTTAAGTTTTATGTTTCTATATTCATTTAAAAGCATTAAATGTATATCTTAGTCTATCGTTGGAATAATCATGTTAATATTGAATATTTTTTCATAATTTAACAATCATGATTGTAACAAAATAAACTAAAAAATAGATACAACGTAAATAATTAGAGGCTAGCGAGAGCTAATTAGTCCAAAACAACACCAGATAACATTGAATTTTAATTTAACCTGCATAAAGATATAGATTACACATAGAAGTTATTTTTTCGTTGAATAATGAAATTTTATTTCAAATTAGACCACTTTAGTTACTTTTAGGGCCTGTTCGACTGTTGTGAAATTTTTACTATTCACGTGGGAAAAAAAATTCACTCAGAGTGAATCTTTTTTTTTTCTCACGTGAACAGTAAAAATCAGTTCAAAAAAACTTTTTTCTTGTGCCCATTTCTCATCCCACTGTGCAGCCGAACATGACTTTATGAGATACAAGCGCGCATGTATGGCTGTATTTATTTATTTTATAATTGCAAGAGACAAAATTTACTGCCACACCAACAACTTGAGCAATTATTCATCAATCAGACAATCACTATCAATCCACTTCATCCCTACAATACATTTTATTTCCAATTTGTGAGACATATTAAACATTTTGAGCTTCTTATGTCTTTACAAATTATTCTTGTGTGTCATTGAAATTAACACTTTTAAGCAATTGTAAATTGTGATGTGTCACTTTTAGCAAGATTACTAAATTAACAATTACTCTATATCTCTATGAATTGCAAATTGTAATTTTCGTATTAATAGTAATATTTGCAATTCCTTTACAAGTGGGATGAAGATGCTCTTATACATTATATTCATGAAAAGACAGTAAAATAAACAAGCAATAAAAAAGTGAAATTGTTGATGAAATGACACTAAAATTCTTCTCTTCGTGTATTAGTTTTTTAAACAACACATGTCATATATTGGAGTAGAACTAGGGTGTTCCTAAGTTCACAAAGAGACTTGGTGAACTTATCGGATTGATTTTAAATGATGAATCTGAACTGTTGAAATCCGTCTATTTTACGAGTGATGCGTCTATATGCAAAAAATTAAAAAATTTGAATTAATTTTGTATAGAGTCAAGTAGTAAAAAACTGTTAAAAAAATAAATACATTAAAATTAATTTATAAAACTTCTAATTTTGACCGCTTGACTTTATACTAAATTAATTCAAAAGTTTAAAAGTTTGCATGTAGACGCATCACTCGTGAGGTAGATGAATTTCAATGGTTCGAATTCGTCATTTGAAATCAATCCGATATGTTTTAGAGTTGAGTTCACAAAGAGACTGGGTGAACTCTAGTTCTACTCGATTCATATATTGTATGTTTACTTTTGAAATATAAATTTTAGAGATAAACGGGTTGGGAGTTACACGATCATGATTAAGATGGTGCTGTGTTGAGATTCCCTCCTTAAAATAATGTAATTAATTATTACTTGTGAGGGGGTTTGTTGGGCCCCTTGACGGTATATTTAATATTATCAAATATTAAACATGTGATAGTGTGATAAAACCAAGTCATGCGGCTAACTGGTTGCACTATAATATTTTAAGAGTGCATTACATCATATACCTAATTTAATAATTTAATACGATACATCATATCAGTTTTGAAATTTAGTGGAAAAAATCTAAGATATTTAAGGGATGTAAAGTCATTTTACAGTGCTCGTGGTTGTACTTGTAACACTGAAGATGTCAAAGGTAAGCTCACCTCATTTGTATATTGTAAAGATTAAATTCTCTGAAAAATCAAGTCCATGATCCAGTTTCTACTTTCTAGCTCTCTCCTCATTTTTTGATCGGATAACTCCTATATCATGCTCTTTTTTCTTATATTAAAATTATGTGTTTAATGTGTTTATGATGCACTATTATATTCTGAAACAAAGCTATATATATATATCTATTTGTGCTCTTCAGTTAAAATATTGTGCGGTTAATCATTTTGTTATTGTTACGTGTGTCTTTAATTAATGTATGTTTATTTATGTCAAAAAAAAAAATCCGAAAAATACTAATATTTTATAAAAAATTATATTATTTTCATATTGTTGTTCTTTCAGCATATATTTATTTAGAGGAGGTTTTAAATGTCTCATTGTGCCTCACATCTTTTATCTCTATTTTTAAAGTCCAAACAGTCGATCCGAACCGATCAATTAATATATATGATCTCCATATTAAAATGTGCTTGGAGACCAAATTTTATATTTAAAAAAATATTATCTCTTTTAATCTCCAGGTACCTTTTTATATAGAAATTATGTTGATCTTTACTTGTCAACTATTATAATACACAGGGATATTTGATTGGGGGCGCTGTCTGTGCGTATGTATGATTGATTGATCGAAGAAGCCTATTATTTGGTAGGCCTACCTCGTGCAATTAATTAAATAATTCTGGTCATTTGTGACAGCACATTGTGTGTCCATTAATGATGCATGCCCAAATGAGATCCTGTTTCTCCCGTTTCTTTACACCAGTAATTGTGCAACACATGGCCTCATGTGTTCAAATAAAATAAAATTTTCAAAAATCATAGATACAGATACGGAGCCCATACAGATACAGGAGTATCCGAGTAAGATATTTTTTTAATAATTCGTTAACAATTTTTTAATTTAATGATTATTTGTTGGCCATTTCCATTGAAGCAATTGCCACGTGAGGCCCGCAATAGGGTTCTTTGCTGGTACAGCCAGGCATAGATAGATAATTACAACCGTGCTTTGAATTTGATCTCCAAATTAAATTAGGCCAGAACCAGATGGTAATAGAATGGAATATCCAGATTCGAGCCTAGAATATTCTTGGACCTTAACCCGAACTAAATTACGGAATTACTTTGTTGTTTAAAATGCACGTTGAAAATTATTCTTCCAATTCATTCAGAAGACTCCGGGCATGGGCAGGTGCCAGGTGGGCAGGTGCCAGGTGGGCAGGCTGCAAAAAAGAGTCGTGCTGCACAATTTTAATTTTGCGTCACCCATTGGTAATAGCCGTGGTCATTAATTTCTATTAAACTACTGAATCCAATAATGGGAGTAAATTAAGATTTCGAATTTAAGACATGCTTTAGAGTCATGATCCACTGAAAACATATCAATTTAACAATTTTAACATTCGCACAAGATATAACTTACAATTTTAGAATCCAACCAAAAACTAATATTTGATCTAATATGTACTTGCAAACTAAATTTTATATTTTTTCGAATTTTTTTACTATTTTTTTAGATAGGTAGAAAAATCAGTGTTTTTTGAAAATTCTGGACCATCAAAATTCTACCTATCTGAAAAAATAGTAAAAAAATTCAAAAAAATATAAAATTTAGTTTGCAAGTACATATTCATATGGTTATCACATTGAACGGTCGGATCGACCGTTAGGATTTTAAAAAGTACCATATTGAGCCGTAGTACACTAGTCATCCGTGCTATGCATAGCACCATAGCCTCACTCGTTCTTCTAGTACATTTAAATTTTAAGATATTGTATCTATTTTGAAAAAAAAAATTGATATGAAATTATTTCATGTTGGAGCAAATTCTCATTTTTTCGAAAATAGAAACACCATGATATTTTTGTATTTACCAGAAGTGACTTTTGAACCAGAATCAATATCTTAGATTCAAAATATTTTTAGTTTTTTCAATAACACACAAAGAAATATTTTAATTTTTCTTACAACTACAAAAAATCAAGCCTGAAAAATGTTGGTCCTGGTTATTTGTCGTAGTCTTTCTAATAAATCAAATTATATAGTATTTCATCTATTTTCAAAGAAATATATAAAATATTTCTAATATTTCAATACAAAAAAATAAATAAATCATAACATTTTATGTTTAATTAAATAAAAAATCTCAAATCCGGAGAATAATTTTCTGGAAAGTAAACCTCTGGATCCGGAGAATAATTTTCCGGAAAGTAAGCCTAGATCTGGAGAATTATTCTCCGGATTGGGCAAAATTATAATTTTTCCGAATTTGGGTGCAAAATGTTAAATTTTATACATTTTTTAAATATTAATAAAAATTTCGGATGTGTGAGGTCGTGGGTTCAAAATCCGAATGAAAGTTCTTTATGAACAATTAAATGAAAGTTGATAGGTTAGACTTTCATCTTTCCATCTAAAAAAAATAGAATTCAATCATCTATTATGAATTTATAAATATTACAAATGATAAATTTTATTGTGAATTTCACTGTTCATCACATGACTTAAAATTTGTAATAGTCGATATTTAATGTCATTTGACCAAATATTAGATGAATTTAAATTGTATTAAAATTGCCTTGGTCGTTCTATAAGCAAACATCTCGATTCAAATACTCGTAATATCTCTTCGTGGACAATACAAATTTGGATGTAGGTGCACATATTTTATGCATTGGTGCACATTTTAATGCTGAAAAGTGGATTTAATTATGAACACTATATAAATCGACAATTTAAAGTAAATGGAAACTAGTACTTGGCACTTGCATTTAAAAGTTCAAACATATATACTAATTAATATCTATAATTTTACAAATATGCTTTGTTATTTGATGAAAATATTAGGCCATGAACGTCCAGGTTATGAGGTTACGTGATAGCATATGACACTTATGATGAAAATATTAGGCCATCGAGAAGCAAATCGATCTGCATATGACACTTATGACTTACCAGGTTATGAGGTTACGTGATAGCGAGCCTTTTGGATGGCGTGCCAGTGCCAGTGCCTTCATTTCTTGTCACTTTCCAGTTTCCAGGCGATATATAATTTGAGGCTAACATTAATCAACAAAGTTAATCATTGTTTTGGCACCGCTTTCAGTTCTACTCTATCTGGTGAAAGATTAATTCTTGTCCGGGATCGAGCGCACTGGGGAGTGGGGACCAAACAGCAAGCTTTAATTTCAAGTCTTTGGGGTGGAATTTTAGACCGGGACTTTTGCGATGTTTGGTGAGAATGAATTTTGTGAATTGTCTGATTCAGACAAAGCACGGAATTAATTTAAGTTTTGTGACACATGGAGAGCGAAAAACCGACTTTTCATTCTCTTCTTACTCTTCGCTAGCTAGATGCTTCCACTTCCACACAAAAAAATAGTCTTTTTTTTTTTTTTTTCATTTTTCAGTTAACAACATTCTTTTTCAACATTTAAACAAGAATCTCAACGGACCCCTATATAGTTTCTATAGGTGCAATATATAAATCTGAACCGTTCTTTTAGTCTAGCACGAATATCAAAACAGACCTCCTATAGTTTCTATAGGCTCCCAATTGAGTTTGGTCCGGCTGAGATTAATCTGGGTTGTCCATTTATATATATATTGCACATCAGGTATCTGGGGGGTGCGGACTCTGACCGCATTCGGTTACTTACTCCAGAATGATAAAATTAGAAAGAAAAGGCGAAGGAAGCATATGTAAATTTGTTGTATCACTTCTGATCCAAACCGCAGTTTTAATTCAAAGTTTTAGGTCCCAAAACCGCAAATTTAATTTACGATTTTAGCCCTTTTAAAATCGCATAACAAATCCACAGTTTCATAAAACTGGAAATTAAAATTGCGCAATAGATTTTTTTTCATGAAACCATGAATTTAATTCACGTTTTAGGTTTTTCTGATTATTTGCTTAATTAAACAGATAATGTTATAATTTATTTATGTTCTGTATTACAATATTAGAAATATTTATATATTTATTTAAAAATAGATGGAATACTATATAATTTGATTTATTAGAAAGACTGCGACAAATAACCCGGATCAACATTTTTTAGGTCGGATTTTTTGCGGCTGTAAGAAAAATTAAAATATTTATTTGTCTGTTATTAGAAAAAAAATAAAAATATTTTGAATCTGAGTTATTGATCCCGGTTCAAAAGTCACTTCTAGATAAATACAAAAAATATTGCGGTCTTCTATTTAAAAAATAATAATAATTGGTTTGACAAAAGATGAATTGAATTCTCTACCGAGGATTAAATTCATGGTTTGAGTAATTTTTTTAATATCAAAAACCTAAAACCTAAATTCACGGTTTTAGCCTAAAACTGCAAAAAAAAATTCTAGTTTTCTGAAACTGTGGATTTAATTTGCGGAAAGCTGGCCCAAAACTATGAAATAAAATTGCGGTTTGGACATTTTTCGAAATCTTGTCAAACAGAGTGTGAAATTCAAAATTTATTATTTTTTTGGATATTAATAAAAATTTCGGTATCAGTTGGGCAAAATTTTTTCATCGATTTTCATTTCCAAATCGGAATGTAGAGGATGTGACTTCTTTGTGCTGTCATTCTCACATTTTATTTATTTTTTTCTTTATACATTATGTTCTGAAACACAGTCTTAGGCATACTAACGTTATCTTATAGTTCTCGTGATTGAGTTATTGAGAGCAACTCTTATAATACTAATTTTCATCAGATGTGGTTTTATCCTTTAGATTGCTATTCGCCTATACAGCAGACTATAAATACATAAAATATTGCACTCTAAATTGTGCTGGGCTTAGCTACTTCATGGAGTAAAACGACTTGGTGCTCCACGCCTCATTATTTTCATTTTGAAAATCCAAACGACCGATCCGAACTGCTCAAGTTGTTCTCCATATTGATATGTGCTTGGAGACCAAATTTTACATTTTTTGGAATTTTTTTACTATTTATTAAGCCACTTTGAAAATCACTGATCCGGCGGTCCAGAAATTTTTACTGTTTTTTACTGTTCATCCGGATTTTCAGATTTTCAAAGTGGCTTAATAAATAGTAAAAAAATTCCAAAAAATGTAAAATTTGGTCTCCAAGTACATTTCAATATGAAGAACATGTTGGAAGGTTCGAATCGACTATTTGAACTTTGAAAATGAAGATATAGCGTGGAGTACAAAGTCGTTTTACTCCATGAAGTAGCTAAGTCCATCTCCTCTAAATTCATACATAATCGTTGCTAATTTTATAATAAAAAACACTTTTATTTTATGCAATTGAACAAAAAAGAACCCAACCGACTTATAGTACTTGTCGGTGGTGGATGCAGGATTTTGATCAGAATAGAGCAAAAAAATTATTGAATCGGATTTAAATAAATAATCGGGTTCAAACTCATTAGATAATCGGATATTAGATAAAGCATGATAACAAAAACAACATAAATAGTATTATAACACAACCTACATCTACTCCATAAAATTTAGATAATCAACTACAAGGTAGGGCAATATCAATTTCCAGGGTAGGACAAAGGTTCAAAATCCAGTTTTTGTAAATTAGTTTTGAATTTTCAGAATAGAACAGTTGCCCTACCATGCGCTACAGTAGATCCGCTCCTGGTACTTGTACAGACTTCAGATAGATTACACCAAACAACATGTTCCATTTGCGTTACTGAATCAGATTTCTGTCGTAGCACATAATTTTTTTGTCTTTCATGTTACATCAAGATATCATCAGACTACTAAATGAATACCTACTAGTAGATCCAAAATAATTCTCAATTTGGATGATTGCCATAATTTGATCACTCTGCTTATTGTGACTTGGTACTTGTTAACTGCAACTGTTGGCTCTTGATCTATCTTAAAATTGAAGAAAAGATCCAAATCCGTTTTTTTTTTTTCTTTTTTTTTTTGAGAGGAGTTGCTAGAAAGAAAGAAAGAAAGAAACAGATTTGGATCCGAAAAAAAGATGACATCTTTCTTTTTGAATTTTTTTTATTAATTATCATAAAAATAAAAAAAAAGTCTAGAATCAACTTGATTGCTTAATTTTTTTAGAAAAACTATTAATACCGAAAATCAATTAAGATATTCACTTTTGAATTTCAAAATAAAATTTTGATATGAGTTTTCTATCAGGTTATGTCCTACTCCTCGCAGTCACTATCACATAAAATAAAAAAGAGGAGCGCTATGTTGAGGATATCATTTGAAATTTTGAGAGCTGAGATAAATTTTTCTCTCTAAATACCGATTTCATCCTTTTGCTCTCTCTCACAATTAATGCCGTTATTTTTATTAATATACATTATTAATTATAAAATAATAATAATGCTCACCTTAATTGTTTTTTTTTTTTAATTTCCAAACCGGCCATTTAATGGATAAATTACAATTATAATCTAAACTCTCTCTTTTATGTGCCCAATTATAATCATTTCCACAAAATTCAAATTACACCACCCGATTACAGCAAAAACAAAAATTACAATCCCACTAAAGCACTAATATAACAGAGCCTATAAACCAATCAGAGAAGAGAAAGAGAAAGAGAATGCATAAAGCATAAAGCATGGGAACCGCACAATTGATGGTCTTGCTCATCTAAACAGAGAATAAGTACTGTACCATGCGTAATCAAAACGATGTAACCTTGCCTGGGCGGCTAAGACATAAGATTCCTGATTAAAGTCCCTCTGTATGTGACAACAACTGAGACATAAAAAATCCAAATTTGCGCGCATAACCTGTGGCTGTGGCTGTGGCTGTGGCTGTGAGTGTGCCCGCCAATCCAAGACCCAGAAGTAACTGACAGAAACCAGTACAATATATTGTGGCAAGGGGAATGGTATTTTATATATAGTATACCGATTGCTTCTCTCTGATTTTATAATTAGTTGACGCGTCTTGGGACACAAATCAGAGAGAAGCAATCGGTATAGTAATTAATTTACATTGATAATTAAGGGATACCTGAAGTATATCATAATTCATATATGCTAAGGTAACGGCCTTTGATCTTTTCCAAGCAGAGGCCTTTGATCTATCCTGTTCCGAATAATCGGCTTCTTATGTTTGCTGGGAGTACAATTTTTAACTCTTTTGATCAATTTTAAAATATTATTTTAAGATTTGAGGGAAATCAGAGGTCTCGTCGTCTCTCTTACCATAATTTATGTAATTTTCACTTGCTTGACATGTCTGAACTTTGTAGTTTGCTTCAGCAGCATCTGATGATTAGCCAAAGAATGAGGGAATGTGTACCATAAGACTTACCTTGCTTGTGGGTGTTTCCACAGTGCATGTTTCAACCATGGCCTTGCCTGTACAGTGTTTGGTGTCTATTCAGCAAAGTTGGGTAATTATTGGGTGGTCCCCACTCATTCGTGTATCTTAATGCAATCGATATTAAGGAACTTAAATGACAATCATATAATTTAAAAGCTTATTCAATACACAATTAAGAATTGAAATAATATCGTTTTAAGTAACTTAACGTGGATAACTATTCCAGATTATAAAGCAACCTAATTGAGCATAAAGATTTCTAAGAAAGAAAAAAAAGGGGAAAAACATATTAGTTTTGCTGGACATTGGTTTAATTGGTCAACGTGGGTTTGTTAATTATATATATAAAAAAGTTGAAATGGTTGATGTTGAAAAAAAGCATACTCAGAACTATATCGTTTACTTTTGATTAAAAAATAATTAAATTCACACTCAAATTGAATTTTGGTATGGGAATTCAAACCAAAATTCAGTTTCGGTATTGCTTTATTGAGGGGAATACGTGGAATGGTGTTGCTATTTGTACAATATTGCATAATTTTCAGTATGAGAATTGAATATCGAATTTGATTTTCGGTATTGATGATTTTTCTAAAAAATTAAGCAATCAAGTTGGTTTCGGATTTTCTTTTTTATGATGGTTTATGAAAAAAAAAAATCTTTCTTTCTCGAGTAAAATAGAAAAATGATATTAGAAATTTTGAATTGGAGCCTTCATCTGGAAAAGAAAAAAAACGAGATTGTAATTGGGCTGAAACTAGAGCTGCTAATGAGCCAAGCCAACTTATGAGCCAATGAGTTGAACAACTCAATAAATTATATCGAGCCAAGTCCTAAACTAAATAAAGTCCGAACTCGGCTCGGCTCATGAGCCAATGAGTTAGAAGATATGCATATGAGGTTTATGAATTTTAGAGAGCTGTGGTAATATTCCATGTTAGAACAACACAATAAATTATTCGCAGATGTGCTTGTTGCTGATGAACGTATTTTCAAAATAACTATTCTTAATCATCTGATCATGATCGGATGGTCTGTGGTACTTCTAACTGATCTTTTTTATGATACTAATAGTTCCTTCTGATGCAATAACAGTAAAATAATTAAATGCACACTCAAATTGAATTTTGGTATGGGAATTCAAACCAAAATTCAGTTTCGGTATTGTTTTATTGAGGGGAATACGTGGAATGGTGTTGTTATTTGTACAATATTGCATAATTTTCAGTATGAGAATTGGATATCGAATTTGATTTTCGGTATTGATGATTTTTCTAAAAAATTAAGCAATCAAGTTGGTTTCAGATTTTTTTTATGATGGTTTATCAAAAAAAAATATTTCTTTCTCGAGTAAAATAGAAAAATGATATTAGAAATTTTGAATTGGAGACTTCATCTGGAAAAGAAAAAAAACGAGATTGTAATTGGGCTGAAACTAGGGCTGCTAATGAGCTAATGAGTTGAACAACTCAATAAATTATATCGAACCAGGTCCTAAACTAAATAAAGCCCGAACTCAGCTCGGCTCATATTTTATCACTCAAACAGAGCCGAGACCGAGCCGACTCATGAGCCAATGAGTTAGAGGATATGCATATGAGGTTTATGAATTTTAGAGAGCTGTGGTAATATTCCATGTTAGAACAACACAATAAATTATACGCAGATGTGCTTGTTGCTGATGATAAACATACTTTCAAAATAAATATTTTTAATCATCTTATCATGATCGGATGGTCTATGGTTAGAGAAGGAAATACGTGACACGCCGTGACGTGACGTGACAAACACGCCGTGATTTGGTCACGTGACGTGACGTGACGTGATCAATGTTTTTTTTTCACGTGACGTGACGTGACGTGATCAAAATAGTGGCAGACGATCACGTCACGCGAATGGTCACGTCACGCGTAATCACGCCGTGACTACACGTGACGTGATATGACGTGACATAAATTAGTCACATTGAACTGTTTTTTATATTTTAATTTAAATTGTTGAAAATTCAGAAAATTTTGTAAAATAAGTAAATAATGTTGCAAAAATTAACTAGTAAATAATATTCTAAAAATTGTCAAATTTTTTTGATAAAAGATATTTAAACCCGTTTCATTAAGAAACATAGTTTTTACAAACAGCCACAAAAGAAAAGTCTGAATATACTATGAATATACTACAGATACATAGTCTAATAGTGCTAATAGGAATATGGACTACTAGAGTTTGCCCTCAAAACATGCTAGAACTGACAAAATATAACAGTACGTGATCACGTGATGTGTTTTATAACGTGACGTGACGTGACGTGGCGTGACGTGGCGTGATTAGTTTACGTGACGTGACGTGACGTGACGTATAATTTTTGTTAAATACAGTCACGTCACGCGAATAGTCACGTCACGTAACACGTGAGTCACGTCACGTAATCGACACACGTGACGTGACGTGAACGTGACGTTACGTGACGTAACTGATCACGCCGTGACAAATTTCCTTCTCTATCTATGGTACTTCTAACTGATCTTTTTTATGATACTAATTTTTATATTTGAAAATTTTAATAGTTCCTTCTGATGCAATAACAGTAAAATATTCTACCTACTGCAGAAAATATAGAAAACACGTTGCATTTATTAAATACTTATCCTGTGATGAAAATAATTTAAATAAAAATAATATTACAGAAGATTCAACTTGGCGACAAAAGTACTATCCAGTCTCTTAGATTAAGCTCCCAAATTTTTTAGTAGGCCTACTAATGAACTGAGCCGGCTCATGAGCCAATGAGTTGAGCTCGCAAGTTATGAGCCGAGTTTGAGCAGAGCTAAAAGCTCAAACTCATTAAATTGAGCTGGGTTTTTTTCTTCAAGACCGAGCCGAGTCCGAGTTGGACCTGTTTAGTTATATGACAAGCTGAGCCGAGTTTTGAGCCGAGCTTAGCTTATTAGCAGTCCTAGCTGAAACATTGTAAATTAGACCTTTGGGCCATGTTCGGCAATGAGGCTTAAGACAATGTAGCTTAAGGATTTAAGCTTTGCTAAGGAGAGATTGTTCGGTAGAGACAAGATTAAGAATGAAAGCTTAAATATAATAAAGAGGAGGGTTCAAATGCCTCCATTTTTCATGCCTCCACTATGCCTCCATTTTTAAAAACTTTAATAACTCAAACTTTAAAACTTAAAAGTCAAAATAAAACCGTTGGATATGATCTACATCATTTTATCTATGCATGTGTAAAAATTATGACATTTCAATTTTGTTTTGGTTGTCATTAAGAGCTTGTAAAAAACGTAATAATGTGGACAATTTATAGACGTTGATTTTTCAACTTATTAATTTACATAAAAACAAAATCAAAATGTGATAATTTTTTATGAGCACATAGATAAAATGATGTAGATCATATCCAACGGTTTTCTTTTGACTTTTAAGTTTTAAATTTTGAGTTATTAAAGTTTTTAAAAATGGAGGCATAGTGGAGGCACAAAAAATGGAGGCATTTGAACCCTCCTCTATAATAAAATATGTATTGTTGTATGAGATGAGATGTTAAAGACCAAACTACCCTTTGTCAAAAATGCTCAACTAATTACAGTCAACTATATTACAATCATTCAACTGCACGACACTAATTCAACTTACTTTTACGAACAGGATAAAGAACAAGCTCAAGAACAATGTAAATAAAACTTAAAAATTGTGCTTCCACTGGATGTCAAAGAGAACTTTTCTAAACAACACACAACTCATGCCGGTAAGCACAAAACAAGTATTATTGCATAACACACAAATAAAGTATTAAAGTATAAAGTAAGAACTGAAACTAAAATAAAGCTAATTTTTTACAGATATGAATACTTATCTATATATTGCTTGATACTTTAACAGCATACATAACATATTTCAACTGAAATGCATCTAAATTGCTTGATACTATAACAAGTGCAGTGAATTGGTACCAAGCTGGTACCAACCCACTTTCAATCTTACAAACCACAAGTCAGCAGACTTGCATTTACACAAATTATCTAGATTTCGCCAATACTGAGATAATCCTTCTAATGATCAAATATTCAACATATGACCAAAAACTAAAGCAAATAAGTCTGACAAACAAAAGATGCTACTTTTTCATAAAGGTCCACAAAAGAAGCAAAATAACAAAAACTATGAAATCAGCATCTAAGAGCAATTAAATTAGAAGAGTTTAATTTCTATGATTTCGACGGTTTCTGTTGCAGTTTTGCATGTTCTCCCACAATGCGTTCCTACAACAAATAAGAAATCTGAATTGGTATTATTTTGGCATGCATAGATAATGAATGATGACTTTGCGTGTGCTGTTATATGAAGTAACAACAAAAAAATTGGCATGATTAGTCCCAAATTTTCTACAACTTTCTACCTAACCAACCCTTGACCTAATTTGCCTCATATACTCATTAATTTTGGGTATCATGAAACTTTTACTTCAACAAAATTAAAAATAAGCTCAAATTGGTGAAATAACTTGATTACCAATAAATTGATGGTATATTAAACTTGCTTACCATAACTTAATTACAAGTGAAATGTATAACTTAATAACTTGATTACTAGTTAATTGATGGTGCATTTAACTTGCTTACTAGTGAAATGTATAACTTAATTATGTGTTTGGTGAGTTCTTTTTTTTTCAAAGCTTTCGTTGTTGAAATGTATAGTATAAATCAATTCAGACTATTAACAATGGAAAAAAATATTTAAATAAAGGTCCATCTCACAATTTGCTTGATGGATTTCAACATGTAGAAACACACTTTAATTTTCACCATTTTAACAAAGAGCAAACGTAACCCAGCAAAATGAAATCCAGCAAAAAAATCTTGCTCCAACGCAATAGATAACATTTGACCTGGAACCAGAACCCAACAGTTCTAATTTTAGTTGTTGTTACTGTTCAGAGAAACCTCTAAAATGTAATGCGCCATCAAAAAAAATTTCGATTCACAGCTCGTACGAGTGATGAACTAAGGTGATGTGAGAAATCCATATGAGAGAATTTTAAGCAAAATAAAGTGACGAACCTGTTAATTTAGATCTTGATAGATAGAGCATCTTAAAGTGAAGCTCTCTATGACATCGAATCAATGGGTTCGTCGCCGGCGAACTTGCAGCGGAGGTCGTGAGGAGATGGATTTTCGTTTTCGCATCTCTAGGGAAGCGTGTAGGCTGGAGTGAGAGAGATGACAGAAAATATAAATAAATGAAGAGAGGCTTTAAACTGAGGGTAATATAGTAAGAAAATGGCTCTTTTCAGCGCTAAGGAGGCGCTGAGAAAGTGAATTTCTTAAGGAGCTCAGAAATGCAGCTTAATTTTCGGTTCTAAGGAGGCTAAAGCTAAAAGCTTTAAGTCCATCTAAGCCTCAACCGTTCGGCTTGCTTAAGACTTTAAGGAAGACTAAGGAGGCTAAATCCAACCTGCCGAACACGTACTTGAAGCTTAACAGGACTAATTTTTTTTAAGAGAAACCCGTAGGTATATTTCATTAATTTAAAAGATCTAAATGTTACAATACCATAAAGTAAAAAAATAAAATAAAAGGAAAAAACAAATAACTCTGAATAAAAGCTAAAAGTAAACCTCTAAACAAATAACTCTAAAAACATAACAGCTAAAAGTAAAAAACTCCAAATAAAAGCTCTCCCGAGTATTAGCGAACCAAGAAAAAGAGTGAGGCTATGGTGCTATGCATAGCACGGATGGCTAGTGTACTACGGCTCAATATGGTACTTTTTAAAATCCTAACGGTCGATCCGACCGTTCAATGTGATAACCATATGAATATGTACTTGCAAACTAAATTTTATATTTTTTCGAATTTTTTTTACTATTTTTTCAGATAGGTAGAAAAATCAGTGTTTTTTGAAAATTCTGGACCATCAAAATTCTACCTATCTGAAAAAATAGTAAAAAAATTCGAAAAAATATAAAATTTAGTTTGCAAGTACATATTCATATGGTTATCACATTGAACGGTCGGATCGACCGTTAGGATTTTAAAAAGTACCATATTGAGCCGTAGTACACTAGCCATTGGTGCTATGCATAGCACCATAGCCTCACTCCCAAGAAAAAAACACCTAGATGCCCGCCCTTTCCCACTTGGAGAAATGAAAAGTTTGGGCCCTATTTGTGATTTTCCTTCAAATGATCCTGGCAGCCTTCGCTTCTCATCTTCTCATTTTTTTTTATTGAAGCCCGTAGGCGTAGAATTAACTTAAAAACAAGCAATGGAGGCAACCGCGACAGGGCCTCCACTGGATTGATGAATATTTATGTTTGGAATTGATGCGGGACCGGAGGACTGCGAAAATTTCGAGTGCGTATCCTCTGAGATATCTCAACTTTTGCGTGACCGACGTGTACGGTTCCTATTCGGGGATAGCGTAGGGGCCAGTAATATTTGTGCTTTGAGATTTGTGTATAACGTATTTGAACGGTCGAGATATTCTGAAAAAACACTCAAAGTTTGAGATATCTCAGAGGATGCGAATTTGAAAATTTCACCCCCAACAGATTCTGTGCGGCATGCCGCAGCAGCAACAATGTAATTGATCGAACCAGGTCCCAGGAGGCCAGGACCAGGATAACTTTTGAGTCAAGGTGCTGACGCGATGCTCCAAAGTCCAAACGCAAGCAGTAGCACATTTGATCCAAAAAAAAATAAAAAAAAATAAATACCAGCATATTTCCTTCGGAAATTTAGAGCGCAGAGACGAGAGAGAGAGAGAGGAGATGAAGCGGCAGCGGGAGTACTTTTACCTTCCTCTCGCCGACGCAATAAAGTCTATCGGGGTGAGGGTTAACATTTTCGCTCTCCTCGAGCATGTCTCTCGACCGTACCTCAACTCTTCCTCTGGTTCGCTTCTCTCTCTCTCTCTCTCTCTTGCCGCGTGCGTATGCGAATGGGGCATGGATTTCGCACAGGTTACCCCGGTGAACTGGTCATTTGTATTAGATGAAAGCTAGATTTCTGTGGTTGGTGTGCAAATTCTCTGTTTAAGAGTTTATAAGCAAATTGAAACTTTGAAAGGGTATAGGAGCAAAAGTTCATTTATAATGTAACCAGTTGCACATTGCCCTGAGGGTTTGGGAGTTATTTACTTGGAAACAGAAGAAAGCAAGCAAAGATCACTGCGTTGGGGGTGCACCTCATGCTATTATGTTGCGTTTTGATCAAATTTCGTTTTGCATTCTCTTTCAGATCTAGTTCTGAAATTGAAGGTAGTTGATCCAACATATCCGGCTTTAGGGGTTACAGTGATATGGTTTGCTGATACTAAAACAAAACTTCCGGATGTGAACTCTACTGGAGATATTATCAGCCTTCACCGAGTCATGGTAATTAGTTGTAAATTACCTAACATCCTCTACTTCACAACCAGGTACTGGTGCTGCACCACTCATGACATACTGTTGCGCACTTTTATTGTTCTCTACCTATATGGTAAAGGCACAACTTTTTCATGTTTTGTTAGAAATTTATTTGGAATAATTTAATATCTCTATGGAGTATAAAAATGATACGTTTTAAGATAAGAAACATTACAAAGTTTATATTTTATTCCTATTGGATGATTAGAATCTTTTTTGACAGATGAATATTCGTGATGGAGAGCATTATTGTGTCTATGATAAGAGATACTCATCATTTGCACTCTTTGAAGGGACAACTAGTGAAAACCTGGTACCTTACCAGACATCAGAAAAGTATAATGCAACTGACCACGATACTGTATTTATAAAGCAGATGAGAGAATGGTCAAGCGAGCGTGTAATACATGAAGGTAATTTCATATTTCTGGTGCTAGAACCAGCAGTTAGTATTATTACTATACTTGAGCTGTAGGGTATTGTATCTGTCAAAAAAAGCGTGCCAGTAATGTGCTAATGAGTTTATCACATTTTGTTATGATTGTAAATTATTGGCGTTGTTTTCCTATGTTTTTCCTATGTAGATTTAACCGAGCATCCCTTGAAATTGATGAGAATTAATCCATGTTCTATTATTCATCTTGTTTGCAAGGTCAGTAACTATCTTTTTAATTTTTATGAACTCTAGTCTAATATGCAAGATTGGTCTGCCCTCTTCACCTGTTATTCCTATGTTGTTATAACAATTTTTATTTTCTAAAGGTTCTTCATGTAAGTAAAACTTCTAGTAATCAACCGGTGCTTTATGTTTGGGATGGAACTGATGCTCCTCCCGGGCTGCAGTTTATCACGTAAATGCTGCTCCTTAAATTATTCAGTTGAGCTCCAATATTATTATTTATTCTTTTGATTGTGCAGTTAGGTCTCAAAAGAACCCATGATAGCTTCACTAAACGCTGAATGGTGCAATTAAGCCCAACAAATTAAGTTTCTTAAGCTCCAAGTGGCAATCAACCTCAATTCAATTTAATTGGACCTAACAAGCCTCAGGTATCCAACTATGCTGCAAATTAACTAATGGAAGCCCGTCATCAGTCCAGCTTAATAAAACCTCGAACCCAAATTGGCATTAGTTAACTCCAAGGTGTGCAGATCCAAGTATCCAACTTAATCCCATGAATGGAGCCCTTAAGTCTGAAAATAGACCAAGTAGGCCTCAATAAACCTGTAGGTTGTTCAACCCAAAGTGTCCCAAATCCTTGATTTCATCCAATCTTTTTCATTGAATTTAGGACTCATAGAGACCAGCAATCAACTCCACCAATCCCTTTGCAAATCGAAGAAATCCCACTGCCTAGAGACACTATATGCAACTTCCCTTGTGTCGGTACCATCTTACGAGTGTTTGCAAACAAGAATTTTGCAGAAATCAGCGAACTACGAGATCATGACAGGCCTTGGGTTCAGCTTTGCAATTTCACATGCACAATGCATTTCTCGGGAATTTGGGAAGGTGTCTTACAACCTTTTAGTAAAATTCGAATATTATCAGATCAAGATAACTCTGTACTTGACTGCTTGAGGTAAATTTTTTTTTTTTAAATCTCTCTAATTTATTGACTAGGTGCCTGCCTAAAACATTGATTAAGCACCTAAATTCCCTACAAGTGCCAAAAAATTTGTAACTTCAAAAATAGGGCCAACAGAAGCCGTATAAGTTGTACACAAGCTGGTTCGAGTACCCCTGCTACATAACTTTTTGTCTGGCACTGTATCTTATCTGTAATTGAGAACTGCTCTGTAATGCTTGCCTAACATTGAAGTATAAGTACAGGATGGTAAGAACTGGTTTTGTAATGCTTGCATGCAACTAGCATGCAAGTAACTAGGCATATGTACAGTACATATTGTGTTGTTTTTACTATTCATCGATTTATGATTGATCGTGTCAGGGAATATGACAGTCGTATCAATAAGCGAGATGGTCGATACCCTTGGATGTGCCACCCTTTGTTTTCCTCCATCACAGGTAGTATCTTTTGATCTGGTTTGATTGAATTTTTCCTTTTCTGGTTCTCTTGCAGATACTTTGTTGACATGTTTTCTTATATTTTGTCAAGTAACTGATCACCCAAGCATGGGATATTCTACCTTGATGGATTCCATAACAAACTCAACGGTCTGTACTTCTTCTTTTTTTTCTCTTAATGTTTTTTTTAATTCATGGTAAACATTTATATATTTATTTGTTCCATTTATTGTTCATTTAGGCAGAGCACCTGATAAAGGCTATTGTACGGGTAGTTGATGTGTACCCATCAGAATTTTTATATAAGGGACAGGATGAAGTTTGGCTAACTCTAGAAGACCCAACGGCTAGGGTGCATGCATTGCTCACAGGGAAAGATGCAGTAAGATGTTATTAACATTATAATATGCTATGTTCCAGTAACAGGATCCCTATGCCAGTACAGACAGGATGCCACAACAAAAGCCCTAACTTATATGCATATATCCAGGCAAAGTAAATATATAAAGGGTCCGTATTATAAATTATAAAGCAACGTGATTCTGTGACTGGTCAGTACAAACTGGTTTTTACTAGTTTGTTGTAATTAAATGTTTTAGGCTAGTCTCATAGAGTAACATATTGCGTTTCTTCACAAGATTCGGATATTTTGCGATGAAAAATAGTACCCTCCCTCGCTCTCTTCCCCCTAAAGTTGACTTTGTTGAGTTACAATATATGCACAGGAAACATTTTTTGGGGGTCAATCAACAGAGGCTATAAATAGAAGGATGAGGACTCTACTCGGGGTAAATGAGTGTGAGACTGAGGAAGGCTTCATCATTATGCGGGACCCACCTTGGTCTATTTTCTGCTTGAAGTCATGTTTTCTGCAGAAAGGCCCCTCAGGAAGTCAAAAATACATAATTCTAAATACAAAACTCTAGAATTAGTGTACTGTCACAGGGCTCTAGATTTAAGTCTGGCCTTGTAAAATCTCACAATATCTAATGAAAGTTGTCAATTATGCAGCTTACAGGTCCTGCAATCTTCATTATATTTCTTTTCAAAATGACCAAAGGTGCTCAAAATGGCACTCGTTAGTGCCCATGTACATGAAAAATTGAGAAAATAGACAGTTTGGATGCTTTTTGAAGAGATCAATGGCAGGGCCTTCATTCTCTCTCATCATGCTTTGTAGGCTTGTAGCTGATGGTTTTGCGGCTTTTATGAGCATGTTCTTACTTGACTTGCATCATGTGTATATGCCGAAATACTAGTAATTTTTTATGAGAAATTGAGAGTATTCTTGACGGTCGAAGAATTGTGTAATAAATTTACAAAATAGGGGGGAAAATGCATGCTTATATTTGTCTTTAAGCTTTCTTGTGATGCACTTCATGCTGTGCTATTTTATGGGCTGTTTTGCAACTCTCTATCCTTACAGTATTTCAAATGGGCTCGTTCAGCGAAGTACTGGAATAGGAGAAGTGAGATAAAATGGAATCTGGAATAGACTTTTATTTCAAACTATCAAGTCTATTTCATACTATTTCGGTTGAAGATGGAAGAGTATTGATAAATAAGTCAATTTCATTTTTTGGAAAAGACTAATTTCACTATTCCACCACTTACATGAAATAGAGAATTGACTCATAAAAGAATAGATGAGGGATCTACTTGTAAAAAATAAAGATTTTGACTATAAAAATTCCAACACAATTTCACTTATCTTTTTTTTTCATTTTCACAATTCCACTCATCCATTTCCTTGTTCAGCTGAAATAGACCTCTATTCCAATCTATTCTCATTTTACTCTTCCGCCGAACAGGCCCAGCACGATACTTCACCAACCACATTTAGACTTTTCAGAAGAGTAAAGAATGGCAGAATAACAAAGAAGAGAAAAAAGGTACTCTACATGTTATTATTTATTGCCAAGCACATTTCACTCTTTCAACAACCACTCTTCCAATACATTTCTAATTACTAATCTTCTAATTCTATTATGAAGTCAAGCAGTTTTGCAGTTTGAAAAGACAAGATCTTTCAAGTTCAGAGCTCAACTGTATGGATCTATACACAACCGTACATACCATCAGTGCATCACTTCTACTCGTGATTGTACAACATCAAGATAAATGAAATAGGTACCATAACTACTGTAATATTTGTTTTTTTAAAACTAAATAAACTATTGTAGTATTTACACCATCTAGAATAACAAAAATGTTCAACTGACCAATTATACAACTTGTGTTTTACATACGATGCATATTCCTGATTACAGACATCACTAGCTATACAGTTCTCACCTGCATCACTTGGATATATATACATTTCAAAGTTTCACGGTGAAATCCTTTTATATACAAGAATTGTGTACATCACTCCTTGTGTAGATTGTGAAGAATATAAAGAGAAGCAGAGGATAAAAATATGCAAACAGAGTAACTGAGAAGGTCAAGGCCAGTACTTATTACCACCATTTTACTCCTCTCAAACATTTTTACCAATAGAATCATGACAATTACATGCCCTACCTTTGTCTTTAGTTCATCAAGTGAGCTTATTTTCATCCATTTTGGTCTTTCCTGAAAACAAAATTTAAAAGTAGATGGAAAATCAGGTCTCAAAAACCAAAGTTTCTTATATTTGAAAATAACAGCCAGCTTTTATTTTTCCTGGCAAAAACACAGATGGGAATAGGACAAAAATGTACTGCAAATTATTCAACCAAAAAACTGGAAACAACTTTGCACCAATAAATATGCTCCACTTTATGTTTGTATTTTATATTTAAGGCTAGGTGAGGGTCTAGAGGTAGGGCAAAAGTTTGACATTTATTGATATTTGTCCTTTCCATCATACTTACATAAAGCTATCTTATGCACAGGTACCTCAAATCGTGTTAGCTACAATTGCATATAAAAAAAGATATCACACATAATTTGCGAAAATTATCTTTTTCCTTGCTAGGCAAGAATTTGATGGATATGAAAGAGGTGAACCAATGACAAGCAAGGTCAAGCCTATCAAGGGGTATGTATTGAGGTGCCGCCGTGCCGTAGAATAATGAGATGGAATCACTGATGCACGGGGCCAAAGGTGCCCGACTTGAGAAATCCAGAGAACAGGGCAGTGGGTCCCCAACTGTCACAACTGGAGACCCAATTGATGTTTCAACTGAAGGCAACTATGAGCCGTTGATCCCATGAGCAGGCGAGATAGGCATTGCAAGAAAATTGTCTTATAGTTACTGTGTAATTTTATGTTTTAACTGTTTAGTTAAGATAAATTTTGAGACCTAAATAAGGGGAGACAATTGTAATGTTGCTTATGTTGTTTAATCAATGAATTAAATATATCTTGTTTTAACTCTCTAGTTCTTCACCTTCTCCTTCTCCCTCTTCTGATAAATTCTTAAAATTACCAAAGAACTATCCAAAATTGCAATTAGTGCATAACATTTTTTTCCCTAAAATACAGTAAACCATACCTTTCAGAAAGACAAATAAAAGCAAGTACAACAAATTTTTGGGATTTATTAGCAAAAGGCCTGTTTTCCTTCACTGCCATTTTAAAGAGATGCTTCAATGCCTTTCTTCAAAATGTCATAAACTTAAACTAAAATATTCAAAATCAAACAAATACTATATACTAACCTTCAAGGAAAACATGCCGAACAATGAAGAACCCTTCAGGGCACGGTCTAACACTGGTGGCACACCAGGTGGTACGTTGCTAATAAATAATCCATACAACCCCATTCCAAAAATTAACATGACGGTACCAGCAAGATACACATCTACAAAAGAAAAGGCAATAAACAAGCAAAAAAGAAATAACAACATCAACTACTAGTAAACTGCTGGTCATGATGGTATGAGTATCAGGTGCACAACGGCAGCTGATAATTTATAGAAAGCATAGGACGGTTGTAATAAGAAGTGTATCATATAGAAAACTATGTGTTTCTGGGAACCAAACACTAATCATTTTCCCATTTAAAATTTTTAAGAAGACAAGAATATAGTAGGTTGTTACCAATAGCCTCAACAAGGCGTAGAACCATCTGCCCTGAATGATGCCCCTTAACACAACTTGTCCAATAAACCCTGTATGCTTCGACTATGTAAATACAGCCCTAATTAAGAAAACATGCACCAAGTTAGACCAATCAGCTCTAGAGCCTACATTACTTGGACATAATTTTTCCTTTACTCCCGTTACAAAAGAGGTAATGTTTTCTGCTCAATTGTGTAAAAGAAAGGAGGGCAGCATTATAATTTCCTGGGAATCTGGGATGTAATCACTTGGCTGGTTGTACTTTTTTTGTACTTCAAAATATGAAAATTCAGCATTCTAGTGTCAATGAAGTACATACATATTTTTTTGAATTCATGAGCTCTATTAGAAGTAGGTAACTTGACAAACTTTAGGAAAAAAAAAAAAAAAGTTACAAGAAAAAGATATATGTACATTTAGAAAGCACAGTAAAGAGCCAGCTAGGGAACCTCCAACCGCCAAAAGGGCCAAGAAGCGAAAATCAAATATCACCTGATCGATTTGCACAAAGTTTACAGAAGAACATTTTTTACCATGTAGAAAACCATAAAAAGTGATTATCAAGTAGAAAAGCATTACAGATGCGCGATATAAGAGGCCTATTTTCATATCTTAACCCATCAACCGATGCCAGATTTTAATATAGAGCTATAATTGGCAAGAACTTTTGTGCTAGTTTTCAGAACAATTTCAGTTGGGGTTGGTATTTGCTTTGAACAAAACAGCAACCGTTAAAAACTGGTTGCACTACGACTCAGTTGTCACAATCAAAGCTTACGTGAGGCATAATTGCTCTAATTGAGCATTATATCAAGGCAAAATTCAGTTTGTATGAGGCTTAACTCGATATTCCATCAACTGGACCTCAATGCGAGCAATAGGCCTCAGTTGATGGAAAATTGAGTTAAATTGAGGATCCTTCAGCCCTTTTTTTGTTCAATGTAGTGTTAATTCGAGCTAGGCCAATAGACTGTCTCATGGACTGTAACAAAATTTGTTCATATCAGTAACAACATTTTCTAAAATTAACGCCTAATTGCTTTTCCAAACTAAAAAAATTAAATAAATAACCCGCTCAATCTTGGACTCAGTGGAAGGCTCAGGGTGCACCGGGCCCTTGTATCGGAACCCTGGCGGGTCGGATTGGGGTTGAGATAGCGAACGTGGATCCGACTCCAAGAAGGCGTTGGCACTTGCGTTGGATTCGCCGTGAGCGGAGGAGGCGAGACAATGGAAGAAAGACGGGCGTTGAGTTTGTGAACGCAACGGTTTGTTCGTTTTAAAGGGTTTAAAAGGGCAGCGGGAAGCAAAGAGGGGAGAGGGGGGGAGAGGAAGCAATAGAATGGCCATTGTTTGGTTGCTCGGTAGGACTAGACTGTAGAGAGGGGTTTTGATTTGATTGGAAGGGTGAGGCGGAAGAAATTGGAAGCTACAGTCTATTACCTAAAGTAACTCAAATTTTGAGTTAACATCCATACCGTCGGATCTGTTTCGGCACGAATATTAAATGTCACTATGCACTCCACCACGGTCCAGATCTAAAATCAAAATCTAATTTACTTTAGAGAATTCAGACTCACATTCTAACAGGAGAACTGGGGATTGACGGTTCCGATTTCTTTCACGGTCTTGGCGGGTGTAGATATTATCAGCCCTTTTGTAGCTCTTGCAGTGTAAAAGTGAGAAAAAACGCTTTCATTATTAAATTGACTGTTTTGTCTCTCTTGATTACATTCCAATCCAAGGAGCCTACAGGCAAATCTCCAGAAAGAAAAAAAGAAAAGAAAAAACAAAACTGATATAAAAGAGATTACCAAAAGATTAAAATTACAAAAGCATTCACAAGTTCATTACATAAAAAAAAAAATAGTAGGAATTTCATGTATACCCCTCGGAAACATCAAAATTACGTATTTCCTTTCTAAAATTCACAATATCATATTTACCCTATAAATTTCAAAAACTCATAAATTTACTCATTCAATTGTATTTTCTATTAAACATATCTGTATCTCTCCTCTTATATTAAGCATATTGATGTCTTGATCTGCAAACGACTGTAATTTAATTAAATTACATGGATATTAAACGGTTAAGATAAAAAAAGCTTTTGCAATTGTGATTTTAGGTGGCAATATATTGGCATTTATAGTGTTGAAATCTATATTTAGTTCTCTGATCACTCGCTACACTGATTTTCTCCTTATAATTTTTCACATGAATGTTGTCATAAAAGCAATTAATTAATAACATTTATTTCTTACTTTTTATGTCACTGATTAAAACAAAATAAAAAAAGTAATTAACATGTTTGCTCACTAAATATTGATTACCTCTCTATTTAATGAAGACGTAAAGACAAAATAGTTCATTTCATTGATGATTAAGGAGAAATTATAAAAAAGACATATTATTAAAGATACAAATATTTAGTTTGATTTGCTTCAATTTTGTATTTTTTGTTTGAATTTTGAACCCGTAGCAAAGCACAGGCTAAATACTACTAAATTTATAATGTATCTATTTTACTCTTTATGTGTGAATAATTTTAAGATTCATAGATATTAAGTGCGCTCATTTTTTTTTGTAACCTTTGCAAAGGCAGAAAAGTCGTGAAAATTGAACTGTCGACTTTTGGTAACCAAAATGTGCTACCTCCCTTTCAGATTGAATTTGGTCTGATTTACATCGAACTCCCCCAACTCTGCTACAAATTAGGTAGTAGTATTTATAGGGGCAAATCCAGGATTTTCATCATAAAGGGGAGGGAGTCCGCGTGGGGGAGAGGGAGGGGGGGGGGGCCAAAAAAAAAAAAGCAAATCGCATTTAAATCCATTAACTAATTGAGTATTCGATAAAAAATAATGTTTTAATTTATATTTTTCAATACTCTGACTTATAATTTCTAATGTTTTAATTTATAATTCTAACTACCAATCATAATTAAAAAGATTATTTTAATTTTAATCTTAAATTTATCCCAAATTACAAATCAGAGAAGGAGAGGAGGAGAGGAGGACAAAAAAAAATTAAGAGAAAAACAAAGTTAGTCGGATGACCCCCCAGTTGCATGTGGGTCGCCCCTGGGTATTGAATACGGATAAATTTCAGATAAGGCCAGACATTGAATGATCCGAGTACAAGCTGGGTACTATCTGATACAAAAATTCTGAAGCAGGAAGCAGATTTTAGTCTATTGCAACCGCTAGCACTTATTGTTCAAGGAACCAATTGTATTTACAACATCCCATGTCATCTCCAGTAATAGAATTCCGGATTCAAATCAGGAACCTTTCCATTTAATCAACTCAAATATTTTTTAAACAAGGATTTGGAAATGGCATAGGCGTCACCTGTTGCAGCAGTGGGGTACTTCTTTGTACTAGACTGCCACATGTTCGAATAAGAAATCCAAGATTTCCTCCATTCTTCGATCTTAAAGCTTTTATTCGCTTTCAAGCTTTCTGATAAATAATTGAAATACATCGAGGCTCTCGGGAGGTAATAATCCTTCAGCAAACCGCTCCAAAATTTGTTTGCTGTGAGAGAGAGAGAAAGGGAGAAAGAGAGGTCAATGAAATTGTTTGCACTCCTGGAAACCATTTGAAGAAATAATTTGGGTTCTGCTAGTACAAAACCAAACCAGTATGAAATTATAATAAAATAAAATAAAAAATCAAAGTCTCGACAAAATCCAGAAAAACAATAAGTTGACATAATAAGGTGTCTACTTGACAGGTACAAGTCCAACTGGCTTGACAGTGGTACCACACACCCTCTAACAGGTCTTGTATGGACATGTACCGGGACAGTGAGTACTGCGATCTTTCACTTGAATTTGACTAAATTGTTAAGTGCTGTAACAAACCTACCATAGTCACGAAGTTTACACTGATTTGTCTTTGTATTATGTACCACACACCCTCTAACAGGTCTTGTATGGACAGGGACCGGGACAGTGAGTACTGCGATCTTTCACTTGAATTTGACTAAATTGTAAGTGCTGTAACAAACCTACCATAGTCATGAAGTTCACTCTGATTGGTCTTTGTATTATCATACCACATTGTCACCTGCGTTCTTGCATTCCATTCATACTGAATTAAAAATTAAAGAGCATGTTAGTCACATGTTATGCATGCCAAACCACCCCCCCCCCCCCCCCCCCCCCCCCCCCCCCCCCCCCCCCAACCCCACCCACACACACAAAACAAGTATTTGCAAGGTATATTTTAAAATTAATCCTTTTGTAGGAACTAGGAAACAAGGTTATTATTTGCAGGATGCAACATTGAGAATAAAAAAAAAAAACAACAAAGAGCACTCTATGTAAAATTGGTAGAACTCCTATTTCTGAAAGGGTATAGTTGCAAATTGACAAGCTAAAACAGCCAGATATTAAGAACACTAACGATGGTAAGCTTCTTTTTGGCACTTGCTAGATTTTCTTACTTTGATGTCAGGTGAGCAGCTGCCTTAATTAAATTGATTTGAGGCTTAAATGAAAAAAAATTAGATAAATTGAAGTTAATTGCACAGCGAGTTAATTAAGGCTTAAATGTTTACTTTCAACATAAAAAAGCAACTTAAAGATGCCATTGAAGTACATAATTCAAAGTTACGAAATTGTAAATAACTATGACAGACCTGCTTCATCTCACTACTAGTCATGGCAAGGCTTTTTGCGTCTTTGAGCCAAGTACCCAACAGAAAGTTATCATCAGAGGCTAAAAGTGTGTCCAAATCCTCTATTATCCCCAAAAATTTCTTTGAATGTAGATTCAATGTATTCAAATTGTTCATCCCATATGCTGTCAGTGCATCTAGGTACACTTGATTTGCTAACTTGGATAGAGCTTGTCTTGTCAGGTCAACCAGATCATACCTGTTGGCATCATACATTGAGACTAAATAAAATAAAATTGGCACTCCGTTGTTCATATTTAAATTACATGAAGATTCTTCTAAAAGATGAACAATAATAAGAGTCTTAAGTGTCTGACCAAACAAATCCTTTGGCAGTATTCCTCGTTTTGCTTGAAAATTGCTTGTTTGTTAGTCATTTGCAACATCAAGGTTAATTCAGGCTTAATGAACCATGAAAAGCAATTTTTAGGCTATATTTGATTAAATTAGGGGCACTATTGCAGGACACATTGATGCCAGTTTAGGTTTATCATAACAGTTAGGGCTTAAATGGGTTAGATCCAGGCTTAGTTGCACAGTAAAGGGGTTAATACCAATAAATTTGGGATCAACTATTCAACTATAATCAATTCACTTACCTGTAAGTCAGACTTCCTGAAATGGAGTTCCCGGCATCTAAAAACAACTTGAGAGCATTGACAACTTCCTTCTGGGAGTACCACATATGTGGTTGTGGCAATTGTAGTGAGATCTCTCTTAGAAAGAATCGAGGGCTCATATGAGAGAGGTCTCTTCGAATGGAGAGCAGGGATTGCTTGGTGGGGGGACTCATATCAGGAAATTCAACTATGTAATCCTTGTTGTGGTCCTGTTTTCATGTTTAAAATGGGACGAGAAACTTAAATTATAAACAAAATAAGGTCTTCCCAAATTACTAGAAAGGTAGAACCGTTGAACGGTTGAAGCTATTATTGGCATCGGCATGACAAGAAAGCAACCAGTTGTTACAGGCCATGGTTTCAGTAAAAGATGTATTTTGCTTGAGAAATTTTCAAACTAGTCCAAAAATGCAGAAAATATTGAAATTTGGGCCCCATTTTTCTTCAGCAAGTGCAAAAGCAATTGCTAGCCTCTTTTTTAATTTATCAGGGGAAATAAAAGTGTTCAATTTGCAATCCCAGATGCAAATATTTGGTGGTTTTAAAAAGAGGAGAATTTGGAATAACAGAAAGATATGAAAAGAAAGGAAAAAGAGAGAAAGTTCACCGCGATTCCATCTGTGCAATTATATATTGTTTGATAAAGAATTTGCCATGCTTCATCAATTTCAGTAATAGCACGGCCATATCGCCTCTTTGAGTAGCTTTTTAACCATTCCTATACAATTATATAAGACAAATGAAGCAATCAGACATAAAGAAAGGATTTTAAAAATGGAATAAGATATATTGAAAACAACTTCGATGACAACCTTGGCAACCAATAAACCAATTATCTAAAAAGAAAAACAAATTGGAGATATGTTCTCTACAGTTTAGATACGCTGAGTATAAAATTTGGTGCAATTTGAAAACAGATCGGCCATCCATTGAGCGATTTATATAAACAACAGTTTATAGCACTTGATCCGTGACCGCGCAGTTCTCAAATTGCAACAGATTTGATGCACAGGCTATCTAAAGTTCAAACCAATATAGAACATATCTGCAATTTATTTTTGTTCCTATATGCAACTGCAACAATTGTTAAATCCGCCAACTTCTGTGAAGGTCCCTTTTAAATTTTACAAAACCAGAATGACTAATTTGTAAATCAAAGTACCATAAGACAATAGCACCACCTCATTCCCTTCAATTCCATTCAAGATTTAGACTGTTAAAATAGAATCTCCGTAAAAGCGTCTCTTTTGTTCAGTTTTTTGTCAAGGGTGACTAAGCCAGTTCCACACAATATATTACATCAACTTGGAAGGGCTGGCTCTAGTAGAACAGTGAAATGTGGAAAAGGAAGTAATATACCTTGACTTGAACTTTTTCGCCTCGAAAAGCCATCTCAGACATAAGCTCGTACACCACTGGATTGTGCTCTATTCCTTCCATGCACATGCCAACACCAACCTAACATTTAATTCGAGAAGTATCAAAAAGAGGGAACTAAATATGAAGTGGATAGTTATTTGAGTGTTGATAGTTCTTATATGAACCATTGTTGAATTGCTGCTTCTGCGGGCATCAATGGGTCCAGATGAAATAGCATCAAGTATCCCATACATCTCTATGTTACCGCCAAAGTTGTGCAACATGCACCTGAATTCAAGTTATTACTAAGCACAGCACATAATACAGAAAATTCAGATGTTGAATAAGAAACCAATTGAGCCAAAACCAACTTCACAGTTAAACCCCAACACCAACTATTCCGTTTCCAGTTTTAGCACTATGCTAATCCAACTTTACATCAAATAACCTCAAATGTTCAATTACACCTTGATATAGTTAGGAACCAAATTCTCAATTTGATAATGAATTGAGGTTAAATTAAATAAAATGGAGATTGTTGACACTCAGTTTGGTTAAATTAAGCTGAGTTCATTATTTACGCCAGATTGGATTGGATTTATTGAGAAAACCATAGCATATTGAATAACAAAAAGGTCAGAACTTGAACCAGCTGGAATTTCAAAGCTTTTATAAATAAGGTAGACACACATATAGACAAGAGGAGGCACATACCAAACATATGGTACACCATAGAACTGAGAAGATTGTTTCCATATTGGTTTAACATCAGCAAATAAGTCCAATACTATCATCTTTCCAATTGGTACTGAGTGAAGAAGTGCCTAAAGTACAAAAGGAAAAGGAAAATAATAGTCTTTAAGAAAATATTAGCTTCCATGAATTATGAGGGAACAAGGGTAGAAGCAATCCTTCTTTACCCTTGCTCATAAAAAAACACCACCCAGTTAATACTTTAGGAACAAGGGTAGAAGTAACACCTGCCCCAGTTATTCCAAACATCAACTGAAAAGCAGTTGGAGGTTGCAATAAATAAACATCAGAAATGGCCATCTTTTTTCATGTTACGTACCCCCCCCCTAAATGTAGCAGCAACAAAAAATATAAAAATAAAATGGAAATAAAGTATTTAGCTTCCATTAAAGTAAAGCGACGAAGTTTTACCTTCATTTGAGGGGGCTTCCAAAATGCAGCATCTGATGAGAACAGCCAACCCTAAATGCACGAGTATTTCAACTTTATTGTACTATATAATTTCATCTACTTATCTGTTAGTTTCCATTTATTTGAAATTATTTGAACAAATTGGATGCTTAAACATCAACTGAAATGTAAATAAATTTCAAAAAAAAATATTAAATAACCTCAATTGAACATCAACTAATCAATTAAACCAAAAGCGCAAATTAAGTTATATTAAGAGGTGGTATCATGGGAGCTTTATTGGCCAAGTAATCTTTAAGGAAGTAAAATCTAAAGAGGCCAAAAGAAATTATTTCTGGCAACAGTAGACATCTAGTGCCAGATGATGTGAAGGGTTTTAGACATCTAGGCCAAAAGTAATTTTTAGAATCGAAGGATTTTAGACTCATTAGGACTAAGACCGAGTATATGGGGTGCGAGTTCAGCGGTGTCAGATGATGGAGATGTCACTTTGGCCGGACATCTAGTGCCTAGGAAGGACACCTTTCGATATTTGGGGTCGATGCTGCAGAGTGATGGCGAGATTAAATTGATGAATATGTTAGCCATAAGATATGAGCCGGGTGGGTCAAATGGCGACAGGCTTCTGGCATCCTATGTGACAGAAAAGTCCCACAAAAGCTCAAAGGCAAGTTCAACAGGATGACAATCAAGCCTGAAATGTTGTATGGTGTAGAATGTTGGGCTACTAAAAGACAACACGTCCAGAAGACAAGTGTAGCAGAGATGAGTATGTTGCGGTGGACCTGTGGCCATACAAGACGGGACCGAATAGAAATGATGATATACGTGACAGACTTAGGGTAGCACCAATTGAAGAGAAGCTCGTCCAACACCGCTTGAGATGGTTTGGGCATCTCCAACGGAGGCCTCCCGAGGCACCGGTGCGTACTGGAATTATAAGCAGTATCGAAAACACAAAGAGAGGCAGAGGTCAGCCACGATTGACATGGGACAAAGCAATGAAAAGGAACTTGAAGAAATGGAATGTTTCCAAGGAGATGGTTTCGGACAGGAGCGTGTGGAAGTTAGCGATCCACGTACCAGAACCATGACTAGGAAATATTGTTTAAGGATAGTATTATAGACCTTAGGTCAAGGACGTAGAGCTTAGGACTTTGACCCCTACGATATATAGTCTAGGCATAATATAGTTAGTCTTAGTATTAGTATTATTATTACTATTAGTATTACTGCTACTACTACTATTATTATTATTTTATTACTATTTTATTACTATCTCCCTTGACTTTTTTATTATGATTGGGTTTCATTTCTAGCTTACCCCAACTTGTTTGGGACTAAAGGCTTGGTTGTTGTTGTTGTTGTAACAGTAGACATCTACTACAAAATAACACTTGAAAACTTTTCTGACAGTGCAATAATAACATTTGAGTATTTGGTTGGGACAGTATAGATATCTGTGAACTTGGTGGTTTATGATCAGGCTAAGCTCAATCATTTCTTGAGTTGCAAATCCCCCCCACAATCCATCTAGCTTTTATATTATTACTTTTTAAACTAATAATTCTGGGAAAAAAATAGTAAAAACATCTTATTGTATACCTGCATTAGCCATATAGCATCATTGTTGCCTTGTGACATGGCCTTGTAAACAGCAGCTCCAAGTGAAGAAATATAGGATGGGTCATTTGTAGGTGGTGCATTCTCATTGAATGTATCACTGCGATATGGGATCATTTGATTAGCTTGTCATGTATACCTAAGAAAAATTCAAAATACTGCATCCATCTCTGCTCAACATCATGCTAAAGATCATCGGAAGCATCACAGAAGCATAATACCCCATCTCTTCCTCATTTAAAGTACTTAGAGCAACCTTCCCCCCTGATTCTGACTTTTGGTATAACAAATATGAGGAAGAAAAGAATTGGAAATTTGGGCATATTTTAAAACAACTAGAAATTGGCGCATATAGGACAGTTCTTATTTTGTACAAGGGTGCAAAAAATATTAGATATTTCCAATTCAGCGGGAATATCCCCTATTCATGATATGTTGATTTTCTGAATAGCATTCTCCCTTTAAAAAATATATCATGCAAAAGTTGAAGTTCAAATAATCCTTGGTAGGTATTAGAAGGCAATACAACTATATGGGTAGACAAGTAGTTCTAAATTACCTTTTTCATATTTTAAGCTACTGCAATTTTTGGCGAAGCAAATAGACATCAAATATTTTAAACTTTTAAAAACACAACTTTATGAGGAAAGATGGTAGACTTACCAGTTGTAGATGTCAGTAACATCGCCATACTCTGTAATTTAAGAGAATATAAGAGGCCTCAAATACAAGCGGAAACTCATTAATTAGAGGAATAGCCACACCAAAATGTTTACGGTGAACCAAATTCAATGATTTTTATCTACTATTAAATTATTTTTCTTGTTCATTGGGGGCTTGTTACTGTTGATGGAATCAAGTAAGGCTTTGGTCACCCCTAGGTATCACAAGCCTGCTCTACTGTCATAATAGGAATAGTTTCATGTATGCCCCTTTGAAATTTTATAGTTGATTAATGATGTCACCTGATTTAAATTTTATCTTTACAATTATCTATACCTTCAATTTGCTTATTTATAAATGCCTTTCCAAGTTCAATAAACAAGGGATCAGATGGGTCAAGAAGATAGGTACAACACCACCTCTTGTCACCGTTCACAGTATTCCTATAACAAAAGAAAATTCAACAACAGAGTTAAGTATGTACATGATAATTCACCTGAAACTGGAAGTTGAAGGTTTTTGTTTTAGAAACAAGAAGCCCATCATTTATCCTTATTTGCAGATTACACTGACAATTAATGTTCTCACCAAAAAAAAAAACCAAACTAACTTGACTACTTCGCCCAATTCATACTATTATTTGCAAGAAAAAATCAATTCTAGAATCAAATTGAATTTTAGTGGGAGTACCACAGTTTATTCTAAAATAATAACTTTACAAATACAAAACTTTGAGGTGCCTTTTGCAAATAAGAACTATTTATGACACAAAAACTTATTATAGTAGTTCCCCCCATCGAAAAATTAAGCCCAACTTCAAAACAATTAAGATTTAACCCTTAACTGAGCCTCAATTATTAAATCCATCCTCTAAGAGTTATTGTCCTCGATTAAAATCAGCCTAAATTCATCCTAAATTGTGCAATCAAACAGTAGACAGTAAAAAAAACGATGAACTAAAATGACCAGAACTCGTCGTTCAGTAGGTACAAGAAAAAATGCAAAGTTAGTACGAACTTGGACTCATTAGTACCAAGTTAAATAGAAATAATGAAAAGATCTCTTATTCTTAACAACGGTACCAGTCTCCAAGTCTTGTAATTTTGGCAGAAGGATAAAGCTTTTTCAACGCAGCTGGCACATTTCCCGAAAATGAAGGTAGAACTACATAAACAAAATGTCATAGATAAGAAATATGAGTAGTAGAATTGAAATTTATAGGAAACACAGTACATGAGGAACCACGGATTTATCCAAATATGTGCAGTAAGCCCTAATTAAGCTCAACCAAGGCTCAATAAACCCTTCATTGTACAAGCCTCGATTTGATACAATTTGGCATCATCTAGCCATTCGGAAAAGGTGTATGCCCAAAACATCTCTAATACATATCAATTTTGTAAGAACTAAACATAAAAACTACCTAGTACTAATAACAATGAAGTGCAAAACCTAACAAACTAATAAATTTTGGTTATTCTCCACAAGGGCAGTAGCTGATGGATCAAATAATTAACATTGATTTGACCAGAACAAAACAATAAATAGCATGCCAGTCCTGCGGATTTATTTTGCTCATTATGGATTTCCTTTTCTGAAAATAGAACTCTAGATGTAGTAAGAGAAAGAACCTACCGGGGGTCATTCCAAACTCCATCATACGAGTTACAGTTAACTTTTGGAGAATAGATTGGTCGTTCAGCCAATTTTCTGAAAGAGGCCCACCCCACCTGCCAAACCAAAAGAAAAGAAATTTAAACTGATTATGAGGCAACCAAAAAAAGCTGAGTTCAATGTGACGAAAGTTGACAAGGGAATCACTTAAGTGTCTATTTCAGTGTAAAATGTGTGAGACTAAGTGTGTATTTATTGCTCATAGTCAACTCAAGAAGACAATACCACACCATTTTCCTGGGTAGCAGTACCATAACCGGTCAGGTTTGATGATTGCAACTACCAGCCACCATATACTGTGTCTGAATGACTTGCATTAACTTTGTAAAATACAAGTTAAATGTGGAAGAGAACTATTATTTTATGAGCCATATCATACCCATGCAGGTTCCCCATTCGAGCCCACGCAAGGAAGGCAGGCCCACCAAAGAAGTCAGTCAAATCTTCCCTGCTTAGATTGAAATCCTGCAATACCAATTTATTAAATCAGCATTTCGTGGTGTTTCTTCAACTGATTCATTTCATTTTGAATATAGTTTATCTAATTTTCCTCAACTAAAATCAATAGCACAAAATTACTGTTGTTTTTTTTTAATTTACTATGAACATATTGTTCTCATACCATAAAAACGTTCTGCCAAATATACTCCTGTCCATTAAAAGCCAAAGGCAAATTAATTCCTTGAAGAGCCATCCAGTCAATCTCTTTCTCCCATCTCTCCCAAGTCCACCACACAAAAGAATCTATGCAGATCATAGATAAACACCAGTGATGAAAAGAAAATAAAGGAAAATAAAAATAAAATGAAGGGTGAAGTTTGTGATGCACGTTATCAGTACCATAATGTTCAAATCATTCTATATACCAGTAATTCAACATGCTTATATTTGATGTGGCTTCCTTTTTGTCAGTACCATACCTTTCAGGTGCAGTTTAAGCAACAAAAGAACAAGTATTTTCTTGTTCCTTTGTTTATTTTGCACAAGTACCCCTTGTTTTTACAACTTTCTTTTCTTGATTGGTACAGTCTTTCTATAGAAAGCACATGCAGGTTCGTAAGAAAACCCTGGGACTATAATACTTGGTTATTGGTGCAAAGAGCTTACAACTGGAGGTGACAACATTCTGGTAATAGCTCCATGGCACTGGTCGAACAACTTTGACACCGTTTTTGTCTACACGAGGCAGAGAGCCGGGTGACGGTACTGAACCCAATTGAACTCCTCCAGTCTTATTCCATGAAATGTGGACACCACACCAGTACTTCAAGTACCAGTGGAGGCCAGAGGAGAGTTCGACTCCTGTTGAACCTTGAATCCTGTAAAATACAGAAGCTACTAAAACAGTAGTTCACATTATTTTGACAAGTATAATTTATGACCATTCACTGGTCATGCACCGCTGCTGTATTAACATAGCATATACTTGAGAAGTATTTGATTTGTTCATACTGCTGTATTAACATAGCACAAACAACCAAAGAAAAAGCTTGGGCTATTATAAGCTGAGTAGCTCCTAGATATATGCCAAGAATAGCTAAAGCAATGCATAACACAACAGCACTTATTGAGGGCTCTTTTATTGCTTATTTCTTTATTTGTTGTGTATTTATGTCAGGTTACAGTTTTTAGCCAAATCAGGGCTAAATAGAGCTATATTAGGACTAGATTCAGCTTAAGTGAGACTATCTTTGGAAAAACTCCTGCACTTGATAAGCTTAATTATGATAAAGAACACGTACAGTATCTCGGGTTGGCCATGCTTTGAATTGTAGATATTACTTATATAGAAGCAAGCCGACTTCCCACAAATGCCCTGTCAAGCACACATACAGTAAGTACAACGCAGTTCTTCCTAAACTTTTGAACAATGCACACTGCACTTGAGATCCTGAGAAAATTACATGATCAATATTTGAAAATTTCATTCAGCAGGTGTCTCTTGTCTAAATTGCCCGATAACAGTTCAAGGAAAACATATATCAGTTGCAGATTTCACGCTCCACCATTATCTGGGTTGTTGCCGACTCTTGTTACCACGTGAGACAGTGGGAATTACTTGCTTTGTTAGGATGGAACTTTGCAATCGCCAACTGCCTGACTGTGTTTAGTGCATTTAAAGTTTGATCCAATTAAATGTTCATTGTTTGGATGTTAATTTGGATGATGTAGTTTATGTTGTGTTCTTATCTGGTTTACTATGTGTTTTTGTTTTCCATGGAACCAGTCTGGTATCGGTACTAAGAGTCATGCTAGGGTTTCTATGGTAATAATTCTCAGACTTGGTTGAGAGAGGTGAGTCACTACGTAACACATTACTGATATTGAGAATTTAGGATTTATCTTCCATTAATTGAAATAAAACATCTTTTTTCATAATCAGTTCTGAAACAGTTCCGTAATAGCAGAGAACGCTAGAGCCTGATTTGCAATAACCATAAAGGAGATGGTAATTAGTGTACGTTTCCTTAATTGCCATAAGATGTTACCATGTTAGCACAAAAAAATGACTATTATTCATTTAATCGCCGGTCTGAGATATTATGCAATAAGATGTCTAATTTGGCTGTTGAGACAAAATGGTACTGTAAACGATGTGATGTGCACAGAATAAAATTTAGTTGTGATGTAAGCAAAACGTAGTCAAGTCAAATCAACACGCACTTTTTTTTTATATAAAAGTAGTCATACTGTCCCTTACAAAAAGTAGAGAAAGAGACCTTGGAGTCTATCTGGAATTTAAAACTGGAGGTGTGAGAGGGGAGCAAGCGCTGGAGAAGTAAAGCGGTTGCGGTCTCTTGCATCTCCGGAGGAGCTCTCCGCTTGTTCAATTTGGATGCTAGCTCCTCCTCCAGGCTCGATCTCCATGAAGACGAAAAGGGGAGTAGTGTGAGAGAGAGTAAAAGCACAAAAAAGGGCCTCATTAATGGCGGAAGAAGGGATCTGACTGTAGAGAGAGAGTGTGTTGTGTTTTTGACTTTTTGTAATTGTAGGGGATTGGTCTGAACTCTGAAGCCAGTCAATCGACCAATTGAATTATATGACCTAAAGTTACTCAAATTTTGAGTTTAGATCAGGACCGTGAGATATGATTTGGCACGAATATTAAAAGGCCCCGTGCATTCCACCTCCCGCCGGTTTGGCCGGGATTCTGATCGGACGGTCACAATATAAACTCAGAATTTGAGTTACTTCAGAACATCCGGACGCGACAAATCATGGCTTGCGGGGGATTTGGACCGGTCTAAACTCTGAACGGCTAATGGGACCCAAATTTTCATGCTTTTATGTGGCATCTTGATGGTGGCGCTTTATGTAACGAATTCTCATTGAAGAAATGAAGGCGACTCGCCACTCGGTTTGTTTGTTGTTCCACCTCTGGAGCCTCTTTCAATTACAGAAAAGAAACAAATTCTCAAGCGATTGTTTTTTTTTTTTTTAAACTTGGTGGCCGTGTTCGGCAATGAGGCTTAAGACAATGTAGCTTAAGGATTTAAGCTCTGCTAAGGAGAGATTGTTCGGTAGAGACAAGATTAAGAATGAAAGCTTAAATATAATAAAATATGTATTGTTGTATGAGATGAGATGTTAAAGACCAAACTACCCTTTGTCAAAAATGCTCAACTAATTACAGTCAACTATATTACAATCATTCAACTGCACGACACTAATTCAACTTACTTTTACGAACATGATAAAGAACAAGCTCAAGAACAATGTAAATAAAACTTAAAAATTGTGCTTCCACTGGATGTCAAAGAGAACTTTTCTAAACAACACACAACTCAGTAAGCACAAAACAAGTATTATTGCATAACACACAAATAAAGTATTAAAGTATAAAGTAAGAACTGAAACTAAAATAAAGCTAATTTTTTACAGATATGAATACTTATCTATATATTGCTTGATACTTTAACAGCATACATAACATATTTCAACCGAAATGCATCTAAATTGCTTGATATTATAACAAGTGCAGTGAATTGGTACCAAGCTGGTACCAACCCACTTTCAATCTTACAAACCACAAGTCAGCAGACTTGCATTTACACAAATTATCTAGATTTCGCCAATACTGAGATAATCCTTCTAATGATCAAATATTCAACATATGACCAAAAACTAAAGCAGATAAGTCTGACAAACAAAAGATGCTACTTTTCCATAAAGGTCCACAAAAGAAGCAAAATAACAAAAACTATGAAATCAGCATCTAAGAGCAATTAAATTAGAAGAGTTTACTTTCTATGACTTCGACAGTTTCTGTTGCGGTTTTGCATGTTCTCCCACAATGCGTTCCTACAACAAATAAGAAATCTGAATTGGTATTATTTTGGCATGCATAGATAATGAATGATGGCTTTGCATGTGCTGTTATATGAAGTAACAACAAAAAAATTGGCATGATTAGTCCCAAATTTTCTACAACTTTCTACCTAACCAACCCTTGACCTAATTTGCCTCATATACTCATTAATTTTGGGTATCATGAAACTTTTACTTCAACAAAATTAAAAAGAAGCTCAAATTGGTGAAATAACTTGATTACCAGTAAATTGATGGTGTATTAAACTTGCTTACCATAACTTAATTACAAGTGAAATGTATAACTTAATAACTTGATTACTAGTTAATTGATGGTGCATTTAACTTGCTTACCAGTGAAATGTATAACTTAATTATGTGTTTGGTGAGTTCTTTTTTTTTCAAAGCTTTCGTTGTTGAAATGTATAGTATAAATCAATTCAGACTATTAACAATGGAAAAAAATATTTAAATAAAGGTCCATCTCACAATTTGCTTGATGGATTTCAACATGTAGAAACACACTTTAATTTTCACCATTTTAACAAAGAGCAAACGTAACCCAGCAAAATGAAATCCAGCAAAAAAATCTTGCTCCAACGCAATAGATAACATTTGACCTGGAACCAGAACCCAACAGTTCTAATTTTAGTTGTTGTTACTGTTCAGAGAAACCTCTAAAATGTAATGCGCCATTAAAAAAAATTTCGATTCACAGCTCGTATGAGTGATGAACTAAGGTGATGTGAGAAATCCATATGAGAGAATTTTAAGCAAAATAAAGTGACGAAACCTGTCAATTTAGATCTTGATAGATAGAGCATCTTAAAGTGAAGCTCTCTATGACATCGAATCAATGGGTTCGTCGCCGGCGAACTTGCAGCGGAGGTAGCAAGGAGATGGATTTTCGTTTTCGCATCTCTAGGGAAGCGTGTAGGCTGGAGTGAGAGAGAGATGACAGAAAATATAAATAAATGAAGAGAGGCTTTAAACTGAGGGTAATATAGTAAGAAAATGGCTCTTTTCAGCGCTAAGGAGGCGCTGAGAAAGTGAATTTCTTAAGGAGCTCAGAAAGGCAGCTTAATTTTCGGTTCTAAGGAGGCTAAAGCTAAAAGCCTTAAGTCCATCTAAGCCTCAACCGTTCGGCTTGCTTAAGACTTTAAGGAAGACTAAGGAGGCTAAATCCAACCTGCCGAACACGTACGGTAGGAGCTACCAAGTGATATTCTTAAGCGATTGTTAAATCATCTCTATCGTATAATGCGTCACAATATTATAATATAATATAACATGATGATAAATATTTTAAAAATAATAACGATAATAAGCTATTTATGATCAACCAGCGTCCAGCAATCAATAAAAGTGTAACGGACGAGACGAATAATATGCACTTTTTTATTTTCTTCTCGACTCAGCAGAAGATAAATTTTTTATTGGAATTTTGTAAATTTACTTCAGAAATTAACCCTTCTACGTGTGTTTTCGATAAATCAGAAAGTTTTCTTACAGACTTTCTAATTTACTTTGGTACTTTACTTGCTTATCTCAGCCAAAAATCATCAAATCATTAAGGTTAATACTGCATTTATCATCTTAGACTCTTAGTACTTGTAATATATATGGTAGAAACTTTTGAGAAACCAATTATTTTCCTAACCCATATGTTAATTTGCAATGAATAGATAAATGTAATTTAACCACAGTTGACAGATTAAGGCATAATTAAGATAATAACTGTGTAACACCCTGCTTCCAATGCAGGGATAATTATTTATTTGGACCTAATTGGTTCTTAGGAAAAGTTGACGACACCGAAATAAAGCAAAAAGAAAAAAAATATATATTTGGACCAATGGTTACTTCTTCTTTTTTAATGCATAGAAGGGAAATTCAAGCCTCTGCACACCAACAGACACATACTTTGAAAATTTAAAGCGACCGAATTATTAAATCCGGTCTCTTTGATTTTTGCAAATTTAGAGGGTAAAAGAACATGCTAAATATAATAAAGAAAATGGAGAATCTCATGACAATACAGTACTGGTATAATTGTAGGAAATTAAAGGTCCATTGCATCAAAATAACACTCCATCCTATTATAAAAAAAAATATTTTATTGTATTTCTAATTTTTTTTTTTTTGGAGAGATGGATAAATGTCCAGTATACGACCCGCAATACAGAGTGGCAGCAGGTAATTAATTTGTTGTGCGAGTGCGACACTAATTCAGCTAATGATCTCTCAACCTTTAATTTCCAGCAAACCGCAAGTGGTGCACTCCGCGCCATGCACGAGATGAGAATCAGGTATAACAAATGAATAGAAAGGAATCGTACATATTCCCTTTACCAGACAAGAAATTGATGTCTGTTTAATTTTTAAAGTTTAAAGTGTTCTCTCACAGCGATCGTTTGTCGTACCTCAAAAAGCTGTTTAATTAGTGGTTACTGGTTAGCCTCAATATTTTTTTAATATCTAATCCTCGTTTTTAAATCAATGACAAGTGACAATAGCATCTGCAATTTGATACGTATCACAGTTATATATATATATATAGAGAGTGACTAAGGTCAAAGTGGTAGTTCCTAGTCCCCGGTGCTACCAAGTCATTTTCGGTTTTTCAAAGTCCAAACGGTCGATCCGAACCGTTCAAGTTGTTCTCCATATTGAAATCTGCTTGGAGACCAAATTTTACATTTTTTGGAATTTTTTTACTATTTATTAAGCCACTTTGAAAATTGCTGATCCGAGTGAACAGTAAAAACAGTGCAACCAAATTCTGGACCATGTGATCAGCAATTTTCAAAGTGGCTTAATAAATAGTAAAAAAATTCCAAAAAATGTAAAATTTGGTCTCCAAGCAGATTTCAATATGGAGAACAACTTGAACGGTTCGGATCGACCGTTTGGACTTTGAAAATCCGAAAACGACTTGGTAGCACCGGGGGCTAGGAACTACCACTTTGACCTTAGTCACTCTCTATATATATATATATATATATATATTGTGACCAAGACGCAAGCGTTTGCACTAAGGCTTTAGTGCAAACGATTCAGTTCTCCGATTTTCAAAGTCCAAACGGTTGATCCAAATAGTTAGATATTTAATCTATATTAAAATGTGCTTGGATACCAAATTTTATATTTTTTGAAATTTTTTACTATTTATTAAGTCACTTTGAAAATTGCTGATCCGGGTGAACAGTAAAAACAGTGCAACCAAATTCTGGACCATGTGATTAGTAATTTTCAAAGTGGCTTAATAAATAGTAAAAAAATTCCAAAAAATATAAAATTTAGTCTCCAAGCAGATTTTAATATAGATTAAATATCTAACAATTTGAATTAACCGTTTGGACTTTGAAAATCCAAAAACCATTCGTTTGCACCAAGGCCTTGGTGCAAACGTTTGCGTCTTAGTCACTCTCATTTTATATATGTATGCTATTAAAATTATTTCTAATTATACGTGTCGACTGTCTTTCCATCCTTATCTTCACATATAGTTGATAAGTATCTGAGATAACTCAAAAAATTTGTCAAAATTTCTTCAAACGTAGAAAACAGGTCAATAGCTCAATTATACATAGCTAGATTCATATCCGATTTTCAAAATTAAAAAATAGTTGCTTACCCAGAGATAATTGCCTAGCTACTCTAGTTCAATATAGCTCAACCACGTACTGTATGAGATGAACAATTTGGATCTGCATGAGATAGACCAGTACGATCGAACAAGGTAAAATTAACCGCAAAGGAGCTGAACCCCTTAGATGAAGGCCCATTGATGTATAGTCATGTATAGACCGGTAAAATATATATATAGTTTTCTATTTTCACTATTAATGTGAATATGTGATTAAGAACCTTTTTTTATCAAAAATGTGAGATTTTATTACGTGTCATTTAAATTTTGTCACGCAACTAGCTAATCAGTTCAGTACTAAAGTTATGGATTCTTATATAAAACATTAAAACACAATACAATTCCAAAATGCATACATCATGCAACCGGCCGGTAGGTGTTTCTATTATAGGTTTTTGGATGAACAAAAGGGCCCACGAGACAGTCTTGAAAAATAGATATATGATTATATGATTATATGAGGTCATGATACTTTGTAATGTGCAGAACAGTGTGTTATGAATAAAGTTAATACGAGCTTAGACTCATCGAGAATTTCGAGTTTAATTTCATCTTTAGGCAATTAATTATCTAATAATTTTTCCCTAATTATTATCTAATAATTTTCGGCCACTTGACCTCACGAGAAAGAAGCTTGAAAAATAAAAGATTTGAAACATGTGGTCGACAAGTGGATCAAAATAAACTGTTTGAATTCGTGATTTTAAAATTAATTCAATAATTCAGATCAAGCTTACAAAATTCATTGCTTACGCTACGAGTCCATATCCGCTAGTTTTCCGGGAAAAAAAAAAATAAGATCATATTATTTCGGACTGTGCGATTTAAAATGAACGAACCGGATTGATCTAAATAAAAATTAGGAGGCCTCTTTTATACAATTATATATTAACTAGGATAGTGTTATGAGGAGGATTCTAATACCTCATGTTTTTCATACCTCATCATGCCTCACATTTTATATCTTCATTTTCAAAGTTCAAACTGTCGATCCGAACCGCTCAACATTATATCCATATTAAAATATCTTTGGAGACCAAAAATTTTTAATTTTTGGAAAAAAAAATTACTATTTTTTAGATAGGTAGAAAATCACTGTTTTCGAACGGTCTAGAACCAGTGATTTTGTACCTATATTAAAAAATAGTAAAAGAAATTCAAAAATTATAAAATTTCATCCCCAATCACATTTTAGTATAATATCATGTTGAGCGATGCGGATCGACAGTTTAGAGTTTAAAAACGAAAATATAAAATATGAAGTATGATAAGATATTGGAACCCTCATCTAGTGGTATCCTGTTATATATATTCTTAAACTAAAATCTGGCCTAGCCAACGAGTCTAATACTTACCACTACACAATCTAGGCAGCCTAACCTAATTTAGCCAATCCCACTCGCTTAATCACTTTATATAGTCGCTCTATTCTCGGTTCTGGCCAACCCCTCTAAAATTTTTAAATAATGAAAAAAATAATGAAAAATAAATACATTAAAATTAGGTTATAAATTTTAATTTTTTAATTTCTTGATTTTATACTAAATTAATTCAAAAATTTATAAATTTGCATAAATGCATGAATTAGATCGGTTTTAACGGTTGAATTTGTTGTTTAGAGTTAAACTCATCAAGAGATATGGTGAGCTTAATAAAGAACATCCTAGTAGAACTCAGATAATAAAGCATATTTGAAAAGAAAATAAAAATCAAACTACGAACAATTTCTCGAAAAATAATCCACATCATGAAAAACTGCACACTGCTTCCATATACTAAACAATTCTGTCAACTATTCTTTTTCCCTTTTCTCTTTTTCTTTTAGAATTCTCAAAACAGGAATAAAATAAACATGAAATTAATCAAATTAATATATTGTGGATGGCCAATTGCAAAAGTGGATCGAGGTCAAAAAGGACCATTTTCTTGATCGAACTTTGAGAAATCTTAGCCACATTTCACCTCCAGCTAAGTGACATTTAATTTACGGTATAACTTTCTAGTGTACAAGGGGTTGGATTAACCCATGAGACAACTTACTACAGATGTATATATAATGGGAGTCGGGGTCTTCTGGTATGAAGCCGGCTGGAAGCTGACCTTTTTCTGTAAGTGGCACCGGCTCTGCAAAAGACTTTCTTGAACTGGAACCGGGCCTGACTTGAAATCCCGGTCTTGCTGTTAAAAAAATAAATTCAATAAAGCCTATATCAACCAGCACCGTAAAGTACAAGTATTTCTAACTTGCATCAATAGAGCAACGAAAATGTAGAAAATAAACAATGGTTCCCCAAAAAAATACCAAAATGATGCAACAAGTAACTTGTTGGAAATAATGAAAACACAAAATCAAGTAAAGGGCCACCCATAAAGCAGAACAATCGGCATGTTATTGTTAGTGTGATTAAAAATATTACAGAGCTACTCGTGGAACGTAGGAATATATTCTGGGACAAATGGAGCTGTTCAACGGTGTGGAATTGGGTGGAAAAAGGCAAAATAGTTGCCGAACAGAGGTAGAATAACTGTGAATGGGATAAACTGGAAATGTTGCAGTCAGACCTGGGAACTATGTGCGCACAGGCACCTTTATATTCCACCAGCCCAGATTATCTAATTCCATGAAGGGAATGGACTGGCCGGTGGACTTGGAGAAATACTACTGGGCGTGGAATTGAACTTATTTTACTTTGCCGAAAGGAGTTGGAATACAATATGGATCATTCACCTATTATCCATCCTCCATTCTCTATTTCACTGTTTCCAAACATCAAAAGAGGAATTAAAAATGAATTATTAGAAGTATTGGACATCTACTTACGCATAACATACAGTACAATCTTCCAACAGCATCCTTCTTGGTTCATATGATTAACTCGTGCTGATGGATCTCCATAGGTTATCTGACACAGAATTACAAAGATGCACAATTAACATGGCAATATCAAGGAGTACGTAGCTTTCAGAATTTGAGAGTTAGGTCACAAATGTCCTTACCAAAATAAATATGCCTCCTGGTTTAAGCAGCCTAAAAGTAGAGAAAATTAAAGCCTGTTACTACAGTAAAAAATATTGGTTCAATTTTATAGTAAACAAATTCTTCACTTTGATTTTACAGCCCCAAAAAAATCTCAAATACTCCAGTAGAACAAAAATAATTGCATATTCTCCAAGTGATGTGAAATATGAAACTGTTTTTCTCCAACTTTTTTGGAATTGACCAAATTACACTTTCAATTTTCATGATTTATTACAGAGAGAGTTGGGAGAGGGGAAGGGGCAGAGCCAGAAAATTTCTAAATGGGGGTCAAAGTACAATATCAAATTGTGACATCAATAGAATGGTCACATAATAATTATTGGATTGTAATTATAAGCGTCAAAAATGGAACAATTTTCAAAAAAATTTAATACTTTTTCCTAGGGACTTGCTGGACTCTTCAGGTTGCATAAGAAAATGCCTCCTAAATCGAATGATTATGTAGAAGTTATAAATAAATTAACCTGCCTGTTCACTTCTTGTATCATTTGAGCAGCACTGAGAGGAGCATCTGGGCCACACTACACACAACACAAGTTTTAATTAAATAACGGAAAACTTAAAAGTTAATTAATGGAATGTTAACGGACTCAAATTAACTTACCATCAGAGAATCCAGTGTCCCTAAGGAAATAATAAGATAAAAATTAGTTAACATATAAGAATAGTGAGAACAGTTATATGGCATTTTCATACCAGTACTGCTGTTGTCTGGTACAGAATCTTATTATTATGCTGCTGGTAACCACCTTATATTATTTATTTATTTATTTTTCTATGTTCTCTTGGAAACATTTAGCTTCCCACCAAAAATATAGGCCACAGAATCAATCCAGTACCATTCCAGATAAGTTTTGTGCTAACACTGTTGATAATAACAAAACAGGATGAATCCATATTTTTTCAAAAATTAATGCTAGCACTTCTGTTACTTATTATGATATTCTTTTATGAGGAAGGTTCAAATGCCTCGTGTCTTTCATGGCTCATTATGCCTAACATCTTATATTTATTTCCGTTTTCAAAGTTCAAAGAGTCGATCCGAACAGCTCAACATGATATTCATATTAAAATATGCTTGGACGCCAAATAAAAATTTATATTTTTTAGAAAATTCCTACTATTTTTTAGAAAGGTGTAAACTCTGTGTATTTGGCTGGTCCAACAGTGATATTGCACCTATCTAAAACAATAGTAGAAAATTTTCGAAAAAATATAAAATATGGTGTCCAAGCATATTTTAATATGGATATTGTGTTTAGCGGTTCGGATCGACTCTTTAGAGTTTGAAAACAGAGATATAAGATGTGAGGCATGATGAGGCATTTGAACCCTCCTTTCTTTTTTTACTCTATTTCATTTCAGTTTATCTTCTATAACCAAAGAAATTTTGACTGGTACCAAATTGAGAGTCAGAGATAAGTGCACACATACACACCTTTATCAATTACACAATCAAACGATCCGTCAGAGAAAAAGCTCATATCTCTAACATCCATTTGCATATCTGTATAGCTCACACCAAAACCATAGTCAATTTACTGTCTAGAGACAACAATAAATAAAATGAAATGTATAAATGATCCAACTGTAATGTGACAGAGGTTCCTCACAATTTCAGTACAATCAACATTTGCTTTAACATGCACATGTAAGTGCAAGCATGACGTAAGCTGAAGTTCAACATGATTTAACCTCAATTAAACTCTCAATGTTTCATAATACCTCAATCAAATCTTCCGCTTGGGGACAAATCTTCCGTTCAGCGTAGTAATGTCTCAAAAAGCATGACTTTCATATTTGAGCCAAATTAAGAGCAACGAACTTAAAGTTCAATTATACAATTAACAATCAAGCAAATTTCAACAGTGCAATCTCAGTCTCAATATAATTAAATAAACCTTTACCACAAAACTGTGCAATTGTAAGAAAGGCTAATAAAGAATAGGGGTTAAATTTAGTAAACTAGTATGGTACCCCACTGACAAGGTAAAAAGTCCAAATAAAATTTGATGGTTGCCTTGGTGAAAAAATAAGTGTGTTACATTTAAGCTGCCGAACAACAGCATATTTGCGCTTCATCATCTCTATAACAATGGCTGAGATATCGATATTCATTATCTCTGCATACCCGTCTTTTATCATATCTTCTGACATCACTGGAAATCAAAGGAAAATTGTAAAATATTAGTTTTATTTATTTTATTTTATTTTGAGGTCGGTGGAGCTTCATATGAAAAAAATAACATGAAAAACTTTGTTATTGAGACCTCAGTTAAGCAACTTAACAAGAAGGGAAGAGGAAGAAAGACAAAGTCGGTGTCAAAGGGTATGTCACATGTACAGATGCTGGTACGAAACTGGCCTTCTTTTCTAATAAATCTTAGACTTTATAGTATGTTTCAATTTTAGAATTGCTACAGAATAGAAAAGAGGACTTAACTATTGGAAAGAACTAAGTTCATCAATCAAACAATTCAAAGCTGAAGGATAACCCACTGATTTCAACCAACTTCAAGCAAAAGGAGGAGGAAAGTGGCAAGCATATTAGACCAAACTAGAGAGAGAGAGAGAGATCATTTCAGAAAAAGAGAGAGAGTAATTACGAGCGCTGCCACAGCCAACCATAAGAACACGAGAAGAGGTTTGTACGAACTTGCGCACGAACGGGCGGAGCGCCGCGTACCGCTGGTACCAGTCAAATGCAGCTCCTCCTTCCTCCAGGTACCGCGCATCCCAATACAAAGCATCGCCGTAATTACAACCCCCACCCATCTGTTGGCCACTCATAGCGACATCCTCTTCTTCCTCCTCTTCATTGTTTCTCACTCTCTCCATCTTTGATCAGAGAGAGAGAGAGAGAAAAAGAGAGGGTTGGTAATCACTTTGATTGTGTGGTTTTGAGGCCGTGGCTGGGAAAGAGAATTAGGTGCAAATTTCTTGCGGTTTTATCATTGAAGTCTTTTGCGTAGCGAGTTTCTGAGCGATAGTAATGACAACTCAATGATTCGGGAAAGGTTGGGCGGGGTTAAAAATTTGTAATTCAGAAATAATTTAATATAATTCGGGAATAATTTATTTTTGTACATTACAAATAATATATTAAAATACAAGTTGTAAAAAGCAAAAATATGAGATTGTTTTATTCATTTTAATTTTTTGTTAGTGTAAAAATAGAAAATTTAGCATAGTCATATTTATTTAGTTCTACTCTCTGAGTCTCATTAATTTCATGACTTAGTTTAATTTCTATCAAATTCTATATACAATTCTTTATTTCGTTCTTTTTGGTTCACTGACACATTTATCAGTTTTGCAAATTTTGGTGATTTTCACTATCTTGAACCGGTACAGGGCTGTTAAGGTATTGGTGCACTGGTACAGTTACTCCCACATCAAGAACTTTTTTAAAGGAGAAATAAGGATCATGCCCATATTTCATTTATAAATTGCGGTTATAAAGTTTGTATCCACTGGATTTGAAAAGAGAAAATTAAATTTAAATTGCTCAAAACATTTGAGCTTAAAAAGGAAACTAAAACAAATATTAAAAGAAAGCAAGATGTTGAACAAAACAAAGTGGAATGCCTTAATTTTATAATTGGAAAAAAAAAAAGATGAAGCTTAAATCCTCCAACTGCAAGTTCTGTGTCTCTCTCTTTCCGTATCAACAATCACATGTAGCAGTATGGTACACTCCCATGTGCTTCATCTCCGTACCAGTAATGTACCAGTATTGTTGTTTGCCTCATCAAGGTGCAGACCAGAATCCTCCCCCACTCGTTTCAAGGTTCACCAGTACCGGACCGGTACTGCTTGGTACCACCATTTCTTAGTGTCAATATATGATTTTGGTTTTGGTTTTTACACTTGACAATAATATAGGTTTTTTTTCTAGGGTTTTATACCACCTAACTTAAAAACAATATTAACACTGCGAATTCATAGATATGCAAGAAATTCAACTTGTCAGATAACTAGAAGTGTAAAATTCACATTTAGGTCCCTGGTTTTATTCCTTATTATTATTTTCTTTATATCACAGAAGGTGCAACGTACACCTTGCTGGTCTCCCTTGAAATATACTCATAGAGTTCATCTTTTTCTCTTGGCATCTCTACAAAAGAGAAAACAAATTAGACGTTACATTTTTTGAAACATAACTACATTGAGACTGTTACGGGGATGGTAGCTCTACTGTGGGCTATGTTGTTAATGATGTTTTACAGTATAACAAAGTTACTGGTAATTCTGTAACAAGACCTGCCAATGCTACAATGTGACATTTGGGTAAGATTCTGTAACATACCTGTCAATTATGTTGTAATATCTTTATAATTTAAGTATTCTAATAAAAAAGAGACAGTAGTGCTTGGCAAGAAATAAACAAAATTAGAATAAATGAGCATTATTTGGCTGCAATTTTGAGAATTAAACAGTCCCGTGTTTAGAATTCTTTAAGAAACTTTGAACACGACAAGGTATTATCAGAAATCTATATAAATATATCACCTCACTTCAATTGGAATTAGATTTAAGAAAATTGGAACACAACAAGGTATTATAAAAAAATCAATATAAATGTATGACATCATTGGAATTACATTATACTCCGTTACATTTACTCCACTAGAATAACATTTTAGTGAGCATAAAGTTTCTTTAATGAAAGTGATTCAGAAGAGCTGAAGGTCTTTGACTAAAAGTAATTGTTTTTCTCTAATTAAATGATGAAAGCAATAGCAAACTAGCAACTGGCAGTAGGTAAATTTGAATTCTTGCTAAAATAGTGAGGTACCTAAGAAAAGGACAAATGCACAGTTTTATCTCAAATAACCAGGCGATTTACGTAAATAGCAAAAACAACGATTGTTGATTGTTGATACGGAAAGAGAGAGACACAGAATGGTCTGGGGTTTGGTTTTCGTAAACCGACTGCTACATGTGATTGTTGATACGGAAAGAGAGAGACACAGAACTTGCAGTTGGAGGATTTAAGCTTCATCTTTTTTTTTTTTTTTCCAATTATAAATTATTCGGAATTTTTTTGCTATTTTTTTAGAATTTTTGAAAATCGTTGTTTTGATATGAAAAAAAAATAATAAAAAATTCATCAAAACAACGATTTTAAAAAATTCTAAAAAAATAGCAAAAAAATTCCAAAAAATGTAAAATTTAGTTTCCAAGCACATTTTAATATTCCAAACATGTTGAGTGCTTCAGATTGACTTTTGGGACTTTGAAATCACAAAAATGAACCGTTTGGATATAGGCCTCTATCCAAACGTTTGGACGCTAGCCGGACTCTCTATGAAATATATATTCAACTTCAAAAGATCGATAAATTATTTTAATGCAAAGCAAATTATAAAGTATTTTAGGGTAAACACACAGAAGTTTATTGTGCAATAACTTTCTTACTATGAAATAAAGTATTCATTTCTATGAAATAAAGTATTCATAGTTATGAAATTATATGTTGAATTCGTTATCATAAAAAAAGTATAGATTCATCTGAAAGAAAGTTTTCATTACAACAAAAAAGTATTCATTGCTATGAAATAAAGTATTAACTCCTCAGTTACCTATGATAAATTTTATAATTCATGTCATTAAAAACTACCTAAGTTTTAGTACCTCAAAATCATATAACAGTTAACCAATTTCCACCTATTACCAGTTATATCACATAACAGTATATCACATAACAGTATACCATAACAATTTCCACCTATTACCAGTTCACCAATCAGAAAATTCATGACATTATATCATAACAATAAATCATAACAGTATATCATAAAATTCATAACATCTATACAGTTAACTTCAACTCATTCCTATCATCAATCAGAAAACGATACGCAAGTAAAAGACGTTTCTTGCTTATCAATTCCTACAATTTTTTTTAAAAAAAATTTAAGTTAAAAAAAATGAAATATGAATAATAAGTCATGAATATTAAGTAAATATCAATGAATAATAACCTGATTGAAGTCAAGTTCGACATCCCTGCTCAGGCAATCAATGAATCGTATGACAAAAATTGCACAGTCCTTTGAGCCGGGATCCTGCTTGGGACAATTCATCCACTTGTATTCAACGTTTTTCCATGATTCGTCTCCTACACAAAATGTGGTAATTACTAACAGATCTAGTATTTGGAACAGTCAAATATAATCACTTTTACAATAAAGTATAGATTCCTACGAAAGAAAATATTCATTTCTATGAAGGAAAATATTCATTCATTTGAAATGACATACTGACACTTACAACAAAAGGTATACATTACTCTCAAAGAAAGTTTTCATTTCAACTACAAAACGTATTCATTGCTAAGCAATAAAGTATTCATTTCTATGAATACATATACACACCCTTACAACAAAAGTACAGATTCCTATGAAAGAGTATTCATTGCTAGAAATAAAGTATTTATTGCTATGAATACATATGCTGACCCTTACAACAAAACTACAGATTCCTATGAAAGAAAGTATTCATTGCTGTGAAATAAAGTATTCATTGCTGTGAAAACCAGTATGCATTCCTAACACAAATAGTATTCATACCTAATTTCTATGTTTCATGTCATACAAACTACCTAAGTTTTCACTGTATTCACTTAATTAACAGTCAAGTATAATTATTTGAATTTAAGAAAAATAAAGAACAAAAAATACTCACCAAGCCTCCAAGACAGAAAGAATTTAACCCAGTGCATGGTATTTTTGTGTGGCTCAAAATAATGCTCATTTGCACCTTCACCTTGTACAGAGTTGTACATTTGTATTTCTTTTTTCTTCAATTCAACCGCAGGATAAGCGAGAAAAGCAACACCGAAGGATGCTGGATAAGCGAGATCGGCTGAGAATCCTAATTCAAAAGCTCCGCTGTCTTCTACAAGGCGTGATGCAAGATCGCCGGAGCGCCCTGCAAGATCAACTGGAACAAACTGACGGAGAGAGAGCTCCGACTTCGCTGGGTGCTGGAGAAGCGAAATCGCGTGAGAATCGCCTTTTTAGAAGAGAGCGATGCCTCTGAATTTTGAAATTCAAAATATGGCAACGAAATTACCGGTTAAGGCAGTTGATCTTTGGAAATTACGGCGCTAAACCTTGTTTTGGGATAAGGCAGTTGATCTTTGGAAATTACGGCGGATAAGGCAGTTAATCGAGTCGGATAAGGCAGTTAACCGCGCGGGGGACAAACGGGGGATGAGATCGGGGGAAAAAAATCTTTTCCCAAAAAAAAAATCTTGTTCAAAATTTGAAATTCAAATGTCGAATACAAATAACTGATCTTGTTCATTTTCATTAAAGATGTGCACATAATATTTTTTATGATTTCTAGTTCATTTTAAACCAATTTGACAAGTCTTATTTATTTGTCTAATTTTAATGTATTTTTCAAAATTCATTTTATTATTTAATAAGTGTTCAAATTAACGAATTTGACTAATTTTAATATATTTTTTATCACTTAATTAGTATAAAATAAAATTTAAAAATCACAAAGTCTTATGTACACATCACCCATAAAAATGAATAAAGTCAACCTTTTGATTATATATTTGAATTAAAAATATTTAAAACATAAATAAAAAAAGTGAGTTTGTAACTTTATGTGACACATAAATTATGTGGCATTAAAACCTTCCTTATTATTTTTTTTAATATCATGTAAAGTATTATGTAACTACAAACTAAGTAAATAAATATAATTAACTAATCTAGTTTTCCTTATTATATCCAATAACCCGCTTTTTTTTTTCCTGGCCGTTATAGAGAATAACGGCCCGTTTTTCTTTTTCTTTTCCCTGGCCGTTATTCTCTACAACGGCCCAGGGTTTGGTTTTCATAAATCACTTGGGTAATTGGATTTGTTAATCGGGCCGTTATAGAGAAGAACGTCCTCTGAACGTTACAGACGAGAACGTAATTGTTATATTTCAAATTTCACCGAAACTCTTATTCAATGTCGATATTTTTATTTTTTATTTTTTATTAATAAAAATTTCGGGATGGTTACCCGGTTCGTATATCTACACAGATAAAGATAGGGAAGCCGGAGATGGTGGTTCTGTAAGGTGGGACTCTGACATGGTGGGATATCTTGTGCTTTGTTGGTAAATCATTTTCCTGTAGCAATCTGTTTTAGAGTGCTTGAAAGTTGAAAGAGCTGCTTAGTCACTCGCAATAGCAATTGATACACAGACAGAGACAGTAAAATGGAATGTATTAGTTGGCACCATTTGCCGGGACTAGTCAACATCGGGCCAGTGTCGTAGTTTTTACTTTTCGTTATATAGGTCTCCCCTCCCGTCCTCCGTTCTATCCTCTCCAGTCCGTGTCGAAATGGAGATCTTTTGCACCATTGCCTCCATTGGTCACAGGCCATTGGCCTTCTAATCTTTAATTCGTTACAAGGAAAGTGAGTCCGGGTGGTGTAATGTTTCTCCACCATTTAAATCGCATAATTGACCCACAAAAAATAAAACATTGTAATTGGGAAAAAGAAAAATAACCAATTTTCTTCATTCACGACTCAGGGTACAATTCTCCCCAAAAAGTCCTTACATGTGTATACGTGGTATAATACAACACAAAATCAGCAAAAAAAAAAAAAAAAGTTGTACAATTGGATCCACGATCCATCCATCCAATCTATGAATATATATAACTCATGATGATGATGTAATTCATCGGTCAATGCCTTCAATTTTGTCTTCGACCTCTGAGTACAGTTGGCGCAGGCGCTCGAGATTCTCCTCGGTGGTTTCCCAGTATCCCCTGCCACTTGCCTCGAGGAAGGTCTGTACCAGTTTGCGAAAGGAGTTGGGATTGGTTTCCAGCAGGCGCTTGCGCATTTGCTCATCCTCGATAAATGTCGTGTTTGCTTCCTCATAGACCCAGTTGTCGACCTGGCCTGACGTGGCGCTCCACCCCACTGTATTAGTCAGCCGTTTCTCGATCTCGCGCACTCCTTCGTAACCGCTCGACATCATTCCCTCGTACCATTTTGGGTTCAGGAGCTTTGTTCGGGCATCCAGCCTTACTGTTTCAGATAGAGTACGCACCTGCCCATTTATATAATAGGTTAGATTTTCATATGGAGCATTAAATATATATTACCAGTATTCTTGGTTAAATGCACAATTTGGGTTTTTTAACTTTTTTTTTTTTAATTTAAACACCTAATTTGCTATAACAGGCAGAATTGTTAAAAACAAATTGTGCCACTATTAAGGAATTTCAAAATAATAATTAGATGTACCTGTGCGTTAGCAGTAGTTGTATCTGCAATGTAGGCACTAGGCTTCTTTCCATCCTTGCGTAGTGATTGAACCAAATTTGTTGGGTCAGAATCGAAATAATGGCTCACATCTGTCAATGAGATCTCAGATGAATCCAAGTTTTGGAATGTGGCGTCTGCTGTGCTCAGTGCCATTTCAAACACCTTCCTCTTCTCCATCATGCCAACACCTGGTGCATCGCAGTCAAATGCAAATGATTTACGACTCAAATACATGTCTTGCAGTTGCTTTTCATCATTCCATGAAGAGTTCTCGACTGCTAGGTTCACATTTGATGAGTAGGAACCAGAAGCATTGGAGAAGACACGTGTCGCAGCCTCACGAAGCGGGACATTAAGTTCTTTTGCTTGCTGTAGTGCGTGTTTGCGCACAAAGTTTAGCTCTTCAGGTTCATCGAGCTCGGCAACCATCTTCACAGCCCGATCTAGAAGGTTCACCTGCACAGGCCATCAAGCAGCTACAATCAGTTCGGTGCACATCTATTTTCGATTATTTTACTTCTCTAAAATATTTTGTCTCTAATGTCAATTATGCAGAGATTGTGACACTATGGAGATAACAGAAATGAGCTATAGCTGAAGTCCTGTCTTTTTCATCATAGCATTTCATAGTTGTATTAGTTGAGGTTTACCACTATAAAAATTAAAATAGTTAGATCCGTGGGCAACTTAAAACTCGAGAGATGGAAAGTTTCGAATTAGCTTCATGTTGAAGTATAATTCTTTCACTAAATTTTTTGCATGCTACTTTTTATTATACTGTGAGAAATCATTATTGCAAAGAAAAATATGTAACTTTTTATTCATTGTTGTATAACTATTTATTATTGATTTCATTTTCCCATACAATACCTGATTGATGAAAAGATCTCTGAAGACGCCAGAGCAGTTGACAACGACATCAATCCGAGGCCGGCCAAGCTCCTCAAGGCTAACAGGTTCGACACGGTTGACTCGACCAAAGGTATCTGCAACTGGCCGCACGCCAATCATCCATAACACTTGTGCAAGTGACTCACCATATGTCTTTATGTTATCTGTGCCCCACAACACTAGAGCTACAGTTTCAGGATACTTCCCACCATTCTCTGCCTTCTGTCTCTCCACCAACCGATCAACCACCACTTTTGCACTTTGCAGGGCTGCCGCGGTCGGAATCGATTGTGGGTCCAATGCATGTATGTTCTTCCCGGTTGGCAAGACCTTCGGGTTACGGATTGGGTCCCCACCTGGTCCTGGTTCCACATAGCTCCCTTCAAGTGCGAGTTTCAAGCTCCCTACTTCATTATCCATAACAATAAGCTTCAAGCACTTGGCAAGGAACTCGAAAAGGGTTCGAAGCTTTTCTCGGTCGGCTCTGATGAACTTTGTTTGGGAGAGGTACTGGACCCATGGCTCTGACAGCCCGAAACCAAGAATGGATGTGAGCTTTCCGGCTACATCCACCACTTGACCTTTTTTGTTTGTAGTTCGATTAACAAAGGTGGTGATGGCACCACGTGAGGCCTCTGTAATTTGTCGGAGGAGCTCCACATCAGCCAGTATACCTGCCATGAAATTAATTTATTGTCACATTAGATATGGAAATGGAATACAGTGACCTTTTCTTTTGATCGATTGGTTTGGGAGTTATATATGTAGTTAATACAGTACCTTTGTCGCTTCCTCTATATACATCCTCAATGTTCCGCCCAACTGTCTGAGCCAATATACCGGGAAGAGAATAGATACCCTCCTCTGGCCGGTCCAAAGCTGCGATGTTTACTAAAGTTGCCACTGCCTCAAGTGCAGTCGGTGGCTCACCGATCACATGGAGCCCACATGGCAGGAGCCTCGACTCGATCTCCATGATCTTTGCATATACCTTCCCAACAACCAAATCCCTTTCCTCTGTTGTGAGCTCAACTCCGTCATCAGGCAAGCTCACGTCCTTGTCCAAATTGCACTGTCTCGCGGTACTGATAATTGAGCTGACGATCTGTGGGCCTCGCCCTGTATCCTTCAGCGACTGATACGAGGAGATGAGCTCTGCTAGCTGCTTGAGCCCCTTGTACAACCCAGCATTCTCTGCTGGTGGTGTCAGGTAGCTTATAGTGTTTGCGTAGCTACGCCTCTTCGCAACAGTTGCCTCTGACGGGTTGTTCGCAGCATAATAGTAAATATTTGGTATGTTTCCAATCAAGCTGTCTGGGTAGCATACATCACTCATACCGACCTGCACCGTTTGAAAATAAAATTTGGTAACCGTGAGAAAATACAAAATGGAAGGGTAATTGGTCCCTATGCTGTCAATAAATGGTCGAAGGTGTATTTCTTGTTAATTAAAGAAGTTCCTCATTGTCAAGATGCTCGAATCATTAAACCGCTTCTATTATTTTGTTGTACTAAGTTATTGCACTCAGCCATAATATAAAACTTTAGGTGTATCAATAATAAAAAAAAACACTTATTTATTAATAAATTTCTGTAGCAAAATTAACCATGAAAAACTAGATTACCTGCTTTCCTGGCATGAACTCCAATGACCCATGGGTCCCGAAATGAAGCACTGCATCAGCACCAAAAATCTTCTCCACAAATGTATAATAAGCTGCAAAGCCGTGGTGTGGGCTCGCTGATTTAGAAAAGAGGAGTCGCATCGGATCTCCTTCGTACCCAAAGGTTGGCTGAACCCCTATAAATACATTTCCATACTGTTTTCCATATACCAGAAGGCTCTCACCATCTGAGTTGAGGTTGCCAGGTGGCTTGCCCCAGTTCTCCTCTAGGAGTTGTGCATATGGGGTTAGGGACTGGTACTCACGCACACCCATTTTGTATGCCACGTTCAGATTGGGACTGCTGAATTTGGCCTCCTTGTCGTGAATCACGTCCTCAATCAGTGCTTCAGCGGTGTCAGGGAGACCCTCCACATTGTACCTGTCATAAGGTCAGATCGTCAGTATCATCATGGATTATGGTGTATACCCCTCAAAAACTTCGAAATTACGTAATCCCCCTCTAAAATTCATAATATCATATTTACCCTTTTAAATTTCAAAAACTCACAAATTACTCAATTTATTGACTTTTCTATAAAACTCCTTTTAAATTTATAAAGTACCCATTTTACTCTTTTAATAAAGAATATATATGTGTAACATGTTTAAGAGAAACATTTAGTCTTGTAATTGATCAGTTTTGAGAGCAAAATATGTAACCTGCCTAAATGCCACTGTCTATGCGTCACAAATAGAGAAATGAACCATATTTCCATAGAAACCGATCATTTTCTTACACAGACTACATATTTTTAGGCAATTCATCTTGGTCACGAGCATTACAGGTTATTAACCATCCAATATTGCGTTTAGTATGAAATTATATGAATTGAAAGGTCACAAGACACATACCCATCCTTTTTAAGATCCTTGAGAACTGCGTAAATGGAAGAGAACACGTTGAGGTATGCAGCTGTTCCAACATTGCCCTTGTCAGGTGGGAAGCTAAAGACTGTAATCGCCAATTTCTTCTGTGTCTGTTACAAGCACCAAAAAATAATTATTAGTTTATCAATCTTTATCTCAAGGACATTCACACAATTCACTGCCCATAAATGTGTCCCCCAAGAAATATGTGATAAATTGAAAGAAATTGTAAATTTGTATTATTACCTTTGTTTTTCTCTTCAAATCTGCCCATCTAATAGCCCTAGTACATAGCTGCTCCACTCTCTTATGTAATGCATGAGATTTTCCTGTGAGGAACAGAAGGGCACATATTAGCTTAAGATCACAAAGTTAACAGTATCACGAAAATTTTAAAAATTAAATATATAAAAATATACATCAAGAAGTTGCAGTACCAGACTAGTTGGTATTATACCAGAATAGGTAGTCATAATCTTTACACGACTTTCGGACTTGTATTGTAACAACTTCTCGGACACCAAAGACCTCAGTGAAAACCAATCTTTCAAATAAAAAAATTTGAATATTTGTTTTAAGTGAAAATAATCCATACCTGTTCTTGCATCACGGCCAGAGAAGACAATTGGCTCCATACCACCATCCAATTCTGGTAAAGCAACTTGCAATGCTACTTGTATAGGGTGCAATCCAAGGGTGCTTATCAGCCACTCCTCTGTGGTCTGGAAAACTAGCGGGAGTGCGACTATGTATGGCACATCCAATTTTCTCAATGCCTCAATTGCCCTTGGGTGGTCCTGTCGTGCTGGCCCACCAACAAGGGCAAAACCAGTAAGTGAGACTACTGTGTGTACAAATGGCTTGCCAGTGATGGGGTCTCTCAGGTATCTGCAATTGCAAATGTTTCAGTCGGAATTGAACACAAACAGACGGAAGGACTCTAAAATCAATCACTATAGTTTAATTATTTTTAAGTGCTACAGTAAACTGACTACTGGCATCCTAAATTGTCAATAAGAAAAAACATTCGATCTTAAAGACTATTGAGTTTGAATTGGGCATAAGTCATTCTCAATTAGCACTTGTTTTTGCAACTGAACCTCAATTTATGTTGACCTTGAATCAACTTGAGCTGTGCTAATGCATACCAATAAATTTAAGTATACCTGCCACAATTGCACAATTTAAAATGAAGCTATGGGAAGGGTAAAGCAAAAACGGTCAAACATGATACGTGGTACGCACTGCCAAAACTGAGACACTGGAGCTAATTACAAGGTGAAACCCAATCAATCACAAAGAGTACCTCTCTGTGGGTCCTGAGAAATCCAATCCGCCAGCAAATATCGGAATAACTTTCGCACCACGTGCCTCCAATTCCATTATCACAGCCACATAATGAGCATCATCTCCGGTGACAATATGACTCCTCTGCAACACCAACCCAATAATCGGTGCATTGGCATTCTTTACATTATCATTCAGGTCTTTTCTCGTGCCGTACCAGTTCAAATACTCCTTTACATCTTCATACATCATGGGTGCCAGTGGATGCCATATACCACTGTCCAGATACAATACCGGATCAGCATAGTCAATTCTGACGCCCTTGAGTGCTGGTACATAGGAACCCGAGATCATCTTGAGGAAGTTTTGCAAATTGTCAGGGGACCCACCCAGCCAGAACTGGAGACTAAGTATGAACAACCGAGCATCTTGAGCTTTATCACTTGGTAGGTACTTAAGCACTTTTGGCAGAGTCCGCACCAGCTTGAGCATGCTCTCGGCAAAACCGGCTGATTGCTTCTTGCGCTTAAAAAGCTGGAAGAAGGGGCTCTTGGATTGACCTAATTGTGACATGCTGAAGGTACCAAGTTTGTTTAATCGCATTACTTCTGGCATTGATGGGAATACCAGTACAGCATCCATGCGGTCCCGCTCCTTTTCAACTGCTTCCTTGACCTGTTTTCATGCAAATAATGAAATTATTCAGCGCTTAAGTGAGTAAAATAGTAAAATCACATTTCTATCAGGTTAGGATTATGAAGAAATAAGCTCAGCACCTTATTTTCCACTCAATATATAACCCAGTTGCAAAAAAAGGCTAGGGAAATACAAAAGCATTTAAATTTGATTTATCTCATATGCAAGGTACTAGGGTCTTCATCTGATTTACTTGGTTTTAAACCGAATCGATGAATCCTGAATACAACAGTTCGGTTGAAGGATTGATGTTATTAGGTTCTCTATATTTAATTCGCTTCTGTTTTTTCTCAAACGGCATGCACCCAACTGACAAAATTAATTGAAACAGGTGTCCTCTTAGAATTTCATCGCGAGCATAAATCATTCGAAGATGCATGTGTCTTTCTTATTTTCCATCCAGGGTTTTTCAGAAAAAAGAGCTCTTGGTTTTAAATTTCTCTCCTTGTATGCATACTTCTACTTTTATTTTATTATTTTATTATTTTTTTTATTTTATTATTTTTTTTGGCATTTCCTTGTGTTGAAAAAAGTTAGAAGCTGGCTCTTCATTCATTTTTTCCTTCCTTTCTTCTCCGACTTTTGGTTTTGTTTTCTTACCAGGAGCCTAGCTACAAGGGGTTTGCATACAGTTTATTTTTTATTTGTCTGTGAATGGGATGCTGTTTTATATCTACAGAACCTGGCACTGTAACTGCTTATTTTCCCAGTAGTCAACTTTTTGTTTAATTGTACATTGAATAAATAAGGCTGGTTTATCAATCAATAGTATACGCACAAAAAATTTCAACAATTGTAATGGCTTCATTAATTTTAACCAAGATTTTATCTTACCAATTTGAAGCTAGAATTTTTGTTTGCTTTTCTTATTCTTTCTTTTTTTTCTAAAAAAATTCACCCTTGAATGCATTCCTTTAATTATTAATTATTATACTTACATGTTGTAATAATCTTTTTAACTGAATGTTAGAGAGCAAGGAGAAACTGAATAAGTTTTTTTTTTTTTTTTAAGTAGAGAAATTTGAATAAGTTATAGCAGTTCTAAAGGTTTTGCAGTGTATTAGGCTTATACTTATAATCCGAATTAAGTTTCGGTTTGTATGGTTCCATTTTCACTCGGTCGACACTTTTTTATTTGGTTAGGAAAAATCAATTGTTTGGAAACCAACCCAAAAATTGAAAAAGTTTGTGAAATTACCTTGAGTGCTAGCTCTTCTACAAAAATCAGAGAGCCAATGAATATATTTGCATTCTCCAAATCCTTGCAAAATGCCTTATAGGTCTCCTCATCCCTCAACTCTTCGACAAGGTACCCGACAACCTCGTAAGAAGCGTACCGGCGGTCTGCATTTAGTGTACGCACTGCCTCTGATAGGGATGACTGGTACTGTGCCTCAAGCACCACATAAACCACCTTGACACGTGGGAGTCCTGTGGGCTCCCTTGGGTCTGGTACTATCCGGCGGACCTCGGGTTTTGTCTGAGTGAAAAGCCCGTTTCCTGTTATAGCCGCACACCGGATGGAAATGGGTCTCGCAACCCGGCCTGATCTCCTTGGAAGGAATGTGTGTAGAAGGGTAAGCTGGTCTAGTTTCTTCGAACAGGGGTTGAGTGCGAATTGGGTTGAAACTAGAGATGACATTGTTTACCTTGGTAACACCCTTGGATGCTGGCTGCACTGAAGATAGGAGAGGAGCAAGGTATGAGAATGTATAGTTTAGTTTTGAGCAGTGAGGGGTTTGTGTTTGTGTGGAGGAGGGAAAAAGGGAGGAATTGAGGCCATTGAGGCCTAGAAATGCTGGTGGTGCCATGGCGAGACACGTGGCCTGTGGAAAGGGAGAGATTTTGCTAAAAAGCGAAGTAGAGACTGGGAGTGTGGCCTTTTAATTTGAATTTTTGCATATTTGTCCTAGGAATTTATAATTTGAATAATACACTTATTTCTTGATAGTATACTTTTTAAAGTGTCAATAATTGCAACAACAAAAAAGATCTTGTAAAGTTCTAATTGAATTATATTATCTTATTCATTTATTAATTTACATGCTTTGAGTTATTTTTAATAGATATTCTCATAAAAGTATAAAATGACACCTTAGATATTTTTGTGGTATAAAATAAAAAGCATACTGGACAATATTGATAAAAGTAGAGGTGGGTTGGGTAGGTAAAGAAAACTACGCAATGCAAATATCCCAAGCTAAAATACAGTTTTAGTTTTCAGTAGAAAGACCAAAATTATTATTTAAGGTTCATTAGCATTAAAAACTACTATCAAACAACAACATGTGCACATTCATGTATACATGTATGTGATTTTTATGTTAATGTGTATAGCAATGAGTGAACATTTCCTCTGTATAAATTATCAAATAATTTAAGGATTGTTTTGGTCTGTGTTACAACATTTGTGTACATATACTGATATCTTGAAAACAAAAATTAAAATTAGAAAATTAAATTATATAAGTGTTCTTTATTTTTTTATCAATCAAAATTTAAATTAACTCAAGTTTGAAACATGAGCTATCGACTGTATTTTTCAAAATATCAAATGTTCATACCATACCATGAATATCATATGTGTGCTAGAATTATCCTTTGTTTAAATCCTTCATTCTCATTCAATAGAGATTATTTTCAATCGTAAATGTTTCAAGAAAATGTTTATCTTTAACGTGTGGGTGAAGAGTATAAATATTTATTGCTATAAATTTTCACAATTATTGTCACAACATTAAATCTATAATAATATGAAATAATTTAGTTTTGGCTTAATATTACAAAAAAGGTCGCTATAAAAGAAAATTGCATCAGGTGGTTGTTTATTTATTTTTACAGAATCATCAATTTATAGGGTTGTTATCATAAATAGCTTCCATAGGGGCATTAATGCAAAATACCATTCTTGGATTTGGCTGCGTCGGTGAGTACTTTGGTGGGGCCATTCAAGGATTGTGATCGGCCAGACTCAGCTTCCTATTGGTTTGCTGTGATTTCTCAGGCTTAGACTAAGAGAAACAAGAGAGAGAGAGGTGATCAAATTGGGATAAGAAAAAGAGATTGCCTCTCTTATTCCGACGTAGCATTTTCAGAAATTAAAATTTAAAAAGTAGAAACAGTCTGAAAAAATACGGCTAGATCTGCAGCTTTCTTATTAATAAAATATTTATGTTTTCATAAAAAAAAATACAGATTAAGTCTGCATTTTTCTTATCCATTAAATATTTATGTTTAAAAAAAGAAATAATATTTGAATTTTCATAAAAACTGTGCTACTTGTTGAATTTTGTTTATTTATTTTTAAATGCTACAAATAAAATAAGAAAATCAGCCTCTTATTTATCTTTTTCCAAACAGGAAAGGGAAAGGGAGATTGTGAGTAGCATTGCGCGGTGGAGATATTTTAGCCAATGTGGAGATTTCTGAGCTTTTAAGTTTTATTAATAGTGACGTGTTCAACGTACAGAGGAAAATGACACCAAAGCTCATCTCGAAAGAGATAGAATGAAATTTTGATCGTAATACTATAATTAAGCAGGACAAGGTTTCTAAAGTATGACCGCTCATATATTTTATTTTAGGAACTTTAATTTACCTTATAAATTAAAAGTGTAATTCGGATGTACGATCATCTACCTTATTTAAAAGTTCATAGACACGGTGTCTCATAATTGGTGGGACTTAGGAACTTCTAAAGTCCGTGTCTATCATCGTCAACTTTTAAAGTTCGTCCGGACGATAGACACCGTGTCTATCCAATTTAAATTTATTTCATCAAATATGAGATTTTAATTTCGGGGTGTACGATAGACACGGTATTTGATCAGGTGGGCGGCAATCTTGACGTGCGTCAACGGCTACGACCAGAAGGCCCTCCAGATGGTTTTGCATTGCCTGATTCACAGACTGGGCCGTCATAGTAGCGGTACCAAAGTTTGTAAATAAACAAAATTGTAAGAAGCCCAATTAAACCACGATATTAACTGGGCTTAATGTGCGAAAATTTCACTAGGCCCAACTAATTAAATAATGAATTCTTTTGTGACTAGCTTTGCTTAATCCGAGGAACAAATTAATTAAAATTTTAGGAAGCGACTAATTGTATTCATTGACTTGTACCTATTTTTTTACTCAAATCAATTGTCATTTGACTTGTGCGAATACCGTAAAATTTTATATTCCATACTACATATATAATAAGTAATTTAAAATTCTAACAACCAATGACTTTTGAAAGTGGTCTCGAGTTTGCTGGTCACCGTTTGCAACTTGTACAACTTGCCAAACTGCCTGTACTTTCACCGGGACCACTTGCTATACTTTTAGCGGGACAACTTCTAGAAGATTTCAGAATGAGACCATTTCTAAAACTTGTAGTAATTTCCAAATAACACTTGAAATAATGCAAAATTATTATTGTTTTTTTAAATTTTAAATTTTTTTTCAAAATTTTGTTTTTGTCAAATATTAATACTTATATATGCATATATAAATATCATGTAAAATAACACTATGTATACTGTAAAAAAAATCTATGTACATTGTAAAATATAAGATGGATATTGTAAAGTGAAATTAAACATGAATATTGTAAAATTAACAGATTCAAACTGCAAAACAAGCAGATGCAAACTATAACATCTTGTTGTTCTAAAGTATTATTTTAAACAACATGATGAATACTATAAAACAACTAAATGGATATTATAAAACAACTAAATGGATATTATAAAACAACAAGGTTAATACTGTAAAACAAAAGCATACACAAAAACATAAATGTCCTCCAACAAACATAACATCCCTTACAAATTAAAACAAACATACTATTCACCAAACATATTATTTCTAATCAACATACTGTTCACCAAAGACATATTACATCATTCACAAATAGAAAAATACATAAATATATTATTCTATCACTACAATAAAAAAGTTGTCACTTAAGAAATGCACATTATAAGGATGAGTTAGAAGTAACATAACTAGAACAAGACATTCCTTTGATATATGCACAGATGCTTAACAGGTGTCTCATATTGCATCAGCTGTAGTACTAACTCAACAATCTGCATGAATCAATTCATATATGTAAAATAAAGAAAATAAAATTAATGCATAGATCCCGTAAACTATTACAAATATCCTGTAAAACTGTTAAATAGATTATGTAAAACTGTTAAATAGATCTTGTAAAATACTGTATAGATCATGCAAACATATTTGACAGATTCTGTAAAATATTGTATAGATCATGTAGACCTATTAGATAGATCATGTATAACTAGTATCATGCTCGTGCGTTGCAACGGAGACATCACTACAAGAATCACTAAGTGCATTTTCATATTTATTCCCCTCCTCAAACATAGGTCCCTTATTCTTATTTATTTACAGTTTTTTTTTACTATGATTTGTAATAGTAAACTTATTTATTTTAGAATCACTAAGTGCTCAGCCCTTTGCCCCACAAAACGTAGTATAAAGCCATGATGCCTCCATTTACTACTGTAGGCACTACCTACACATAAATCTTCTTCTCAATTTATATACTTCTATTTGGTACAGTAAACAAACAAATAATAATTGCATGTATTGAAAGTTAAATGACACAGAGTCAAAATAAAACCCCTCGCATTATCGATTATACGAAGCAATCTTGCAATAATAATAGCAAAAGTTGCTAGTATTTATTGTTACCAGCCATAACCACACTCGATATATGGGTATGATAATACGTAGTTTAGGCAAATTTTCGTAAATTTTTTTTTTAAAATAATCTTTCTAAGCATAGAAAAAAAACAACAATGTCAACAAAATTTCCTGCTGCTTTGTGCTTCTATGATTTTTTCTTGGTTTTATTGGAGGGCTTCTATGATATTCAAAGGGTCGTGGATTAGATCTGTATAGAAACAAAATTGAAAATATATTCTAGATTTTCCACAGCAATATGTATAGAAACAAAGTAAGAGAAATAAGAAAATTAGAAAAAAAAATCAATTCGATGTGATCCATATAGAAACAAAGAAGAAATTTGGAAACAAAGAAATAAGAAAATGGAAGGTGGAGTCTACTTCATTGAAGATAAAGGAATAAGGAAAGAAAGAAATAAGGAAACAGAGAAATATATTACTAAATTTCATACTCTACTCAATTTTAATTATAACGTATCGTGTGGCAGTACGTGTGGTGAGTATGTTTTTAACTAAATTTAGACTTCTACACATAAAACATATGTATTTAATCAAAAGAAGACATATTATGTGATTGGAGGGCTGAGATTAAATCCTAAATTTCATCTTTCAATCGTAGCCGTTGGCGGATCGGACACCCAACGTGCTTAATAATGAAATGGAGATATTGCCGTAATAGTGCTGGAGAGGTGGTGCGGAGGAGAGAGAAGTGGTAAGCTCCGGCGAATAATGTAAAACAACAAGATTAATACTCCAGATTGCTTCTCTCTCATCTCTCTCCTCCATATCCCTCTCAGATCGTCTCATCCTATCTCCTCCAGATCGCCTCTCTCTCATCTCTCTCCTCCAGATTGCCACAAGATGAATACTGTAAAATCATAAGATGCATATTGTAAAACCACAAGGTGAATACTGTAAAACAACCTGGTTTATATCCTTATCGCTTCTCTCTTATCTCTCTTCTCCAGATCGCCTCTCTTTCATCGTCTCTTCCTATCTCCATGGTCAGAGCAGCGGCTGGGCCGGGATCGGACGATGAGAGGAACCAACGGCAGGGATCGAACGGCGGAGAAGGAGGAAAAAGTGGCACGGTCAGGAGGAGGATGCGGCGAGAGCAGTCTGAGCTCGGAGTCATACACAAACAGATTGGGAAATTTTTCATTTTTTAGCTTTTCAGCTTTTTTTAGAGATGGGACATTGGAGGAGAGAGAAAGAGAACTAGGAGAGATCGGAAAGTTTTAAATAGATAGATTGAAAGCAAACGGTTTTTAACTGTTGAAAGCTGATCGGATCAACGTGGATAAAATCTGAATACATAACCCTCGGTATAGAAACCTTTTCTCAAAATTTTAACTAGTGGTGGGTGTCCCTAAAATATCGACTTCTGGGAGCTTCCTTGAACCTCATTTAATCATTTTTTTTCGACGCCAGCGTCTTCATCTCAATCGCAAAATTGATAAAAGTACATTAAAATATGTAATAGATTTTACTGACTAACGGTTAAAATAAGTTTGAATAATAAAAATGATTTAAAAATAATCAAAAAAATTGTTGTAGTTGCTGATATGATAAAAAACTCATATTTTACTATTATAAAGATAAAAATGCTCTAATAATTCTAAACTCGGATGGGGATCCCTTTGACCCTTGTGGATATTAAACAGCTGGTTGGTTTAACCTCTAACTTTACTCAAAAAAAAGAAGAAGATGAATTTTAATGTCTAAAGTTTTTATATAATTTTTTAGGTTAATTGATTTTTCTGCATTATAACTGCTTCCTAAAATTAGACTATGAATAGTAATCATTTTATTATTTTTTAAATTCTTTATAACATAACAATAGATGTTGGAACTTTTGTTGATTTAATGAATACATAAAGATAACTCTAGTGCAGAAAGAGCTTCACAGTATAATTTGTTGAATACAGAAAGAACATTTATATAACTCAAGTACAGACCAATTAGTCAAACTGCTGCTAAAAAGGAATATATCATCTCACTATTAGCATTATCAGTTTAAACTTGCTGAAATTTTAATTGCTAAGGTTAAAAATGGCAATTCACAAGTTTTGACGCTATTGCGATACATCTTCACTCAATCGTACAGTAACAACATGCATACCAGTATTTATCAAAAAAATAATTCGCTATAAGTTTTAAAAAAAATAGGCAATGTATGGATTACAGAAAACTATTGGATGCTCTTTTATTATTTTTTTCTTGAATTCTGATTACACTTGTATGAATTGAGAGAAATGGCTTTCAATTTGATGGAAGTTGTTTTCCTTCAAGAAAATATTGTACAAGTGAAAGGCCTCTAGCAGGTTGGTAACTGGGCACCTCATGTCCTGCTCCTCTCACTGTCACTAGTGTCAGATTGCCTTTATATGTTGTGCTATATCCACCTACCTGTTCACCAAACAAAATTTATACATGTATCTGTCAGTGAAAATTTACATTCAATTTGAGACATATAATGGCGAAAATAGTAACAATCCGAGCTGTTAAATTTGAGACAGAAAAAATATGAAGCTGTAATTTGGATTTCTGGACATTTTTAGTCAGGAAATTACTGTATTTACATTCTGCATTATTTCTGTTGATTTATTATGGATATTTGGTGTGTCAGAAAAGCACCGAAGTCAGCATTTCAGAATTTTCATTTAAATATTTCGATTGTCTGGATAACAAAATATTTAGAGGGAGAGAGAACCTCATTGTTTAGGTACCAAGCGCCCCAAGGAATCTTGACAGGAAGCTGGAGTTGATTTAGAGAATATCTCGTTGATGTAACTGGGACGCGGCCATCAACATCTCCACTGTAATTAATATTTATCCAGATTTGGATTAAGTTGTTTGTATGTTTTACAGAAAAAAGGATGAAATCCAGAAAAAAACGCGCACGCACAGGTTCATCTAATATCCTACTGAAGCTATCCTATAAACATGAGTGATGAAACCGGAAAAATAATGCGATCCATCTTTTTCAAAACACAACAAATACAAGAATGTTTCCCCCAAAAAAAAAATATAAAAATATTTACTGATATCTTTTCCATGTTTCAGATTGTTTGAATCTTAACTTATTTACCTGAGGGAGTCATATAGTAATTTCTTATTTTTCTTTATATAAAGATAAAATCAAGTCACAATGAATTCTTTGAATCCATAACCTCTTATACGAAAAACATTACTTTAGTCACTACACTAAAGGCTGGTCCTCATTTTTTCCTGACAATTAAATAGCTGTGCAAGTGCACCGCACTAATTTATACCAGCAACTAAAATGTTGTGCCACTGTGTGAGAAGAAACAGAGAGCATAGCAGTAGTTAAGTTGTAATTACAGAAATAGATGAAATAAAATGAGTTATGTTGGTACCTGTATACCCAAACTCTGATACCCTTGGACAGGAGCTCAGTTAGGATGGGTAAAACTGTTGAAGCGCTATCCACCCAATTTGAAATAACATCACTGCATATTGTTGCAAAAACGGTGTTACAGCGTTGTTAAATTAAAGAAATAAAAAGAGCTGATATAAATTTTCTACATCTCCGTCATCTACATCTCTGTCATGCATGTATGAAAATGATTTGTTCAATCTTTATAAGCTAACTTGTAAGAAAATATTCCACAAATACATGGTACAAAAATTATAATTTAACATGCCAAATATGTTCTTCTATCTTATTAGACTGAAAAGGTGCTAATTTCTCATTTCTTCCAGGTCATATTCAGGTCATACCAGATAAGCCATAGACCAAATTTTACATCATTTGGAACTTGGTCCTGTTTTTCAAAAATATCTCAGTCAATTGTCAACCTTACATCTTAATCATAGTAGTTAAATGCTTCTCAACTTCGCTTACCTTCCCTTTCATTGGTAAGAGAGGTTAAGTAAACAAAAAAGACCTCTAAGCTCAGAACTAAATTAGCGCTTATTAATTTCTAGGATGGTGTAATTCGCCTAAATAGACAGATTATGCAGCCAATTCTCTTCTGACAATGATGGATGTCGCCATCTCGATCGAAAATGACAGTACAACAATGTATAGTTTTCTGAACATGGTAAAATAGTGTATTTTATTCCTCAAAAGACTGAACATGCATATCAGGTTAATTTCAATTTCAGAAGGTACCAGCGACAAATTTAACAAGTACCTAACTGAAGAAGGATATCAGTTTACAGGTCAAAATAAATAACTTGCACTGATTGCTCACAGAAACTCTGTATGTGGCTTCACTACATATAATAGTTGCATGCTAAAAGTCTGGTGCAATTAATTTGATGTAGGCCATCAATTGATAAGGTCACTTCACCAGAAAAGACTACTTGCACAGAGATTTTTCACTTTCTCAGGAGTTTATGATATTTTCCAAAAGTATACATGAAGCTGCCTTATATAGTGGTAGGTGCAAGGGCGGATCTTAATGCAACCCAAAGAGCGCTTAACCATCTCTATGGTATAATTTTTTTAGTTATATATATTGAAATTTAATAAAAAAAAATAAGTTTTTATATAGATGAGCCTTATCATGAAATTTCAAATGTGTAATTGTAGTTTAGTGGTTAGAATTCCACATTGTGGTTGTGAAGACTTGAATTCAAATCTCACTTACCATATAATATTTTTTTTTGACAATTCTTTTTTTTCACCTATCACACTTTTCATTTTACGTTTCAACGCCCATCTAAAATTTATAGTTCTTCCCCTGAGTAGGTGAGCGAGGGTTTATGATGAACATCAGACTGAGTTTGACTCGATGCTCGGTCTAAATTGTCTTGGTCGCATTTAGATTAGTATAAATGGATTTAGATCAGTACGAACTTTAAGTTCCCCGTAAATTTAAATCATCTGCACAAATTTAAATGCAGATTGGACAATTTAGACTAGACATCGAACCGAACTCACGAAGTGAAATGCGGATCAACACAATGTTGCTCTTTTGGAGATTCCTAAATACTAATTCCTGATCCAAGAAACTATCAGAAAGGTTTCTAAAAGTGCCAACAAGTACGGAGCAAATCTAGGAAAACATTACTGAATTAGGTATTATTCATCTAAACCTAACAACTTTAATGATTGTATCTCTACTCTCTAAAACAGCCAAAAGAAAAGGACCAACCACATGGAAATTTTGATGGATTCCCTACCTTGTCTAATCTTGTAAAATATAATTTTCTTGATCAAGACTCAAAGTTTCCTCTTAGCTTTTCACATGTAATTGCCATCTAGAATCCTAGATAATTGATGATGTTTTTAGTAAGCATTGGCACGCTTGTCCATAATCACCTTAAACCCAGGATGGGATTGCTAACTATTCTGTGATTGAGTTGGTATGTTAGGTGAGGAATCTGGCCTTCAATTATTAGATTAAATTTCCTTTTCGTCTATGCTTAAGTGGAAAGTCATATGGTCCCAAGTACAATGGAGAGAGGATGCTAGCTAGTGTTAAAGGGAGCAAATTTCTTGTTATATATCTGATTCCCTCGTTATTTATTTATTATGTATCCAAGGAACCAATTTAGATAGATTTATTTGAATTAAACAAAGTTAAATTTATTATTGATTGACCGACTGGCATGTTAATTAAAACATTGGAGTTTCTAAGACCCCTGGCCTGATAAATTTGTATTTTCTTAAAAGCCAAATGTGAATTTCCAAACACTTTCATGACAACACATCAATACTGCTTATGCTATTTTTTTATTCAATAAAAGAAACAAAGAAAATGGAACTTAGTGTATTATTTAGAACCAACAATTAAAAAAAATGGACTTCAAGGAAGTGGGATAAAGTTATATAATGAGATCAGAAAGACTATAATCCAGAATGAAAATGATTTTTTTCTTCACTAATTCTAACTTAATTGATCTTAATGACAGACTACACCGTTCGTCGTAGGAGACCTGACAAAGAGAATCCTGACCACATAATAGTTTGTTAAAGCAGTTGGGTTACTAAACTTTACGCAATAATGTCACTGGAGCCCTCAAGGAATCTGATTATTGGATTCCAGGGGCCCAATTCCAGGGTGGTTATTGCCTAAGCAGGTGTACACAGAGGAAAGTAAATTACAGATTTTTAAATTATAGGAACCTTTCCATGTGGCTCTACAAGAAAAATATTTTCTCTGGGAAAAACAGAAGGATATAGTATAGTATAGTATAGTATAGTATATATCCCTGAAAAGAACATTTGGATATCACTTATTGACTTGTATATTATGTATATAGCCCTTTCTCTGTTTCTTTAAATGTGCCTTGTAGAACTCTCATTATGTAACAACTAACAAGGAATATTGATGAGCAAAGGTAATGAGAATATGTTTTTGAGATTATACATAAGGAAATATTAACAAATGTGTCAAATATTTCAATTTAAGTAGGCGCCTTATATAATTTTAAAGCTAAAAACGGTCTTCTTGGAGTAACAAATTTTATTTGTATAGGCAAAAGGAACTCAATAGTAAAATTAAAGATTGAGTTGTATTGATCATGAAGCTTGTTTTATTTTTTAAGGCTTATGCAATGAATTACCTCTTGAATAATATGTTCTCTTTCCAATATGTAATTTGTGTGCATTTTCTATGTATATGTATACCTATTTTTGGGTGCAATTCATTGGTATATCTAGTGTGTAAACAAAGAACAATGTTTTTTTTTTTTTTCTCTCAATGAATTTTTTTTATTGGACGGAGTAATGTGTACTTGTAACTCTGAAGCATTTGGTCAAGACTTGATCAACCACCAATTAATTGCACCTAGAAGGGGTTTGTTTCAGGTTATTCCTACCAAAATGTTTTTCTTTATCCAGAGTTATGATGAATACTAATTCTACAAGTTTGCAAAAATGTTTGTACCTGCAAGAAGACCAGGGTTGCTTGAGCTTGGTGACATTGGCATGCATTGCTTCCTGTACCTCTGGAGTATTTAGATACGCATCTACATAATCATCGCTACATGGATCGAAATTTTCAATCTGCATCATGAAATCCAAAAAAGATACATCAATATATATAGATGTCTTTTTTAAAACAAAAAAAATGTCATATCTAGCTCTCTTCTAATGAAACGAATGAGTATCAATAAAAAAATAATAATAAGACACTTTATACAATTTATGATTTTCATATACATAATATTAACATGGCATTTTATGTAATACAAAGAATAGTCAGAAGTTGCCTTCAGAAAGTTCTCTGTTATTTTCTTAAAAAGAAAATTGTCCCCTGCATCTCAATTGTTGGTGAGCAATCTTATCAGAGGACTAAAGAGAACATGCAGTGCCACAAATTTAATCACTTTTCTTGACACAAAGGTCAAATTGCAAAAGATGGTATTGCTGAAAACATCAAACTAATGGCCATTTGGAAAGGCACACAAAGCAAAATAGGCCATCGTTGTAATACTAATATCCTCGTACATTTATGATTTGCGGGAAAGGTAGAAACAGAGAGATTGTAGACAAAGTTATTCATTGGTCGGTTCGATGCATTTTAATTTTTGTTACCATTGGTGTTTATTAGCATGATAAAGTTTGATGTTATGATTAAAATAATATCGCTAAATAAAAAATGAAAAAAAATGTGTTCAAAAATTAAAATGGAAAATTATGTTAAATCAAGTTTAAATAATGACCGTGTAATAGGAGTTGTAGTCTAAACTGTTCATGCATATATATATATATCCCAAATCATAAATTGAAATAAAACAGTCAAAATCTCCCTACTATTCAGTAACAAACTAATTTGACGAGTTTAGAATGAGTAGTACTAACCGAAGGCGTTTTCGGAGGGCTTGTTGTGCCTGAAGCCGTGCACAATGGAGCATAGATGTTATAGATGTCAATGTTGCCAAAAACTGAATCTGCACTTTCGAGCGCAGATGAGCATGTGGAGCCGCTACTATCAAGTGAGAAATTGCAGTTCTTGTGAATCGCATTGATCGTCTCGTCGGAGATGAGAGCATGCGTCCAAAAAAAATCATACATGCCGCTATTGTCAGTGTCGTCATTGATAACCGCATTGCCAATCTTGCATTCACAAATGTGCATGTGTTAGTGATGTTCACAAGTGTTGAGTTCATGACATAATTTAATGGCATTTTCACAAAAATTATCAACCATGATGCCTTTAAAATTGATGCTATCTTGGCCTTTGGTTTGGCGATTGTGTGCGAGAATTGCGTGTGCAAGCTGAGGAACATAGTGGCCAGCATAACTCTCTCCGGCTATGTAGAAATCTCTTCCTTTGTACTCTGGGAATCTCTCCAACCAATTCACTAAAAACGCAACATTGTCCTGAGCGGTCTTTGTATCGCCATTTAGCGAATAATCTTTAGTGGTGTTAGAGTACGAGAAGCCGACTCCGGCCGGACTTTCCAGGAATAAAACATTGGCCACTAAAAAAATAAATAAGAGAGTACAGAGCACAGAGCACAGTTAGTAATCCTCTCTCTGATGGAAGTCAATGCTTTCTACAGTAACTTCAAATTTTTTTTTTTTTTTGCATGAAAATTACCAACCTTTGTTCCATGAAAATGGGTTGTGGTACAAAGTTTTGCCATCACTCATTACACGGAAAGGTCCCAGCTCCTCCATGGCGCCATACCCCAAAGATGAACATCCAGGTCCTTGCATGTGACAACATTTACATTAGTCAGGTTAGTTACAACAAAATGCCAAAATTTTAATAAAAAATTAAAATTTATGTACTTGAAAATTGTTTTTTTGTGTTGAGCATGACTAATATCTTTAATTATCTAGAAACCTTTTCTTTGCTTGTTTATTAATATGATGCGTATGTTATTGTAGGCAAGAACATGCAATTGTTGTGGAGAATAATATATACGAATAAAGTGGTTCATTACTTAAAATAGTTCAAATGACTCTTGTTGTTTCTCAACCACCCTCAAGGCGAACAAAAAGAAACTTCATTGTTTATTTATCTTTGAAAGAGCACCTCACATTATTTAAATTGTGCTTAGACCCTTTTCCGCGTCAGTTTCCAACTATATTCAAGTGGCCCCGGTTAAAGTGAAAATGGTTCTGAGATGTAATTGTATATTATTGACGGGATGACTAGAATTTTTTTTTTTTGTCAATTTAGCAAAATGTGTTGTGCTAATAATTATTCTCTCCTGTATATTTGTTGAAACTTAAACAGAGTTCACACTTAATTTCACACGTGTCAAGACATAGTTCACTCCTTTAAATATTTGTGACAAATCATTTTCCAATTAAGAACTTAATTCTACCTAAGAATACAACATGATTTAAAAAAATATATATATATATATAACCATTGTCTGCACTAGCAATAACTAGAAGCCTGAGCTTGCTTAGAGTAGATTTTTCTTACCATTTGATAAAATCTTTCAAATTTTGATTCTACCATCCAAATAACAGGTGGAGTTTATCAGTCCAATCCAAATCAAAACAAAAGAAGTATATAATATAGAAAAAGGCAGGGTCCAAATGAAAAGTGACCATGTTTTAATTTCACAATTATGAACAAACAAATAACAAATTACCTCCATTAAGCCAGAGGAGGAGAGGTTTAGAAGCAGCACCACCATCACCACCTCTGGTTGCCGCCTCGGCAAAATAATAATAAAATGCTCTGCCTTTCTCTGCATCAACTGTTATATAGCCGCCATACTGATCAAAATTCACGCCCGTCTCCGGCTGCCCCGGCAATTTTTCAATCTTATCTTTCTCTTTGTTCCCAATTTGAGAAGACACCCTCGAAACTGCTGAGGTGGAGAGGCTGGTGGACATCAGCCCGGCCCCGGGAGAGGCGCTGACATGGCGGTGAAATGTTTTTGGATCAAATATGAGTTTGTTAAGTGCGTCGGTTTGCCGTTTTGATGCCGGTACTTGGCTTTGAGAAGATATTTTGAATAGTAGAATTATTAGTAGGGATAGCAACTGGTATGGTGGGATTTTGTTCCTCATTGCCATCCTTTTACTTTTCTATTTGTTGTTGGATTGAGGTATGCTTTTGAGATTACCAGTTGCTTTCCCTATTTATAATGGAGATGAATCAAGTGGAGCGAGAGGTCATGGTGTTTTACGTAGCAGAAGAACAAATCAACATCCTCTCCATTTGTCCTTAAATGGAGGTAACCTTTCATCTACAATCGGCGAGATTTTAGCATATCAACAAACAACTCAAACTCATGAATAGTATTGTTATACCTACATAAAACTTTGTAACCATTTTTTGCTTAAAAATTTAGCTTCACGAACTGCTCGTCTCTCTCTCTCTCTTCAGAGAGACGCGGATTTGCTTTGCAGTAATTGTATATCATGACGAAATTAATTGCTCTAATAATAATTTGTGTAACTTTAGATGGCTTTTGGAACATAAATGTTAGTTTTAGAGCTTTGAAAACATGAAAACATTTCAATACTCAAAAAGGTGTAAAAAGGTGTACCATGTACTTGCTTGAGCATTTTGACAACGAAATGCGAAAGCCAGCCAAATAGCCAATAGTGCAAGTACCATTTTATTATTTTCTTATCCTTTTTTTTTTTGATAAAAGGCATAAAAGCCCATTTCATTATCATGAAATCAAGTTAACTTACACCATGAGAGTCAAGTTTTATCATAGTTCTAACGAAAGCAATAAAGTCCAAATGCCGCACAAAACACAAAAGCACGGCGTTTAAGCATCCACCAAAACACAGTTATTGAAAAACCACAAACTAAAACTAAGCCACCGATAAAAGGGCTAAGGTAACGGATAGATCCTAAACTCGGATCTATACAAGTAAAATATGTCTTCATCTGATCATCACGCTGGAGAACCAGCTCCCCTCAGCCTCAACAGGTCCGTATCTCCATCCTCCTCACCTTGGTACGCGACCATTTGGTTGTCATCAGGGTCCCAGACATGCAACGGTATAGCATTAAGATCAACTGGAAGCCACTCTTCTGCTGCCTCTTTAAATCTTTTGTCCATATGACCTGTCCAATATTCAAACAAGGAGATGATTAATAAAATTATTGCGCGGACATTTTTCCCCACCCGAGATTGAAAGCAAATTTCATTCCGTTGTTTCCAAATCGTCCAACAAACTGCACTAAAAATAACTAAGAAGCCTATCTGTTGGTCATATCTAAATTGACAAGCAAACTCAAAAATATCAACACATGTGCCCCAATTCGCAAGATATAAGTGACTATTGCCTAACCAAAACCAAATTTGTTGAGCTTGATGACACCTAAGAAAAAGATGATTAGTATCCTCATTAGAAGAACAAAAGTGACAAGTCAATATTCCTTGCCAACTCCTTTTTTGTAAATTCTTTTTCGTAAGTATTCTATTATGAAGTACTAACCACATAAAAATTCTAATTTTAGGTGGGATTGGTAATGCCCAAATAATAGCAAACTTATTGTTCCTAATACCTCTAAAGTTGAGTAGTTGGTATATGGATTTAACTGTAAATTTTCTAAAGGGCTCCCATCGCCATGCTATTTTATCGATGCCATGTGTAAAGCTAGTTGAACTAATGAGATATAAAATATCCTGCCATTCCTTAGCTAAAATGCCATGAATACTTCGCCTAAATGTAATACTACGACCTTGTGAATTTATGACTGCAGCTATTGGTATATGCGGAGTGGTACAAATCTCATATAGTTGAGGATATCTAGATGCTAAAGTACAATTACCATTCCAAAGAACATTCCAAAATTCTAATTGAGATTGATTACCCGGTTCATATTCTACACTTATTTGACCTAAGTTATCAAGCTTCATGATTATTTTCTTATCCTTTAACACACTAGCTCCAATTAGGAGTGCTCAAACGGTTTGGTTTGTTCGGTTTTTAACCGAACCGGATAATTTCGGTTTAAATGGATTGGTTTTTCGATTTAAATAGATCGGTTCGGTTGAAATTTTGAATTATTTCGGTTTAAATGGATCGGTTCGGTTTAGACTTTTCAAAACTGACTAAACCGAACTGACCAGTTTATATTGGTTTGACTCTAATTTTATTGGTATTAAAATAATTTCATTAAACTAAACCGAACCCAACCGAATCAAACTTCAATTATTGTGTATGACAATGTGTTCTTTTCATTAATATTAATGGTACCAATAAATTTACTTCAGTTTGAACCAAACAAACCGAAATTTACTTCGATTTCGGTTCGGTTCTTAATCGGTTGATAGGTTTAATCGGTTCAGTTCGGTTCGGTTCTATATTTGAAAATCGAAGAAAAGTTTGGTTTGGTCATTTTACTTCGGTTTCAACTGAACCGACTGTTTGAACACCCCTAGCTCCAATCAAATTTAAGATTACTTCTGTTCCAACCAGAATGTCCAATAGCCAGTTCAAGTGTTTACATGTTAGGCTACGTTTGGATACACTAAGAATAGCACTATTCTTATAATAGCATTGCTATTCGGAACAAGGACAATCCAAACGAGAAATAGAGCTATTCGGAATAGGGAGAATAGAGCTATTCGTTATTCTTATAAAAACATGGAATAACATTTGTTGCTTTCAATATTAATACTAATAAATATTTAAACTAATATTATATTACATTTAATATTTAAATTAATATTATATTGTATTATATTTAATCTAATATTATATTATATTTAATCTAATATTTTATTTAATACTAATCTAATATTTAAAATAATATTATATTACATTTAATATTTAAATTAATATTATATTGTATTATATTTAAACTAATATTATATTACATTTAATCTAATATTTTATTTAATACTAATCTAATTTTTAAAATAATATTATATTACATTTAATATTTAAACTAATATTATATTACATTTAATATTTCAAATAATATTATATTACATTTAATATTTAAACTAATATTATATCTCATTTAATCTAATATTTTATTTAATACTAATCTAATTTTTAAAATAATATATATTACATTTAATATTTAAATTAATATTATATTACATTTAACATTTAACCTAATATTATATTACATTTAACATTTAACCTAATATTATATTATATTTAATATAATATTTTATTTAATACTAATCTAATATTTAAAATAATATTATATTACATTTAATATTTAAATTAATATTATATTGTATTATATTTAATTTAACACATAAATTATTACTTTATTTATTCCCTCCAAACTCTATTCCAAATATGCAATCCAAACAACTTTTTCACTATTCCGAATAGCTTGAGTTAGCACTGTTCTTAAACAGTAGCTATTCTTATTTACTATTCTAAACTGTAAAACAAATCAACAGTGATGATTGATGAACTACTATTTTTCTGGAAAGTGGGCTGAATGATATTATCTTTCCATTCTCTATATGATATTGTGTATCACTTCATCATTCATCTCCCTCATGATACATTGTAGATAATACCAAATTCATTTAATTGCTGTTTATCACAAACCAAATTCTTATCTGTTTGACTGTAGGTGGTATAGTGGAAGATAGAGGAAAAATAGAATTTGGAATAGATTTTTAATATGCACTATTATCAAGGACATAGTCAAGATTTCTATCAGGAAAAGATAAAAAAAAATATTATTATTTTTTTCATTTAATGATTTCTATTTTTATTAAAATATTGTTGTCAATTTTCATCGGAAGCGAAATCGGGAAAATTAGTAGGAATCGGTTGAATCAGATCGGAAACTCTCCTTTTTTTTTTTGCAAAATTAAATTAAGATAAAAAATAATGAAAACAGATTATTAAATTTTACTTTTAAGCATAGTATAGTCATTATTCAGGTAATTCTTTAATTAACAGTTGAACCTAAAAAAAAAAAATTTAATTTTTTATATTAAAGTTCAGCACGTTCCTTTGTAAAAGAATTTGGCTAATTCCTTTGAAAAAAATAACATGTTCATCGTAGTCTCACTATGAGACCCTTCTTCTCCTCTCACTTCCGTTCTATTACCAAAAATGAAAAAGTCAGCCAAATTTGCAGCGATTTTGCCACCAAGGACTGAGGCTCAACCAGTGGTAGACAAAACCTAGATCCAAACCTACTATATATGGGTTTGATTATTATTTTTCAAAATTCAGGGATAAGTTCGGTAACTAACTATTTTAGCCGTGTTCGTGTTCGGTTGAAGGTGGAAAAGTGAAATAGCAAAAGAGTGAAAAGTATAGATGAATGTGCCATTTTTATATTTTGAACAATTTGTCTATTACCTCACGGAATAAAATAGACACAGAATACAATAAAAAATTCTATTCCAATTAATTTCTTTTTTTTTTTTCTCACCAGCCGAACATGCCGAAATTTTTATTAATAAAAAATAAAATAAAAATATATCGACATTGAAGAAGAGTTTTGTGGAATTTCGATATATAGGAAAAACGTTATACTCTATACAAATGCGGCCGATTAGCCATTAATTTTGTAAATTAGCATCCGATTAGGCTTAGTTTTGTTAATTAGTATCCGATTAGGTTTAATTTTATGAGTTCGGTATAATTTTGTGCAATTGCCCCAAGATTAATTTTAATTTTGTCAATTTGTACCAAATTTAGTGTATGATATAGCTCTGGCAAAAACAAAGACTCATAAATGGTTGGGGAAGACCTTGCTTAGATTAAGTACCAAAACGTGTTAAGAGCGGCCAATCTTCCAGCCAACTACGAGGACATTCCAGTTGATGATATTCCACCCGGTCAAGAACCCATCCCCGACTTACCCCTAGATGATGATCCCCACTATCGAGAGAATTGGATAAACTTAGAGGTCAGGTTGATGAACTATCTCGCACAAGTCACGACCATACCTAGTCAAGTCAATCCGGTAAGTGTAGAAAACTTTACAATACCTTAAATAATCGTCGATTATATTTATTAAAATAGTGATATATTTTTATAGGGATCGAAGGATCATGTCAGGGCCACACATGACAGTGTTGCATCCCGTCAAACACACTTGTTTACGTCAGGCGTAGGAGAGGATAACAACGACAAGAGGTGGTACGCAGATACCCAATTAGAGAGCGTCATCAACCAGACAAGTTCACTTTTGATTAGGCATTTCATTTCATGTATGTTTTGTTGCTATTAAGCATGATTTTATGACACTTGTTGTGAGTAGAACTAGGGTGCTCCTAAGCTCACCAAGCCCTTCGTGAGCACGACTCTAAAACCTATCGAATTGACTTCAAACGACATTTTCAAACCGTTAGATGTTCAATCTATATTAAAATGTGTTTGGAGACCAAATTTTACATTTTTTGGAATTTTTTTACTATTTATTAAGATGGTTTGAAAATCGCTGTTTTTATTAAAATTCTGCACCATTGAAAAACAGCGATTTTCAAACCATCTTAATAAATGGTAAAAAAATTTCAAAAAATGTAAAATTTGGTCTCCAAGCACATTTTAATATAGATTGAACATCTAACGGTTTGGAAATGTCGTTTGAAGTCAATTCGATAGGTTTTAGAGTCGCGCTCACGGAAGGGCTTGGTGAGCTTAGGAGCACCCTAGTTCTACTCCACTTGTTGTTGCTATTTCATTTCACTTTTGATTGAGTATTTCATTTCATGTATGGCACTTTTGATTAGACTGGATTGCATGACCTGGATTGTTGGACTTGTTGTTGCTATTTCATTTCACTTTTGATTAGGTATTTCATTTCATGTTTTGGCCAAATAACTTACAATAATGTTTCGATCTGTTGCAAAATGTTTCAACCAAATACAAAATGGAAATAAGTACCAAGTCCAAACAAATTACAAAATTATGCATACGTAAAGAAAAATAATAAATACACCAGTGTAATATCGCTTTATCTCCGACCGTAACTAGAAGAGGTTCCTTAAAAAAGTATATAACAAAGTATATTAATAATGTATATGCATCCTTTAAATATGAACGATAAAACAATATATTTAAATTTAAAATATAAACAAACCTGTTGCATGTATGTCAGACATAGAACGTCTAACTTGTTGTCCCACGCCATAAATTTTTGCTGCAATCTTGCCCCACGATTATAATTTCTATCTCCACCCCTTCTAGACCCTCCTTTTGTTTCTCCACAATTAGAATGTCTACCTCGATTGCTATTAGACATTTTTCATGTGAATTACAAATCAAATGTAAGAAAATTACAAATCAAATGTAAGAAAAAAACAAGGTGAATTACAAATCAAATGTAAGAAAATTGTTCCTTTTTTTCTATTGCACCTTTGTTCTGACGTCGGGTAGGATATGTGCTTTTCTAGGTCCTTATGTCTTTTGGTCAAGCACAGATTCGTAGCCGAATTTTTTATTTATATCCAAAAAATAATGGAAATTTCAAAAAATATCCATGTTATCTTGAAAATTCGAAAAATACCCAAACCGGAAATTTTTTTTCCGGATTTGGCCTCTAAATCCGGAAAAAAAATTTCCGGAAATTGAACTCCAAATCCGGAAAAAAATTTTCCGGATTTAACATTTTTTTTTTTTTTTTAAGAGTTTCCGGAAAATTTTATTCCGGATTTAACATATTTTTTTTTATTTTTATTTTTTATTTAGAGATTCCGGATAAAAAAATTTAACTTAACAAATTTTTTTTTTTTTTTAAGAGAAAAATAGCTAAAATACTGAAATCTAACGCTAAAAAATCGAATTGTTTTTTTAAATATTTGTTTCATTAATTTAAAAAATTTCAAAATGGTGTAGAATAATTTAGAAATTATCAAAATAGCTAAAATACTGAAATCTAACACTAAAAAATCGAATTGTTTTTTTTTTATCGTAATTTAGCGTAATTTATCGTATTTTATCGTATTTTAGTAAATTTACCGTATTTTAGCACAAAATCGGCCCTATTCGTAGTAAAAAAACAATTCGATTTTTTAGTGTTAGATTTCAGTATTTTAGCTATTTTGATAATTTCTAAATTATTCTACACCATTTTGAAATTTTTTAAATTAATGAAACAAATATTTAAAAAAACAATTCGATTTTTTAGCGTTAGATTTCAGTATTTTAGCTATTTTTCTCTTAAAAAAAAAAAAAAATTTGTTAAGTTAAATTTTTTTATCCGGAATCTCTAAATAAAAAATAAAAATAAAAAAAAATATGTTAAATCCGGAATAAAATTTTCCGGAAACTCTTAAAAAAAAAAAAAAAATGTTAAATCCGGAAAATTTTTTTCCGGATTTGGAGTTCAATTTCCGGAAATTTTTTTTCCGGATTTAGAGGCCAAATCCGGAAAAAAAATTTCCGGTTTGGGTATTTTTCGAATTTTCAAGATAACATGGATATTTTTTGAAATTTTCATTATTTTTTGGATATAAATAAAAAATTCGGGATTCGTAGATATAGACATGTTTTCAAATTAAGATGTTAATTTAATTTTTCAAATGAAAGATTACATAGTCTTCTATATTCTTATTTTACATTAATATATAATTTGGTTTCTTTTTTTTTCCATTGCACCTTCCTAATTTTTATCCACATTCGATGTCCAAATCAAATGTACAATTTCTTCAACTTGTCATCAATATTACAAGAAAAAAAATACAAACATCATATGTAATAATTCCTTCAAACTTATTTACGAAGGGTACTTGGAACATAAAAAATTTACTTGTTTTCTATTAAGGATGAGAATAAAAACTTCGGAACTAAGATAATAAAAATAATAATAACTGTTAACTTAAAAATAATATGTTCATATATAACTCACATAGATTGAAGCTATAATTCACGATGCGAGAACCTGAGAAAGTGATGGGGAGCTTTGGATCGTAAAAACAGACAGGTTCCTCCAGTTCCCACGCCGTGAAATCTAGCTTCAGTCTATGACAATAAATGACATAGAACAATTTGAAACTAAAGTTGATATGGGAACAGAAGATGTGAGACAGAAGAGAGGCCGTGAAGGTTGTACATGGAGCTTTACAGAAGAGATGCGTTTTATAACCGTCTGGACATTATGGACCATAATATCCAGAATATCACTTTTTTCCGACAGGGGTCTGGCCGTTGTGGATTATAACATCCTGCTTTTACTGTATCTTGCCGACAAGACGTTGTACAAACCAATGTCCAAAATTTTTTTTCCCGTCATCTGGCCATGATGGACCATAATGGCCCGTTTTTTTTTTCCGGCTCTCCCCTGGCCGTGAGAGACCATAACGGCCAGGTTTTTAATTTTTTTTTTTCGACTCTCTCTGGCCGTGATAGACCATAACGGCCTGCTTAATACGTCAAAATGCCAAATCGGTATTTTGCTAATCGGGCTGTGAATGTCTATAATGTTCCCTGAACGTTATTGATTATGAAGTTTTTGCTACATCTCGAATTTTAACGAAAATTTTCTTCAATGTCAATATTTTTTTTATTTTATTTTTTATTAATAAAAATTTATAATGTTCCCTGAACGTTATTGATTATGAAGTTTTTGCTACATCTCGAATTTTAACGAAAATTTTCTTCAATGTCAATATTTTTTTTATTTTATTTTTTATTAATAAAAATTTCGGCTGAACGTGCCTATATAATATATTGTTGACAGAGAAGAGGCCATCTTGAGTGGCTGCAATAATGATTGCTCAAAGAGAGATTTGTATTGTATTCCTCTTTGAACAGATGACGCAGCAGCATTTGTACTATGTAGTGTCGCTCTGTATGTTTATAGTATGTTTTTTAATCCTGTTCATTAAAAAAATTCACATGTGCTTCATCACTCAGACCCAACCAAATATATCATTGTCAAATCGCCAACCACTATGTCATTTTTATTTTCATTTCATCGTCTTTGCTATACAGCGGGCTCTGTATCGTTTTCAAATATAAAGTATGCATTCCTTTTATTTATTTTGCATTGTGTGGAATTATTTTTATGTTCCCCTTGCAAACATGAGTTCAATGCTTCAATGTCTCTGAAATAACTCAATAACTCAAATCTTAAATTTGTTCGTAAAAATTCGGACCATCTGAATTTTTAGAAAATTTTAAAGCATGCTCACTCTCTATTAATCAGTTTCGCAAACTTTAAATTAGTCCGAAATGATTTTAAAAAATTCAATTTTTAAAACAAATTTAAAATTTAAATGACCTTAGAGACTTCAGCCGCCACAAATTCATTTCACCAAGGTAACTCGGTGTTTTAGAATTTGAATTTGGTCCTTCATTATATATTAGTGTTCTAAATAACACGCTATACGTCTTTGGACTTTAAATGCTAAGTTATGGGATAAAAGTGCGTTAAATCAGCTACGACCCTACATCGATAATAGTTGTTTGCAATAGCGCGTAGCGTGTAGAGCAAATAGCGCACATTATGCTACATAAGCTTTTATTTAAAGACTAAGACCGAAAATCGATGCTCACTTGGAACTGTCTAATTCACTTCATGATTCGTACGGATTGTTTCAATATTTATGAGTGTTGCTTTAATATTCATGTAGATCAATCGTATCAGATCATGAAGCGAATCAAACGGTTTCAAGCGAGCATGGGTCTTATGCCCATCAGACGCCCTTCGCTTCCCAGCCTAAACCCTCAACTTCAGCCCATCAGAATATTCGTTCATCATATCATATATAGAGAATGGCTAATATGCTTTTAGTAGCATATGGCCCGATATGCTACCAACTCAAAATCGGATTTTTAAAGTCCAAACGGTCGATCCGAACCGTTCAAGTTGATCTACATATTGAAATCTGCTTGGAGACCAAATTTTACATTTTTTGGAATTTTTTTACTATTTATTAAGCCACTTTGAAAATTACTGATCCGGTGGTCCAGAATTTGAAAGCACTGTTTTTACTGTTCACCCGGATCAGCAATTTTCAAAGTGGCTTAATAAATAGTAAAAAAATTTCAAAAAATGTAAAATTTGGTCTCCAAGTAGATTTCAATATGTAGATCAACTTGAACGGTTCGGATCGACCGTTTGAAATTTGAAAATCCAATTTTGAGTTGGAAGCATATCGGGCCATATGCTACTAAAAGCATATTAGCCTATCTCTCATATATATATTGATGTCTCATTATTTGATCGATTGTTTCGACCTATTTCCAGACCAAATATCATGTTTTGAATAACTAAAATGCATTGTTTACATTGAATATCAATAGAATATGGTACTGCTGCGTTTTAGTTATCACTTTGCAGGAAATAGGCGAAAACAGGCAAAGAGCAGAGTTCAGACATCTTCCATGCGGGCCGCGTCCCACCTGACGCGGGTCGCATCACAGCCCAGCGCGACCTCAGACGCGACCCTCACAGCGCGCATCAAACCCAACCCGACGCGGGTCGCATCAGAAGCCATGCGGGTCGCGTCGAATTAACTGCGCAGACCCAATTGAAGCCCAGTAAGACCTCTATAAATAGAGCTGGGCCTGCGCGATTCAGGGGATCCAGAATTCATTTTAAAACAGACAGAGAGAGAGAAATCGGGATTTGAAGAGGAGATTGGCGCCAGGACAGAGGAAGGCTGGAGCAAGGTGGATTTCGGCCAAGATCTTGATTCGAGCTCGATCTCCTTCGATTCTTCTCCTCTTCATCATGATTTGCATCTCCTCTATCTCTTTTCTTTTCTCTTTGATCATGTTTGAGTAGATTTTCAGTTTTGAGGGATTGAGATGTAATCCAAAGCTTTGTTTGATAATGAATGTTAATTGAATCTGAATTGTTATTAGTGTTTCTTGATTTTTGTATTGATTGAAATTGCTTGACCTAATTGCTTGATTGATTCTTGATTGTCTACTATTGATTGCTTATGGCATTTCTTTTTGTAATTTGGCCTTGATGTATCTTGTGGATTAGGTTAAGTACTTGAGGTAGGTCTAAGATCCGAGAGGTGAGATCAATAGTAGCTGAAAGGTGAAATTTCCATTAGTCGAAAGAATAGTGGATGCCTTTACTAAACGGGATCAAGAACTTAGGTTTGAATTGAATCTAGGAAGGTGAAATTGCAATTCCGTACCAAGTCTATTAAGCCAATACACGAGAGTTGAGGTTCAGTGACATTAGGTACGGTCAATTGAGCCTTACACGAATTAAACAACCAGAATCAGAAATATTCAGTGTCAGCTCCAGGACCACGCGGGTCGCGTCACGAGGTCGCATGCGAAAGTGTGCGGGTCGAGTGAGAGGTCCAGAGTGCTTGAGGGCTACGCGGGTCGCGTCACAAGGGTCGCATACGAGAGTATGCGGGTCGCGTGACAAGTCCAGAGCAGCAAAGTTGAGGATGAAGTTTGAAACCCTCGAAACGCTTTTATTTTACAGATAGTCTAAAATCAAACGTTTAATTGTTTTCATTGTTTGTTATTACGATTGTTGATTGAAATTAGGAACTTTAAACAAATTCAAACACCCTTCTCAACTTCTAGTACCTAATTAGGTTAAGTCGAAATTTAGAATTTGAGTCGTCCCTGCGGATCGACACCCGATTATACTACTCGATAGGGGTTGTGCACTTGCAATCCTTATTCGTGAAGTGTAAACGCGGTTTTAAAAGGTACGCCCTCAAGCGTACCGAAACTTGCGTTGCGCTTTCGTGCGAACATATATATATAGAGGAGGGATCCAATTACACCTTTTTTGGTGACACATCATGACACCATTTTTTATATAGGTCAATTTTGCGATTTCAAAATCCAAACAGCCGATCCGAACCGTTCAACATGATCACCATATTAAAATGTGCTTGGAGATCAAATTTTACATTTTTTTGAATTTTTTTACTATTTATTAAGATGGTTACAAAATCGCTGTTTTTCAATGGTCTGAAAACAACGATTTTTGTAACCACCTTAATAAATAGCAAAAAAAATCAAAAAAATATAAAATTTGATCTCCAAGCACATTTTAATATATCAATCATGTTGAACGGTTTAAATCGACTATTTGAACTTTAAAAATGGTAGGTGTCAAAGTGTGTCACCAAAAAAGGTGTAATTGGATCCCTCCTCATATATATATGAGGAGGGATCCAATTACATCATGACACCATTTTTTTTATAGGTCAATTTTGCGATTTCAAAATCCAAACAGTCGATCCAAACCGTTCAACATGATCACCATATTAAAATGTGCTTGGAGATCAAATTTTACATATTTTTGAATTTTTTTACTATTTATTAAGATGGTTACAAAATCGTTGTTTTCAGACCATTGAAAAACAACGATTTTGTAACCATCTTAATAAATAGTAAAAAAATTCAAAAAAATGTAAAATTTGATCTCCAAGCACATTTTAATATACCACCATGTTGAACGGTTTGAATCGACTATTTGGACTTTGAAAATAGCAAGTGTCAAAGTGTGTCACCAAAAAATGTGTAATTTAATCCTTCTCATACACACACACACACACACAGATATATATATATATACACACACACACACATATTAACACAAATTTTAAAGGAACCTTATATATTACATATTTGACCCAGATTGAGCATGATGGAAGAATCTGAATTCAAACTCAAACGGGGAGATAATGCAGAGGATCCGGGCTCCGGAGGCCGCTGAGTCATAAAAATCATGTTGTATTGACCTCATTGTCTCATGCCTCAGCCTCAGCCCAAGAGGCCAATTTTCCGTCCGGATACCTCATACTGCTGTTCAACTGTTGGAGTCCGTTGAAAAGGGCAGGTCCGCGGCCACACTTTATGACACTTGTGGTGTGCCTAACCATGTAACGGGTCGATTTATGTAACCGTGCAAAGCATGATGACAAATGAATAGTTCAGATTCGGTTCGGTGGGATAAAAAAATCGTGATTCTGGAATAATTCGGGAATGATTCGGTACCACAAGGAAGCAAAAAAAAATCCAAAAAAAAAGTTCGCATTTTATTCGCGAACAAAATGTATGATACGTTTTTTACATTTTATTCGGTGTTCAGTTTGAAAACGTCAAAAATCTGAATAAAACACGAATAATTCGCGAATATATCGCGAACCATGTTACTACGGTGCAAAGTGCAACCCAGTGCTAAATAATAATTGTGGTGTCATTTTAGTTCTAAGTTCTCATCTAGGAAATCGGATCTCCTGCCCACATGGGGGCAGGAATTTTTTGTCCCAGGTGTCGCTGACAGATGGGACCCGATGAATTTAGACATTAAATATTGGGATATAGTTTTGCCCCAGACCCACGTGTTAGTGACACGTGGGGCAGGAAATTCCTGCCCTCATGTGGGCAGCAGATTCGATCTCCTCATCTAGATAGCTGGCATAATTCAACTTTGGTTATATTTTGTTATATTTTCAATTAATCTTTATTCAATTAATAGAATTCGATGTTGATAAAACGTTGTGTAACTTTTCTAGAATGTGGCACAGTGACAAGATTCGCGTTTTATTCGCGTTTAATTCGCGAATAAAACGTTTTTGGGGTGTTTCCGAACTGAATGGCGTATTATTCGTTGACCGAACCTTTGACAGAATAAAACGCGAATAAAACGCAAATTTAACGAATAAAACACGTTTTTTTCACTTTTTTTTCGGAAACAAAATTTGAAAATTGGCGCAGTAACCGATATCCCATTCGCGCACAGTACCAATGTCCAACTGTCCAGCATTGTCCCCAGGCACCACCCACGTGATGAGGAAATTTTCCTATTTCTCTATATTTTTTATTATACTGATCTTCTGTGGCAAATAAAAGCAGTATATCGTATAGTAAATCATCGGTAATTAATTAAATATGCACTGAGGTCTCGTATTGTAATTTCGAATCATTCCCGAATTATACCCGAATTATTCCCGAATCATGAATTTTTGACCCTGCCGAACCGAACCCGAATTATTCATTTGTTACTATGGAATGTGGTACAATAATCCGATAAGGTGCAATAATTAAGGTTACAAAAATTTCAATAAATGACTCGATACACGATGAGATACATATATATGAGTTGCAAATAATCAGACACAGAATAGAATAGAATATAGAATATAGAGGGTAGGCGTAAATGCGGCTAATACGTCAGCTCCAAATCATTGAACTCTTTTTTGGACTGGAATTTATTGCACTGGTCACTGGTGTTTAAATAATTTAATGCCAACTTTTTTCCGTTTCTTTGTTTATCTACAGTTGCACATATCAAAATATGGTTTCTCAAAGAAACAGAACCTCATGTCACATGTGTGACTTTCGGTTACATTTCATTTGTTTTATTATGAGTTCAAATAAAGTTGTGCCAGCACTGATTTTAAACTTTTTTGGTACCATCAAAATTATAGAAATTGGCAATTGCAAATTTTTAAATAAAATTCATTGATAAATGGCAATGATCCGGACATGATTCTTAACTGAATGAGAAATATGAGAACTATTTTTTGATATAAAAGTTAAGATCGATAGTGTCTTTTGTACGAGAGGTCGTAAATTTGTAATCAAATAGAGGATACTTTATAAATACTTAATATTACAAAACTTGACAAAATCTTTATTTAAAAAAAATGAATGAGAAATGTATCAAGATCATTATGTAAAAGACACTATCTTTTTTTCTTTCGAAAGAAAAGATGGATGTCTAAGCATTTAAATTTTATACTCTTGTTATTATAATAAATAATTTCTTTTATTCGGTTTCGACATCAAAGACTAAGTACCTTTCACATCAAAAATCATATACCTTTGCTACTGAATTAAAAACTAGTTCTTGAAAGACACTGTAATGAATCACATAGCACAAATTTATAATTACTTATTGATTTCTCGGAAAAATGTGGAATTTGCATTACATCAAGTTAATATTCATAGACAACATGATTCATATTTACATATTATCATTTTTTGGAAACAAGTGGAGGTACTAATCTGGGGGTCGTACACGTCCTTTTCAGTTTGAATGAAGAATATTTTATAGATATTACAGTTCAAAAGTTTAATTCCATCTCTATTTAAAAACAAAATTGAGACATGTAGCAAGATTTAACATTCTTTTTTTCACGGAGAATTGAAGTTCTACAATTTCTAAGTTTGCCACCACATAGCACACATTTATTACATATTGATTTCCAGAAAAAATATATATATATATGGGAGTTTGCATTACACCATATTGATTTTTATAGACGACATAGTTCTTATTTATCCATTAATTTGCATATTATCATCTTTTTTTTGGAAACAAGTGGAGGCACTAATTGGTGAGTGGTACAAGTCCTTTTCAGTTTGAGCCCCACTCAGTGCAATTTAATTGACTATTCAATAAATTTTGAAACTTTTGTTGACTGTCTCTATTCTTCTTCGTAATCTTTTTTTTTCCCTACTTTATAATCTTTCAGTTATCTTTTATTCTTGTCATGTTGTGACGCTTTTGTGTGGAATTTAGATAATAAATATGTCCCGTCAAGAGTTCTTATCCACTGTAATTAATGTGACACCAACAATAGTGAGCAGCCTAATAAAAAAAATCTAATGATTGCAATTATGATGAAAAATTATTTGACTTGGGTCAACGTAACTATTGTATGATTGGTATCACAATATTGCTCGAGTAAATTATTAATTTCATTGATACCGGTGGGTTTCATCTTTTGGAAGAAAAAAAAATGTAAGTTTAGTTCCTAAAAGAAGTATCCATCCAATAACTTGAAATATTTTGAGAAAATAAATAAAGCTATGTATGCTTAACTAACTAAACAACAGAAAGAATTAGCATATTATTTGAAACAGAATCGTCCATAATAACAAGTTACGTTGAGAGGAGAATATACATGTTATTGAGGGCTTTCAAGCTTTGAGAGGATAAATTCATGAACAAAACCGCATCATGGGGTGTCAGATTCAGATAGGTTTGATTCAGATGATCTTAACGTACTTTAGGTCAATTTGATGTTCTGACCCTTCAATTCAAATTGGATTGATTTTCTGAGCTCGGATCATCTAAAATTTGTTTAATCTGCTAGTCCTACAAGTGCAAAACACTTTATAGCGGTATTTAAATTTAGAACTTGGATAACCATTCTCGTGGGACCCACGACAACGATCCGCATTAATTGTTGCGTCTCGCACTTCCACCCAATTTCTTGAGAATTCATGTGCAGATTTTGTTTTTTTTTTGTTTTTGTTTTTAAGAAAGAACTCGTGGGAATATATTCATCAGTATTAAAAATATTACGGCCGAGTGAATATGGAAATACTACATAAGTATTATAATTTATAACAATACATCGAGTCATACAGAAAACCATCTACAAATATGACGTGTAAAAACAAATTAGCCTTTTGAAAGAATTTGTAGAAAATATACGGCATTCCTTGCAACTTTTTCAAGGTCTATCTTAGTATCTTCGTGTACTTCAAAGAGTGTCTAGTCATCTCTATAAAGATTTAATTGTGTATATTAAAATTTAATTGATTTTTTTTCTTTTTTTTATGTTTTTATATACTTTCGTCTTTCATTATAAAATATAAAATATTTGTTTATAGTTTAGTGGTTAAAATTACCATACCACATTATACATTTTTAAGCTCATCCTATTAAAATTTTCTTGTTTCGCCTCTGATTACTTCCAACTTGCTTTGTCCAATAAGTCAGTGATCGGTTAATTTTTTTATAATTGTTTTTGAAAGATATTTGAATTTAAGACAAGTAGTGGCATTTCACAACTAGACAAATGCTCTCAAATCAAACACATCGTCAGGGTTACCAGTGTACTGAGCATTACCCAGCTAGAGAGGGAATTCGTATCACCGAAGGAACATAATATTTTTGTTTGGATCCAGACCATTCAAACAGAATCTGTACGAATATTAAAGAGGCCCCGTACGGTTCATCTCTGGTCGAATTGGCCCGAATTCCAATCAGACGGTCCAAATATAAATAGAAATATTCTGTTACCTCAGAGGATATGGATTCGCAAGATAGGTGTAAGGCCGGAGCTAAAAATTCTTTAAATGAAGGTCAAATACTATACTGAATATTAATATCAAAACGAATTAAATAATATAATAATTTTCATGCTTCTACGGAGTTCAAATATTATTATTTTTAAGAAAAATACTAAATATGGACATATAATTAGATAAAAAATGGAAAACATTAACCAGAGTTCAAAGCTATTGAATCCTAGATGGTAAAGAGAAACGTCACTTCATCTCTGTTTTTTTATTAAGTATCAAGGTGGTTATATTTACCTGCACAACCAGTTCATAAGTTTCGCAAGAATTGGTCTCTCACTAAAATAGAACCCTACTTTTCTAAAAATCAGATCATACGATTACAAAGAACAATCTGATTTATATAAAAAATAATCCCTGAATAACAGTTAGAATTGATCTGAACTGTTCAATTTAAATCATTCATTCAAGGTCCAAACACCTATGAGCCTACTGAAAAAATAATCGACCAGTTATGTTCTTATTTAGAAAATCCAGTACTAACCAACTGAGAATCAACAAAGCAAATAATATATCCTATTTATTAGGTTTTACAACAATCCAAATAAAAAAGAAAGAATAATTGGATCTTGCTATTGTTTACACACACCTAATGTTAATCTTCAACCATAAAATTTTAAGGACAGAAGGAAAATGGTAAAACTCCTCCTGATAACAGTACACTGTTTTATATTAAGTCAGATGAAAATTACCTCCTGATACTTGAAGCTAACTTCATCGATTTTGACAGATCCTTCCAATGCTTTTATTAGCTCTTGAATCATTTTGAAAACCATTGCAGACTTAAAATTAAATTCGCCCCCCCCCCCCCCCCCCCCCCCCCACATTTAATCACCTATTAAGCACTCTCCTTTTCTCCAAAATTTGACATTTTGACAAAATGACAGTACATAATTTACCGCATATACAGTGAGCCAAATCAACAGCTTCAAATTTAAGTCATTGAGGGTATTCAAAATCAGGATCTAGGTCAAGTTTTCTCTTGAGTTGCGACCTATCAGCACTGCGATGCAAAATTCAGAAATTAGTTGACCTTCATTTAATTCCGAATAATATGAAAGTGCACAAAGGGTTCCTGATCAAGTCATTTTTATATAAAGGACAATAATTTTGCTTGACATTCAGTATAACTGTTTTAGTAGGGATACATTACCTTGATTTTACTTGTCAAAATTTAAACAGCAGTTTAATGGTCTCTCTCATGGGAGGTTATGGTACCCAAATCACATGATAATCATAAATTGACAATAAGTAGATGTTTCCTTCTCGGGAGATTTAACACGCCAAAGAAGTTATTTTCTCTCAAAAAACGAAAAAATAAGATTTACGTAAAGCAACTATAATTTGCAAAAATTGCAGAAGAAAAATATTTCCAGTAGAAGTTGCAACTGGAAGTCTCAGTTGTGCAACCAAAGACTATTAACCTTAAAAAACAAGGCAACAAGGAAAGAAAAAACAACAGGGAAGAAACCGAACCACAATAAACAAAACAATGGTGAAGTATTCAAACCGGTACAGGAAGCATAAAGGTGGACCCGCATGGTAACAAAATCCCTAGTAATTCACTCATCAAATTTAAACAATATCAATAACTTCTTACCTTTTCAGAGGTGTCCTCGAGAAGGGCTTTGCCCCGAAAATCGCACCAACATCTATTGACATGGGCGCCCTGCTACTCTGAGCACCGGGGTCCCCTGTCAGCCTCGTACCCCTGGTTTGATGCTCGCTACTCTCATGTTGTGCAGTCCCTTCCAACCCCTCTTGATTCAGCATTACCCTTCTGACCTTCCTCTGAGGAGAGAGAACCACTGGCCCGTCATGTGTCGGGTTAGAATCGGCTGGTTTGATATCTCCCTTCTTTGGAGGTCTGGGGAGTGACAAGGGTTTTGTTGGAGCCGGTACAGATGTGAAGTACCTGAAATAAATTCATGTTGTAATTTCTTGTATAGGTGTAGATTTATGAACCTCCGTCAAACCATATAAACTATGGATATAGCATCCTCAATTGCCGGTACTCGGACGGTCCATTTTTTTTTTTCCAACTCAAGTGCAAACCTGAACATCTCTGATATAGAATGGTACATTATTTCTTTATTTGTTAAAATGGCTCACTACTTTGTCAATATTTATTGACTACATAAAACATGACATCAACTTTACTAACGGATGGTCAGTTGGTTCCTCTCAGATTTAACTATGACGTAACAGCCAGAAATAGAATTTAACCAATAACAACTGATAAATTTATTAAAGCAGGTTCGATCGGGGTTTCAACCAAGCATGTGTGAGACCCATAATTATTATTGAGAAATTTGAAACTCTATGGTATGCACGAATTGTTAAAAAGCCCATCTTCATTTGAAAATTGCAAAATAGCCACATATTCTTCAAAACATTAAAAAATAAATATCCCCGCCATTACTAATTAATTTTCATCAAATTGAAGTGAATTTTGAATGGTGCTTTAAACTGGTATTAAATCAAAATTGTACATCATGCTATACAACTATATAACACTAATAAAAGGATTTAAGCTTCCAACCCCATCCCCCCCCACCACAAAAAAAATAAAATAAATAAATAACAATAATAATAAAAATAAAAAATAATAGTAATAGTAATAGTAATAATAGTAATAATAATAAAGAAAAATTATACTAACAACAACAAGTATATCATGTGATACACGCTCAACCATAAAGCTGTTATCACATCATGAAGCCAAACCAAGATATGGTACCGGTCACCAAAGGAAAGGGGTGAATTTGGAAGAACAGCAGAGATGAAGACAATGAGGAAATTAGGTATAAGTAAGACTTAATATTAAAGGAGAAATGTCGATTAGAGCAGTGCACTTACCTCTACCTTTAAGCATGAAAGTTAACTAAACTCTGTATAAATAATGACAGTGTTGTTTGTTTTATTAATTTCATCAAGAACAGGAAACTTCACTGTAACTTACAGTAAGTGGCCACTTTTGCTATTTAACAACCCTAGGCCATCACACGGCCCACCCAAGAAAATGTTAATAACATGATGTGCATAACAGAAAAGCAGCATTATAGCATAGCACGCCCCATGGAACAATTTTTATTCAGATTTTTGTTTTTCGATTTTTTATTTAGACTCATTATCAACCTAATTTTCTGAAACCATTTGTATTTAGCAGTGAACAGTGCCTAATTATGAGACTAATGATTTGCCTGTAAAATCTGCGGTACTGAATCAAAAAGCTACAGTAGATTAGTAGACAAATGACAAACTTATCGGTGCTTTATTTCAATGTAGAATTTTTTTTAATTTCCCAGAAACCACTGTGTCAAGCGTTAAAAAAAATCTACAGGCAGTATAATTAGAGATGCCCTAATTGTTGATTTCTAATTTTCTATATTGGCTTTTGTTTAGATTTTCCTTCACCTGACTTTGCACATACTATTTGCTACAAACTTGCAAACAAGTGTGCTGAACCAATTTATGACACAGTATTGCTTCCTATAATCCGAGGCTTTTAACAAACATAATACTTCCCCAACTCTTCATTTACATGTCTGTTTGAGATACTTTCACCCAGTTTAGCAAAAAAACCATTCTTATCAACAAAAATATCATTATTAATAAATAAATCCACAAGTACCGTTTATGGCTGTAGTCTGCACTAACCTGTGCTCAAGTGCTTGATGGGTGGTGATCCTTGCCTTAGGATCGTAGGTGAACATCTTGGATAGTAAATCCAAGGCATCATCGCTTGCCATGGGAAATAAAGTACGCAGAGGTGGCGCCGGAACATGCTGGTACTCCACATAATCTGGGAGGTACTGCATGTCAGGCCATTGAGACACCTTAGGGGTCCCAAAAGCCGCAAATATTTTGCCTAGTTGGTCTATATCACTTGAACCCTACATGTAAAATTAGAACAATTGTAAGGCTAGTAATTGGTCGCCTTGAGTCGGGTTATACGTATTATCAGAACTAGTGAAAACCAGATTCGGGCACACCATAGAGTTTGCACTAAATGATAGAATAGTCTGTCCCAACACCATAAAATTTCTTATGGTGTACACGATATTTTTTTTTATTTTGAGGAAAATACACTAGAAAATTATTTATAATTCAAGTACTTGTCATGGTCAGCAAAACATAAGTGTTATCTGGAAATTTTTGTTGCGTAATGGAATGCAAGCAACCCACCAAAAAATAAATATTTATGCCATGATCAAAGCTGCCAAACTACTACAGGGACTCGTATTGACCCCTGTGCCCAAATATAAAAAGAGCTAGGTACACATTTTTAATCCATATATAGGTAAACTGAAAAAGTAAAAAATGATGCAAAACCTGTAGAAATGGTCGCCTTAGAAGAAGTTCAGCAAAGATGCAACCGGCACCCCACACATCTACACCAGCACCATATTGTTTTGAACCAAACAACAGCTCAGGAGCTCTGTACCACCGTGCAAATACCTAGAACAAGTCGAAGGAAAATAGGTGAGTCAGTATTTAGCATATTTCTAGAAGAAGGCATAAAATGAAAGGTAAAGAAAAGGAACTTGAAAAACAAGCATGCCAAACTAACAAAAAATTGATCAGAAACCCACCAATGTGCGTGCCATTTCATCATGGAAATAAACTTTATTGAAACTCGACAAAAAAACACTTGAATTATTCTACTTGTTTCAAAACATAAACTTCATAAAAAATTTAACATTGAACAATAACAAATTAAGCAGATCATTGTACGTTATTTTCTGACCTAATTACAGTCTACTTCATTGCTTATCCCATATCTCTTTTGCAAGGCGATGGTATACTTATTTCTTACCTAAAGTGAGAACTAATTTTACAAAATGAATTTACTCTAGCTTGAGTAATGCTTTAGAATATAGTACAGAATATTAAGATGAATTTATCTTCTTCAATCACGACTATTAAAGTTGAAAAAAGAAATATATTTGTTTTCCATCTGTTTCCATTATGTCAAGAAATCAATATGTTATTGCCTCCCAAAAAAAGAAAGAAAAGAACAATGCTCGATTCCCTTTTTCTTCCAGAAACAGCAAAAGCAGGACGATTGTCCAAAATTCAGCAAAATTCCAAAATTATCGATGTGTCCTCAATCATTTAGATAGACCGTGTATCAAATTTGGTGCAATTCAAAATTATTTTTCGACAATCAAAGGCCAATAAAACTGAAACAATATTTTTTTCAAATTGCTCGAAAAATGACTCATTGGTTCTCAAAGCATCAAATTTGGTACACAATTTATGTAAGTGATGAAGAAGAACATATCTAAAATGTCAAATAAGTTTGTTGTCAAATATAGGCTATCCCTAATTTATATTTTCAGCAATGCCCAAAGACCAGACTATGAAAGATATGAGAAAGGTATATGTCATCAAATATATATTTTTTTACCCCATCTCGTAATGGCAGCTGTTTCTTTTTCACTGGAACATTTAAATCAAACAATGACAGCTATCAGCGTATTTTGATGCAAGGAGTTGGAATCTGCTAATTTTATTGTGAAGACAAAGACCTCCTATTATTCAATTCTAATCGTCCGATTCTAATTGGAACACTCCTTGCCATCACCAGCCCATACAATAATGGCAGCAGATGTGAGGGTTATCTCTTCAGGTGCAATTTCATCTTTTTGTTTGGCACAACCTTATTTTAAACAACTGAGTGTATACAAAGAAATAAGTGGAATGGCATATTGGATCTAATTTGCCAAAGATAAAACAAATTTGTGCTTAACCATGCATTAAGCTTACTTAAAACTCCTTACAAACTTGATAAAAAATTCAAAACAAAATTACATTTCAAGCTGTTCTTTCTTTAAATGAGCCATGCTATAGCTAAGTTGTGAATTATATATTGTAAGTGCCTTGCAGGTAACCCCAAACAGTTCTACTGCTAGAATACATGTAGATAACAACAGTCCTTGGATTGCTACAATGGTAAAGACATATTGTGTTGCAAGTTAGCCAACTTTTATCCATACTTGTAATGACCACTTATTTCTTAACTACGAGGGCTGTTCGGCAAGGAGGGATGAAGCCTCCTTAGTTCTTAATCCATCTTAATCATGCTGAATACGAGCATTTTAGTACGGATTAGGAGCTCAAAACCAGTCCTCCTAAGGGTGTGCTCCAGGATAGGGTACATAAGAGGAGGGGAGGGGAGGGGTGACAGGACCTGACCGAATCCTGTTTACTTGCTTCATGACACTAAATTTTGAGGAGAGGAGGGGAGAGAAGGTGAACCCTATATACAAACTATTCAAATTTTGTAACCGTCAAATCGAGATGTAGAGGAGGTAAACTCTTTACTCTTTACTCTGCCCCACTCCCCTCCCCTCCTCTTCCCTCCCCTTTTCTGGAACACACCTTAAGGCTCCTTAAGCTGCATCAGTGATCCCCATCCCCCATTTCTCTGCAGCATTAACCAATTGGGCCTTGATATTAACCAGGCTTAATTTGGAACCCCCATCCCTATTTTCTATCAAAATTTGGAATTAAATTAACTTCACCTCTGATGCTTATTTTCTTAGATTAATTATTTGTGTAATTGCTAAGCCAGTTAAGTTTTAATAATACGTCTTCAGTAGCTACTTAATTGACCTAGTTCTATCTCCAACTACCAATTCCATTTTATGACATCTCTTAATTTGTAATTAATATATGTTTCTTATTAATATTTATATAGCTTGATTATTACTCTAATTATTTTTACATCTTTCTATATCTAATTACGCGTTCCATTTTAGTACAACTCTTAATTTTGAATCAAACTATGTTTCTTATTACTATTTATTTAGCTTGATTATCACTTGTTATTTCTATTATCATTTTACTAAATTAAAATTTGATTAGTTAGTAAAATTATTTTGTTCTGGGAAAATCTGAGTAGTATAATTAGTTAATTAACCTTGTTATGTTAAAGATATAAGGGGCGAATTAGTGTTTGTGCCTATTAGTATACTAGAATTCACTATTCATCCTTCATCCCTGATCCAATAATCTTACAGAACACGAGCTCAATAGCAGAAATTAAATCTTAATCCTTGACTCCTTGATTTATGTTGCCAAATGACACAAATTATATTAGACGAGCCAAGGAGAATCAGATATTCAAATTGTTCATGAACAACCTGTTTCAGTTAATATTAAAAGAAGGGGGCAATTTAGTCATCTCTTTTGTTCAACTCAAAACATTACTTTCAACAGCTCAGTTCAACATTCAGATATCATAAGAAGGGTTGTCTGTACCAATAAGAGGATATCTGGGTATTTAACCCTATAATTTCAATCAGAAATAAATTAAAAATCAAAACAAAAGATGGAATACTTGATGGGTGAACTTGGGATTAGGACTGCCATAAAGACGCGCTAGTCCAAAGTCCGCAAGCTTAAGCTGCCCATCAGAAGCGATCAGCAAGTTGTTCGGCTTCATGTCTCTGTTAGAATTAAGAAATTGGAAGATAATAAGACCACTTAAATGTACTTGTCAAGGATTCATGAAGAATTGTAAATTATCAGTCTTTCTTTTGGATGAATGTACTTGCCTATATCCCTCAAAATTCCTATGTTTTGTTTCTTTTTCATTTCTTGTTGGGTTTTTAGCTCTTTTGATAGCGGCAAGATGGTGGTAGTTTGAGCTTTTGGGATAATGAAGATCAAAGAAACTTCTCTCTATTGAACTAGGTTATATAGATTGAGATTCGCAAAAATTTGGGCCTTACGTAAAGCCAGGATCCCACAGATTGATGGTTAAATGGGGTTGTGCTAAAGCTAAATTGCTCAATTAGATAAATCCGCTAAGAGCCTGATGATATAATTGCTTTGCATAGCGCACACGAGAAAAAATTACACCATTTACATGGAAATTGCAGTGTACAGTCTAGCTGGGATAAGACACAGGTGACAGGACTATTGAAGATTTAACATGTCTGATTGAACAACTAGTGTTTTAGGCATAGTTGAGTTACATCCACTTGATTAATTTTTCCAGTCTTCAATGTGTCTCAATTGCCTTCAATGAGTAAGGTTAATTCGGGCCTAACTGCAAGACCAAGGTACAAATACCATATCTCTACTGCAAAACCAAATTACCAATACCATAATATTTTTGGTTTGTTACCTAAAAAGTTGAACAAATACATAAATCAAAATTACCTGTGTAGGACCCACTTTTTGTGGACGAAAGCTAAACCTTTTAATGTCATCTGGAGGTATGACTTTATATCAGCTGGTGATAGGACAATATTTCTATCCCTAATGACAGCCTCTAGGTCGCTTTCCATGAACTCAAACACCAAATGCAAATTGCCCTTGTGGGGAAAAGCATCGATTAATTCAATAATATTTGGGTCTTTCAATTCCTTCAGCAGCTTAATTTCTCGTAAAGCTGTAAAGTTGATCCCTTCTTTCTGGTTACCAAGCCGAATTTTCTTAATGGCAACTGTTTGGCCGGTCTGAAAAAAGTAAATTTTGTGGAAGAATTCAATTAAGGTTTATACTTGTTAATCAATTCAAGCTTCAAAATTTTAATGATATCACAAGTTATTAAACAGATAGGAAATTTTTGACTTAGAATTACAGCACCTAGTCTCCTACTAAAAGTGAGAAAGTACCAGCAATTATAGAGTGATGCAAGACGCTCTTACTAAAATTTTATGCAAAATTGAGCTGTTTTTCAAACGTATTGAGTCTCTAGGTACCAATCAACAGGAACTAGAGCAGTAAACGAAGAAGTCCTTGTGAAAATTTAGGAAACTAATTCACAGAGCCATTTCCTCAAAGGAAGATAAATCAAACCTGGGTATCAGTTGCCTTGAACACCACACCATAAGTTCCCTCGCCGAGCACTTCCTTCTTCAAGTACCGATCAACGATCAGCTTCGGCGAGTTGCTGGAATCATCGTCGCCTCCTCTGGTGGTCATTGTGTCTCCGACCTCGCCCCTCGGTTGGTTTCGGTTATACGGTTCGTACAGGCGGAGGCGTCTATAGGGGATGCGCAGCTCGCGTCAATCCTCTCATTCGACGAGAAAGATACGACGTTTGTAAAATTCCCGATTAATTTAAAGAGGAAAGCTCGCAGAGGAGAGCAGTGGCGAGCTTGCTGCGGGTAGACGGTCGGGATAGGGTTTTTGCTACCGAATCGGAAGAGATTTTTTTCTTTCCTTTAAAAGCCGTGAAGTAAAACCGAACTCGATTTACAGCACAGCACGGCTAGCTTGAGTGCGTATCCTCTGAGGTATCTCAAATTTTGCGTGACCGACGTGTCCGGTGCCTATTCGGGATAGTGCGGGGGACCAGTATTTGTTGTAATTTGAGATTCGTGCAGAATGTATATGAACGGTTGAAATTTTCCAAAATAACACGCAAAAGTTGAGATATCTCAGAGGATGTGAATTCGGCTAGCTTGGTATGAGTTCAGAACTTGATCAACTCAGTACCTGACAGTCAGATTCGGACCGTTTGTTTTAATTTGGTACAGATTTAAAGATTTCGTAAATTTGTGACAGATTCGAAAAAAAAATCATTTGACTAAATTTGACTCAGATTCCTGCGGGGATACTCTTCCTCTTATTGGGAGTCTCGGACAATTTAGTTTGTTTGATTTTATATAAAATGATCTGTTAGGTTTGGCCAATTTGGTATAAAATTATGGACTATGATAATTGTCTCTCAAATAGGTCTGATAGGGCCATGTTCCCAAGGCCCTTTATTTACTAAACTTTAGGCCTATGAAAGCCCGGGATTCGGACCTCCTTTCAGGAGCCAGCCCGGTGCCAAGGTAAAGAGGCCCAAAGACCGAGATACTTAAGATCCAGGAACAGAACAGGCCGAAGGCCTGCAAAGGTCGAACTCGGCCCGAAATAGACATACACCGCCTTAATGCGGGATGACCAGTCAACTCGGTCACAATAACCGTTTTACCGGCTTAAGGCGAGATAACCGCCGAGATAGCGATTATGACTCAGCATATATAAGGCAAAAATCCCCATTGAACGGAGGTCGAGATTTTTACACACACAGAGAGATCAAATAGGTCAGAGTCAGAATCTCTCTACACCCACCTCGCCCTTTAACTCTCACACACTCCACACATCTCGAACTGCCATCCCGGGTAGGGCGAGATCATTTAAGCACCTCTCACATACGGACTACTCTCCTCGGGAGATAGGACGTATCAACCACCGTGGGGCCCCCATCGCTCCAATACTGAAGCATCAAATGGACGCACAAGATGTTTCCAATCCCCCCCCTCCGGGCACCAACAAAGACCCCGCAGGAGGTAAGGATACCGGAAACACCTCCAAATCCTCTCCGAAGGTCGACAACCACCCAGCAGGCGAGAAGGACAACCGACGTCCTAACAACCCGCCGAACAACCAACCCGTGATCGGGTCAGGGGTGACCTCTCAAAACCCCCTTGTCACCCCATCCTCAGGGCAACTTGTCTCACCAGGCACCACGCCGATAAGACCGCCCCTAAGTGCGATCGCAACACGGCCGATGTCACCTCGGCCACAGCGACCCCAACAACCCTTCACGGGATCCAACCCTCAATACGGCACCCAGCCGTTCGCGCCATATCAGCCGCAAACACCCGTGTACTATTACGGGACACCCGTGTACTATTACGGGACATACCCTTACTCACCATATGGCCCACCGGCGCCACACTACCCGTATATGACCCCGCCCGGTCAAATGACCTAGGAAGGCGCTCCGGGAACTTATCACCCCGGTATCGCAGCACCTTATCCCCTGGCTCCACCCAATTACCTTCCCCTTCAACAAGTGCAGCAGCACTCAGCCCAGATAGTAGCCACGTGCGCCACGCCAACTAAGCCAACAAAGCCCCTCTCCAAAAACCTCCAGACGGCTATCTCGCCCCGCAACCTTAACTCCGACTTTATTAAGGTTCGGACAGCGGATAGTGAGGAAACAGACACTCCTAACCCCCAAAACAACACGGTGCAACACGGCCCCAAGCCAATCGAGCAGGAAGGCCAGGGCGAGAACCAAGGGAAGGAACAGGGACAGAAAGCCGGGGCGGGACGCAACCCATCACCCCAGAAGGAACAAAGATCTGTCCATAACGATGACCGGGGGCGATCACGCCACCGAAAGCAATCTCGCTCTCGCCATGAGCGCGAAGATAGCCAGCTACGGGGAAGACATAGGACTCGCAAAGGCGACAGGAAACGCACCCGAAGGTCTCCCACCCCCACTAAAGGTATCAGCATGACCCAAGTGGAAGAGCTGATACAGACCCGACTCAATGCCAAGATGGCCGAGATCGAGTCCCAGAAGGCTGGCACCTACTCTAAACCTATGGGGATTGCGGACGGACCTCTGTCAGCCAATATATACGGAGCGTCTATGATAGACTTTAAGTACCCCGCTTTTCTCCCAAGTTTCCGAGGTAACGGAGACCCCGCAGACCCGCACAACTTTGTATATGGGTTTTTGGAGCGACTACGGCTCTTAGGAGCCACGGACGCGATAACATGCCGAGTTTTCACAACCTGCCTCCAAGGAGAAGCTTGGGATTGGTACATGAACCTCCCTCGAGGTTCGATCACAAAATTCGAAGACCTCGCCAAGGTCTTCCTCGAAAGATACACCGTGATCAGGCCCCCTCAGGTCACCAGCGAGACGCTCCTAGACATCGTTCAAGGTCCAAGGGAAAAAACCGGCAATTTTGTCAACCGTTTCATACAGGCATCTCGCCAGGTCTAGAACTTGAACGAAGAATTTGCCCTGGCCGCCATCAAAAAAGGGCTGCGCAAAGGCGGCCCCGGTACCCTGAGGTACGATGCGCACGTCAAGAAAATGACTACCTTGCGCGAGTTTGTGGCCTTTGCAGAAGGGTACATCAGAGCCGAAGAAGACAATGGTAGTCCGCCAAGAGCTCGGCCTAGATCACCCCGACAACAGAGCAACTGGCCACCTCAAAATGATCAACCTCGGGCACAGATCGAACCTCGGATCCTGAATGAACCCCGCAGACACAATCAAGACAAGAAAGGAGGGAACAGACCGAACGAAGCAGAATACCGCCCCCACTACGTGCGGTATGCCCCCTTCACCAAAAAGCGGCACGAGATGTACCATATCGTGAAGGACATGTTCGATCTACCCCCCCATTGCCCAAAGACATCTTCGAAGTACAGAACAAAACTAAGGAATGCTTGTTTCATGGGTTCGAGAGACATTCAACAAGCGACTGTCTCCAGTTACGCGACATACTGGAAATACTAGCCCGGGAAGGAAAGTTAACCGAGTTCATCCAACCCGACTTTTACAAAAAGTACACTTGGAAGTACAACGGACGTGGCCGAGATTACAAGAAGAAAATTCCATACAAGAGGAATTACAACGGTGACCGATGTCCCGATCAAGGACCGAACACCGATGATGGGTCAGGCCCGCAGCGTGGAGAACGACAGGGCAGCCCAGTTGTCAACACGATCAGCGGCGGTATCGGGCATTACCCCCGCAAGGTCGAATCCCGTCCAAAGACTAAACCTTACCCCACCATTTTAAATGTCGAACAAGACACAGACAAAAAACGACCGAGAATGGATGAGGTAATTGTGTTTTCTGAAAAGGATCAAGGCGAGATCATTGGCCCGCATGTCGACCCAATTGTGCTCAGCCTAAAAATTGATACACACAGGGTTAAAAGGATCCTAGTGGACACCGGAAGCTCAGCCGACATCCTTTATTTGTTCGCTTTCCGCAAAATGGGACTCAAGACTGACACGCTCAAAAGGATGACACCCCCCCTCATCGGTTTCACAGGTGATGCCCTCCGTCCAAAGGGTATGGTTTCTCTCAAAACCACCTTCGGCACCTCGCCTAAAACAGTGGAAACAATGATCGACTTCCTGGTAGTCGACGCTCTGTCTGCCTACAATGCCATCCTAGGGAGGGGTACACTGAACAAAATCGGAGCCATAGTTTCTTCCCCTCACTTAAAAATCAAGTTTTACACAAGCCATGGGGTGGGAGAAGAATGTGGAGTACAGGAGATAGCTCGGGAATGCTATCACGTATCTCTCCAGGAAAGGTGCGGCCAAGTCCATCAAGTCGATGCCCCCAGAACAACCACCTGCCGCTCGGGCGGGCACATGAAGGCCATCAGCGACTTCATGCCCCCTGACACTCAGATCGCGCTGGATCCTACGGACAAAGCGGAATCTAAGTCTTCCCTTGAGCCCGCAGACGAAGTTGACGAGCTCGACTTAGGCGACGGGAAGACATTGAACATAGGAAAAGCTATCCAGGGGTCAGCCAGAGAAGACCTTATTACTTTCCTCCGCAATAACCAGTCTGTTTTTGCCTGGACCGCGGCCGACATGCCAGGAATTCCGAGATCAATCGCGGAACACAAGCTGCATATCAAGCCGGAATTCAAACCAGTGCGCCAAAAGAAGCGCAACATGGGGGAAGAGAGACAACTGGCAGTAAAAAAGGAAGTCGCAAAACTCTTAGCTGCGGGTTTCATCCGCAATGTTGACTGCCCGGAGTGGATGGCTAACCCGGTCCTGGTCAAAAAGTCAAATGGAGATTGGCGGATGTGTATCGACTACACAGACCTTAACAAAGCATGCCCAATGGATCCATTTCCCTTGCCAAAAATAGACCAACTTGTAGACTCTACCTCGGGACATGCATTCCTCAGTTTCATGGATGCATTCTCGGGGTACAATCAAATCAGGATGAATCCCGACGATGAAGAAAAGACTGCTTTTACAACCCATTCCGGCCTCTACTGCTACCGAGTAATGCCATTCGGGTTGAAAAATGCGGGAGCAACTTTTCAGAGAATGGTGAATAAAGTCTTCCAAGATCAAATCAGCCGAAACATGGAAGCTTATGTGGACGATTTGCTAGTCAAGAGCATGTCGGATCTGGATCACATTCGGGATCTCGAGGAAACTTTCGCGACGCTCAACGGAGCCGACATGAAACTCAACCCAAAAAAGAGTTTCTTCGGCTTGACCGGCGGTAAGTTCCTCGGGTTCATGGTATCCATGCGAGGTATCGAAATTCACCCCTCAAAATCCCAGGCCATACTCGACATGCAACCACCTCGGAACTTGAAGGAACTCCAGTCGTTAACTGGACGGTTGGCCGCCCTAAACAGATTCATAGCACGGTCAGGAGACGTTTGCTTCCCTTTCTTCAAAGCTATGCGCAAGTCAGCCAAGTTTGAATGGACTGACGAGTGCGCGGCGGCTTTTGACAAAATCAAAGCTTACCTCGCTGACCCACCTTGCCTCAGCAGACCCGCAACAGGCGATATCCTTGTCCTCTACTTGGCAACCACCAGCCATGCTGTCAGTGCAGCCCTAGTCCGAGAAGAAGGGCGGGAACAGCGACCCGTATACTTTGTGTCACATGTGCTCCGAGATGCCGAAACAAGATACACACAAATTGAGAGAGCAGCATATTCTCTGGTAGTGGCCGCAAGGAAGCTGCGACCCTACTTCCAGTCGCACCCTATCAAAGTATACACCGGGGTACCACTCAAGAAGGTCTTTGCCAACTTCGACTCTTCCGGCAGATTACTGGCTTGGGCTCTGGAACTCTCCGAGTTCGACATTTCCTTCCACCCACAGAATGCTCTCAAGTCGCAGATCTTTGCCGATTTCATCGCGGAATACTCAGGAGCACCACCTGAATTAGAAGGACGATGGACGTTATATGTCGATGGAGCATCTTCCCTACAAGGGGCCGGGGCCGGTGTCTCCCTTATCGGACCACAAGGGGAAGTTCTGAATTACGCCCTCCACTTTCAGTTTCCTGTGACCAACAACACGGCAGAATATGAAGCAATGATAGCCGGGCTCAAGCTAGCCAGAGAACTCGGGGCACGCGAGGTTTACCTCCATAGCGATTCCGAACTGGCTGTCAAACAGATCAATGCCGAATGTCGCGTCATGGATGACAAATTGCGCAAATACCGGGAGCAGTTCAACTACCTGAAGAACCAGTTCGATAAAGTCGAGATCCAACATGTTTCCCGCAACAAGAATTGCCAGGCCGATGCCCTCTCCAAGCTCGGAGCTGCAGGAAACTTAGACAAAGACAGACCAATCATAGTCATGGATATACCCAATTCCAGCATTGATGTAAATGTTATTGCGGTATATGTCATCCAGGAACCAACAGAAACATGGTTCACCCCGATGTGGAATTTTCTCAATACCGGGGTCCTGCCAACAGACCAGCTTGAAGCGCGACGTTTGAAGAAAATAGCCCCGCTTTACTCCATCTTCAACAACCAGCTCTATAAGAGGGGCTATGTCCGACCTTGGCTGAAGTGCATCCCGGAGAACACCGCCCATCAGATGTTGGCCGAGGTACACGCTGGCATATGTGGCAGCCATCAAGGAGCAAAAACTCTAGCCAAGAGGATACTCCGAGCGGGATTTTATTGGCCAACAATGCAGCAAGACGCTGCGGACTTAGTCAAACAATGCGATAAGTGCCAATATCACAGCAAGCTCAGCAATATCCCTCCTTATGACCAGATCTCTATCTCGGGGGCATGGCCCTTCGACTTATGGGGAATCGACATCGTAGGTCCGTTCCCCAAAGCCGTGCGCCAGCGACGTTGGATCATAGTGGCTGTCGAGTACTTTACCAAATGGGTAGAAGCAGAGGCCCTAGCAACTATCACGGCCAAAGCAGCCGAACACTTTATTTGGCGCAACATCATCTGCCGATTTGGGCTGCCCCATGCCCTCATTTCAGATAATGGCACACAGTTCAACGCAGCCAGCACGATAGCATTTCTATCGGGCCTCGGGATCCACAACAATTTCACCTCAGTCAGCCATCCCGCAAGCAATGGCCTCGCTGAGGTTACCAACAGGACCATTCTGGAAGGCATCAAACGCAAAGTGGAAACCAACCGCAAAAACTGGCCCGATATGCTAGACGAAGTCCTTTGGGCATACCGGACAACCCCGCGGGAAGCTACGCAACAGACACCTTACTCGCTGGTGTTCGGCATGGAAGCAGTCACTCCCTTGGAACTGATAGAACCATCCCTTCGCACTGCGACGTATTCTGTTGAAGGTAATCCGGGCTCTCGCGAGGTTGACCTCGAGCTCCTTCAGGAAACCAGGGAACGAGCCCGTGTCCGGACAATGGAGTATCAACGGAGGATCAAGCGCGCTTTTGACAAACACGTTATACCCCGCGACTTCCAACCAGGCGATCTCGTGCTACGAAAAGTCGAAGCCACGGGTAAACATGTAGGCAAGCTAGAGCCGAACTGGGAAGGCCCATATCGAGTAGTATCCCTCAGAGGAAAAGGCGCATATGAGTTAGAAGACTTGCAAGGAATTCCGCTTCCGAGACCATGGAACGCGGGCCATCTCCGCAAGTTTTACACTTAATTGGCGCGACATGCCAGCAAACACATCGAAAGGCGTTATAGGCCGACTACATGTGATGCTACTAATTCTCAAACAAGGCGAGATATGCCGAGTACAAGGCGAAATAAGCCGAATAAAAGGCGTGATAGGCCGACTACTTTACTATAGGCGAGATAGGCTTTTAGTTACTTTTAGCGAGATGCTTTTCCATCTCATGTAACTTTTTATTCTTTGTATGCGCAATTATAAGCATATTTAATATATATGAATTTTCAATTTCAAAGAAGTTTTATTATTACTTCACTTTAGCGTATGCTATTTTAGCAGTGCTTCTTATCATATCGGAAACAACTAACGAACGAAAACCCTCCGGGGTAACGAATACGAGTTTACCGATCACAGTATTATTCTGACCGGCGTTTCTATGTCGGCCTCGTATATTTTTCAAAAAAAAAAAAAAAAAAAGAGGCGAGCAGGATAAAAAACATAGTCGTGACATCACACTAAAAGATGACGTCGCAGAACAATCACATGCTGACAAGGAAGAATAACAGGTAAACATATTTATATATTCCTAATATTGTTAATTTCCCACATCTCGGGAACAAAAATGAATATCGGTTACAACGATTCTTTGGTAAGCCCCCACATCCCGGGGGCATCAAAATATTACTACAATGATTCTTTGTTAAGCCCCCACATCCCGGGGGCATCAAAATATTACAAAAATTAAACTAAGGCACGAAGTCGGAAAACATGACCGGCTCGTCCATATATTGCCACCACGCTTCAGGCCATCATTCCTGTAACAAGTAACGATTGTACCAAGTTAATAAAGATACATAGACATTATAATTACGATATATATAAATCGTGATACAGAACAACTTACCAATCAGGGAGTTTTAAGATGGTCCCGAGGTGTCGCTATCGGAGATACAACCTCGGGATGTGTACTATCTTGGGTTTTCCCTGATTGCCTTCCTCTTCACCCTCATCCTCTTCCTCCTCATCATCATCTTCCTCGTCCTCTTCCTCCCCTTCTTGGCTTGCTACCACAGGCGCAGCCATCTCGTCCACAGGTTCAGGCACCTCGGCTGGCCATGTGAATCTTCCCCACCATGGGTGCGGGAAGTAGGCATCATGATCATCAAGAGGGAGGGACCGATCAAAGGTTGACCCATCCGGGTTTAGCAACCGATCTCGCGCCTCGTCCCAATGATACTCGGCCAATCCCTGAACCTTCGCTTCTTCTGGGAGAACCGGGTTAAACCCAGCATGTTCCGGGGTAAAGGGAAAATGTTGCCCGACCTTCTTCAACTCGCGATAAATCACGGCCTTCATCGGTTTGTGCAAGGCCAGACACGAGGCTTGCACAAAGGCCTTGCTACCCAAGAATCGACCTAATGTTAAGCCGGGTGCCCGTTGCAACTCCCCCTCTAACCGAGATATCGCGGTTTCTTTCTCCGCGATGGTGAGATCCTTTTGAGCTGCCTCCAGATTCAGAGCCGAGATCTGTTCTTGCAGAGATTTGATTTCCTCCTCTTGGTTCGCTATCCTATCATCCCGAACCTTGAGGTGGACCTCGGCTGTTTTTAGTGTCCTTATGGTTGCCTCATGGATGCGAATTTGCCTCTCTTGCACCTTTATCTCTTTTTGGGCAACCTCGAGACGGGTGGACCGATCTCTAGCCAAGCCGCGGAAATAATCCCGCTCCAAAACGGCCTTTTTGATCATCTCCCCGTCGGAATCAACAAAGAGCATGTTGTTTTGCTCTTTGTCAATTAGATCCTTGTAATGGCCAAGGATGGCCCCCATGTCATGAATGGCCGAGATGGCATGGTTGAGAGTGACCTCGGGCTTCTCCCGAATGGTCTCCTTCTGATACGCGGTTTCTGTTACCCGGAATACTTCCCGAGCATATCGGGCGTGGAGGTTCCTGTTCTCCTCCCGTAACTGCTGCATGGTGGAATGACCCGGGAGGTGTAGGCCCAAGCTATCAGCAAACCCGGACACAAGTCTTTCTTTAAAAACAACCCCAGTAGCAAGCTCTTGACCTGGAACGGCCGCTTGTAAGAAACTCTGGAGGTCGATGTCGCAGGGTTCCTCTGTATCAGCTGGGACGGCCGGGGTGGAAGATCCCGGAGTGATTGCCAAAGCGAGATTATTTTGGGGAGGAAGTTCACTCACCTCAGCCGGAGATGCCCCGCTAACCGGGTCGGCCTCGATAACGGCCGTTTCCGATGCAGTGCGAGATTTCTTCTTCTTAGGGCGTTCGGGTGCTACGCCCTTACCTTTATCAGCCGAGGAGAAGGAACCGCTACGGTTTCCTTTCCGTTTGTGGGATGAGGCGTCCTCCGAGATGGCTCGTGTTGGGGCACGCGTTGGCTCCTCAACAGTGAGACTGGCCGACGTCGCAGCCTTAGAACTTTTTCGGGGAACCTTCTTTCCCGTTGTCTTCGCCTTTTGGCCCGCAGTGGCAGTGGCAGTACTCTCCTTTGGGGCTGCGCGATTCGAGGTGTGTGACGCGCTGGTCTAGATCAGCTCCATGCAACCTTCTTCTGCAAAACAAAACGAAACATACATTAGGTTATGCAATTGGATATAACGAGATTGGGAATAAGCATAAAATAAATTGCAACTACACCCAAGAAAACAGGACTCACTTCTCACAATTTCTCTCAATCCTTGCGCAGCCACCTGCTCTTGCAGATTAAGTTCTTTATCAAATGCCGGGATCATTCCCTTCCCGGACTTCAACGGCCTCCATTTCGGATCGACATCTTGTAGGCTAGCCACGTCGCGCCAATTTTCTATATACACCCATCCGTGGTCCCAGGCCTCTATTTTGTCCATCTTCTTGTTTTTCTCAAACAAGGCCTGGTGATGCTTGGGGGTTTTTTGGCGAAGTGCAAGGTGGCCTGGGTCCACATAGAGTGTGGAAAAGAAATGAAAAAACAACCCAAGGGTTGGCCGGTTCATCCCGAGCTCAGCCTCAAAAGTCCTAAAAGCGGCTTCAAAGCTGCGTATATAGCTCCAAGCCACCCCGGTCAGTTGTGCAGGAGCCACCTTCATGAAGTTCAAGAGGCTCCGCTCAAAATTGGTCAACCTTAAATGGAAGCCGCATTGTGGCATTTTCCAGTAAACGCACATACCCCGTTCGTGGTCATGTGCCCGATCTTCCGGGCCAGGTGCCCGTAATGTGATTTGATCCCTGGGAATTTTATTTTTAGTTAACACTAACTCATCATAAAACGCCTCTGCCCAGGCTTGATCTTGGACCTCGGGTGCGGGGGCTCGTTGTGATGATTTGGGAAATTCGGTATCATCTGGATGACCGGCCCGAGGATTCACGTCGGGTAGTGGCCTAACTCTGGCCTTTGATTTGGCCTTAGGTTTCGCGGTCCGGGTAGAACCCTTTCCTTGAGACGTTCCGGCTTCTGCCGAGATACGCTCTCCCCGGGATGATGTTTCTGGGCTCGAATTTAATATGTCCACTTCAACATCGGTGGCTTCACCTTCTTCTACTTCCACAGTTTCTGTTTCCGGACTCTTGTCATATAAATACCCGCTTGACCTTTGCGAGGTCCCCTCCTCGCTGTCAGATCCATCCTCATAAACCACGTCAGTCACTATCTCACGCATGGCTTCTATGTTCTTGCCAGCGCCGTGATGAGGAGTAGGCACTTTTTGCCTCTGAGAGAACCCGGGGGAACCTGACTGATTCCCCGAGATGGATGGGTTTTGTCCTAATTTGGACCGGTTTTCTTCAGATCTCGCACCAGAAAGGTCAGCCATTTCTACGATTAACAAAGGAATTGGCTTAGGTACAGACTTATTCAAGGTTGATACATAGTTCATCCGGGTTTTTTGGTCATACGACTATACCAAGTTGGCCTACTTACTTATACTCCTGATCCCGGGTTGCATTAATTTATGTTAACCGAGTTCTACCGAGGTCCAGGAATCACTAACCTTATCGAGGCGAGGTCTTCTTTCACTGATTTTCTGTCCTCTGCTGCACTTTGAGTTAGTCGCTTGAATTTCTTTTTTCTCCGAGATAACGATTGCTCGATCAGAAAAAGTGCAAATGATGGGGACAGGGGTATATATAGGTCCGAAATGGGAAACTTTTTTCCGCTCGGATCCCGAGGAATGACACCTGGCGCAATCTGCGACATTCATCCACGCGACGCTTCGATTCCCGCGCTTATTCACCGGACGCGAGCTCTAACCGAGTTAACGCATGACACGTGTCAAGCGAGGATTGCGCCTTCACCTCGTTTCCCTGCCCGATTTGATGGGCGATTTGATGGCTGACGGCGGGTTAACGGAAGACGAGGCGTCAGGCATTTAATGCCGGTATACTATATATACTTCCTCCGTCTCCCTTTAACGATCCATCAACCGTACATTTCTCCTTCTAACTCGCATTCTCACGAGATGACTGATCACGTGAATAACAAGGTTACCATTTTGACAAATGATATTCCATCACCTCCCACACTTCCTCTACATCCATGTCCCGAGGTCGCCATCAACAAACCCAACGAAGAAGGCGACCCACTAGCTTGGGACCGATGTGCCATTTGCAAGTTGAGGGGATACTCTCCACAAATGTTTCATTGTGACAACTGTGAGGAGGCCTTTCATCCCGGGTGCTCGGCTCGACGATCACCTCGGAATCATCATGACCCTCGCTTCACATCCTTTACTTGCAAGCAATGCCTTGCTCAAGCACGCCAGAACAAGCGCCACCGTCAGGAATAGTTTTAGTTAAAAATAGTATATCGCATGTCGTATTCAGTTTAAATCTTATATTGTATGATTTTGCGATATTAATGAAATTTCATCAACTATTCCATTTCTTGTGTTGATTATGTTGCATTCCATCCCGACTCCGTCTTGATTTTCTCAAAAAAAAAAAAAAAAAATCATCATGCGAGCTCATAATATTGCGAGATTACACTAACATACGACATTACAACATACAGTGCAAACAAACAACATCTTGGGAAATCATAAATAATTTTACATTGTTTTTTGTTTATATGACTAAGTAATATCAAGTCAGAAGCATATCGCTATACATTCTGACTTCGGGGGCTAATGATAGGGCCATGTTCCCAAGGCCCTTTATTTACTAAACTTTAGGCCTATGAAAGCCCGGGATTCGGACCTCGTTTCAGGAGCCAGCCCGGTGCCAAGGTAAAGAGGCCCAAAGACCGAGATACTTAAGATCCAGGAACAGAACAGGCCGAAGGCCTGCAAAGGTCGAACTCGGCCCGAAATAGACATACACCGCCTTAATGCGGGATGACCAGTCAACTCGGTCACAATAACCGTTTTACCGGCTTAAGGCGAGATAACCGCCGAGATAGCGGTTATGACTCAGCATATATAAGGCAAAAATCCCCATTGAACGGAGGTCGAGATTTTTACACACACAGAGAGATCAAATAGGTCAGAGTCAGAATCTCTCTACACCCACCTCGCCCTTTAACTCTCACACACTCCACACATCTCGAACTGCCATCCCGGGTAGGGCGAGATCATTCAAGCACCTCTCACATACGGACTACTCTCCTCGGGAGATAGGACGTATCAAGGTCTCTCAAACGTGCCCTCTAAATATTTAATGTTTGAGTGAGGCTCCGGTACTATACATAGCACGGTTTGGTCCGTGCTACGGCTCAATATTTGAGTTTTCAAAATTCTAACGGTCAATCCGAACCGTTCAACATGATTATAAAATGAATATGTACTTGCAAATCAAATTTACATTTATTCGAATTTTTTTACTATTTTTTAGATAGGTAGAAAATCACTTGATCTGAAAATTCTGGACCATCCAAAAACAGTGATTTTCTACCTATCTAAAAAAATAGTAAAAAAAGTTCGAAAATTATAAAATTTGGTTTGCAAGTACATATTCATTTTATAATCATGTTGAACGGTTCGGATCAACCGTTAAGATTTTGAAAACTCAAATATTGAGCCGTAGCACAGACCAATCTGTGCTATGTATAGTACCGTAGCCTCACTCTTTAATGTTTAACTTTCATTTTCAGTACTCATATTTGAGCTTTTAAGGCTCTATTTATAACATTTTACAATGTTACTTGCAAGCTTTTAAACCTCTATCTACAAACATTTACATCATAAATCTGGATAGTTTTAACTTCTAACTACTTTTGTTTTCAAGTCAAAAAATGAAAGATTCTTTTCACCCACTCTTTTTTTTTTCTCTGATAATTCTCGTTCATTTTTCCGACGATCCGTGATGAATTTTGCAAATCTAAAAATATGAACAATTTATGCTCGATTTTCTCTTTCAAATGAGATCCATGAAGAAATATTTTTAAATCATTTTCAATTCATTTTTTTTAAAAATAAAGCTATGAACACTTTAAATTCTCCAACTTTTAAACCTCAGTCTATAACAATTTAAACATCTGATGTCTACCATTTAAACAACTACATTCAAGCATTTAAACGTCAAATCAAAATTATTATTTTGGAAGTGCTCCGGACTTAGTACTGCTCCTAAATGCATGTTGCCACTAATAAATAAAAAAGAGAAAAGCAAAGAACTGAACTGCATTACCCAAACAAGCATGAACCGGTGCCAGTAAAAAGTGTCTTACGTAACAGTATATATACTTTCTTCATTAATTAACAAAACTAAAATGAATCTCAGATCAAGTTAACTGGATCAAGAGGTTTGTAGATCCGATTAGATATTTCAAGAGCAATCAAAAGAAGAAATATGGAAATATGAAAAATAGAAATTAACAATGAACGATTAAAATTGAAATCTAACTTGCTAACAATTTCTGAATGAAAGAATACTCAAATCATGATCTCTGTATATTACACACTTCCAAATATGAAATTCAAATTCTTACCTGAAATTGCTCCAATTAGAGAGTTAATCGGTACAAATCGCACAACGCCACCTAAAATCACGAGCACAGGGAGGAGCGGTTAGAGAGGGGAGAGGAGAAGGGGCTTTCGAAATATCTAACGGTTCGTTGTGATGTGGAGAGGTCAAAATCGGCAACCTTTCTCTCAATCGTCGGCTATATCGACAGAGATATGAGTTTCAATCACGCCTTCGTCTTCTCCTTTTTCTCTCTCTCTAGTTTCAATAACAGTTAAGTGAAAGTAATAAAAAATGAAAAGTAGTTTTCTTCTCTCTCCTTGGCCAATATTTTTTTCCTCCGCTGAAAGCTATTCCACCTTTTGGTGGGGTTAGCAGAACAGTGCTATCCCACGCTGTTCTGAATAGCAATTAACTTGTTTGGATTGATAACTATTCATAATAGTGTCTATTATGAGAACAACCCTACTCTCGTGACATCCAAACGTAGCCTGAAGAGATAGGAGAAATGAAAATCTATCAAAGTGGATGTCAAATGAAAGAGCGTATTACAACAAAGCTTCCGATGTCATTGATTTCGTGAACTTGCCAATAGAGCAACCGATGAGAAGGATTAAATAGGAGAGAAGTTTTCCTCACTTGGGATTACGCATTGGTGTAGAAGAGATAATTAATAAAACACGTTAAAGTAAATTCCCGTTAATGAAGTGAGTATCCGCTTAGATATCGCACGTATATAATAAAATTTCAATTAAGCAATTTTAATTTAGGCATACCTTAGATACACACGAGTATCTGAAATTTGTACTAGATTTAAATAAACGATCCATATAGAGTGAGATATTTGACTGAATCTGAAATCTCTCTATGGGTCTGTTCGACAAGAGTAGAATAGAGGAATAAAGTAAAAAAGAGATTTTATTCCCACTGAACAAGAAAAAAAATGAGTGAAATTGGAAAATTGGATTTGAACTTTTGCAATCAATCCCTTATTTTTTACATTTTGGTCCCTTCTCTATTAATTCGTGAGTCAATTTCTCATTCCATGGAAAAGGTGGAATAAAAGAATTTATATTTTTCAAGAGATAGAATTGACTCGTTTACCAATACTCTTCTACTCTTTCACCATCATACGAACACGATGAAATAGTGAAGAATTGAAGTATAATCCAAATTCTACTTTTTCTCTATTCCAATGGTTTGCCAAACGGACCATAATGAATTTGCACCAATGTGTGGTTCAAACTTGAAGCAAGTTCTTGTGCTTAAGTTGTTAAAAACAAAATATATGATAAGAGTAGGGTTAAAATGTACCACTGGTTTTGTGTCACAACCATACCTCACATCTCGATCTCTGTTTTCGAAGTTCAAATAGTTGATTTGAACTGCTCAACATGATATCTATATTAAAATGTGCTTTGCGACCAAATTTTATATTTTTTGAAAATATTTTACTATTTTTTTATATAGATACAAAATTACTATTTTTGAATGGTCCACAAGCAGTGATTTTGTACCTATAAATTTTTTTTTTCAAAATATAAAATTTAGTCTCTAAACACATTTTAATATAAATATCATATTGAGCGGTTCTGATCAATTATTTGAACTTTACAAATAAAAATAAAAATATAAAATATGATTAGAACACAAATCCAATTATACATTTTAACCATCATGACAAAACAAAAGTAAATCACATGAACCAGTATCCTCTGTGTTACTCGAGAAAATAAAATGAGCTCTCAGCCGGTGGATATTCGGGAGATTGGAGGGGGCAGTATTATTTGTGCTTTGAGATTCGTGCAAAGTTAAAAAGAACGATCCGGATCCTCACTGTATTTCCTGTGGTTCTCAGAGGATACGAATTCGTCTGCATACCTAGAAAAAGGTACTAAAACACTGGAAAGTGGAAAAGAAACCACTCTGTTTGGATAAACGACCAGCTGCCTTCCATTTCCACCAATAAAACCTCTCTTCTTACCACTCTCCGGGTCCCCTCTCTGCATCGATTCTATCTAACCGTTGTGAGAGAGAAAAAGGAGAGCTCGCTAAGGTGGGTTGAAATGGAAGTACTTCGGATAGGGATGGCGGCGCCGCCCTCAGCCGCCGCCGCCCGACGCCGCCTCTCCTTCTTCCACCGCTGGAGTAACAGCCGCACAGGGACGGAGAAATTCATCTCCGTTAGACTTCCGTCAATGTGTGGCCGTACAACGGGGTCATTGACAACAAGGACCCGCGCCGCTGCAACAGAGGATTCGGTTGCTTCTTCTTCCAGTGCTGGTTTGCGCTCTGCTCTCTCAATCCATCACAGCTCACTCCCTCCTTTATCTTGTTATGCTTTTGTCAGAGGATTTGTGACAGTTTATGCATTATAATCCGGAAATAGACGCTGCTTCTGCCAGTTAGAGTAAATTTGTAATAAATGGAAAATATGGACAAAGATAATGCTTCGTATTAATCAAAGACTGACTCAACAGGGAATACGAGATGGTTATCTAAAAAAAGAAACAAAAAAGAAATGTAACTTATTGACAAACAATTGCTCACAGGCTTACAGCTACCGTCCTAATTTATAAATGCAATTTCTAAGATATTGATTAACATCTAAAATATGTTATTTCTGTAATCGACAGTGGGTTATACAGGGGTGGAGAACCTAGTGATAATCGGATCGGGTCCGGCTGGTTACACTGCAGCCATATACGCGGCACGTGCAAACTTGAAACCCCTTGTTTTTGAAGGTTACCAGATGGGAGGCGTGCCAGGTGGCCAACTCATGACCACAACAGAAGTTGAAAACTTTCCTGGATTTCCTGATGGAATCACTGGGCCTGATTTAATGGACAGGTCAATTTTCTAGCAACATTACTTGATTTGACAAGGATTATTTTACCTCTTTTGGTGCTTCAGTAAGGTTTAAACTACTTTGAGCTGCATATTTTCATCATCTTGTTAGTGCCTGTTGTTCAATAGTTAGATTAGGACAGATTAAATTGGTATGGCATTGGCATATATGGTACACATGTTGTATGTACAAGTAATCTAAAATCTAAACCTGTAAAATTTTTTTTTCCTGTTTTGCGCAAACCACACTCAATATTGCAAGAAGCAGCTTAGAGTTCTCTTTCTTTCAACCCACTCCAAACAATTTTAGGTTAGACCCAAATGAAGCCTAGCTGTTGGAATGAAGTGTAACATAACTATGACTAAATTACAGTTTGACTATATCGTAAGAACTTCAACTAAATGGCATCATAATCAATTTAATATTTAAATAAACAAAATATGGAAAATCAAAGTTTTGTTAGCTTGATTTTAGTCTGTCATGGATTTTCAGAAAAAAAAGGTTTATTCCTGGTTAGGAAAATTATCCTTATGCAATGAAAAAGTTGAGATTTTCCATTACATTGATCTAATGGCTGGGTCTTACCAGTAGATTTGTCAGAAATAGTTTTTAGATTGTTTTGCAAAAATTGTGAAATGCTGGGGGTAAATTTAAAATATTAAATTAAAAGAAATTCTGCGAAAGGCTGTAGTTATTTGTACTTGATCATTGACTCTTTTCTTTGTTCTTGTTGCTCCGGGTTTTATGCAACAAATAGGATGCGGAAGCAAGCTGAGAGATGGGGTGCCGAGCTTTTTCAGGAAGATGTTGAATTTGTTGATGTGAAAAATAGACCTTTTACCATCCGTAGCAGCGATCGCGAGGTCAAAGTTTACACTTGAAATCATCATATTATATAAGAATTGGTGTTTATCAGTACCAACTCTGACTTACTGGGATTTGTTTCTATTACCTCCAGTTCCTGTTTATTTATTGAGTTCTGGTCTTTTTTCTAACCTTGATATATTGTTATCTGCCACTGGATGTGAATCCATTAGTATTATGAACCTTCAATCTGGTAAGTCTTTGTACAGCACTAAGCAAGGCTCATCTTTATAAATTCCTTGTGTTTCTGACATTGCATGATTTTTTGACCAAATATTTGCCACAGAAGTGTTATCTCAGATCTCAAAGATGCCCTATTTTCTGGTTCTCTGTTTAGGTTAGGTGCAATAGTGTAATTGTGGCGACGGGAGCCACAGCCAAGAGGTTGGGATTACCGCGTGAAGACGAATTCTGGAGTAGAGGGATAAGTGCCTGTGCAATATGTGACGGGGCGTCACCTCTGTTCAAAGGACAAGTACTTGCAGTTGCTGGAGGTGGAGACACCGCAACTGAGGAAGCTATTTATTTGACCAAGTATGCACGTCACGTCCATTTACTCGTCCGGAGGGATCAGTTACGTGCATCTAGAGCTATGCAAGACAGGTGAGTTAATTGCAGCTTTCTATTGTTAATAAAGTTAATTGCAGCTTTCTATGGATGGCATTGGCCTGATCAGCACATTCTCCTAATATGCTTTGTGGTACATTATGGTCCTTTTGGACTAAGCCTCGATGAATCCTTAATTCTAATAAAGAATGCAACTGTTGGATATAGTTCGTCGGCATGCAAAAAAAAAATATAATTAAGTTCAACAGAATGCAAATAAAAATATAACTATCCCAGAGTTCAACTAGAATGTATCTTATCAGGCGTTATGTACTGATATGGGACCTTCTATAAATAAATGCTAAGAAAACTAGCACAGAGTGAAATGATCTCAATCCAAAGAGGCTGATTTGAAGAATTGACCTCCAATGATTTAGTTACTATTATTCATATGGAAGCAAAAGAAAAATTTGAAACCCCCTGGGTGATGTCTGTTTAACAGGGGGAATGTTTGACAGAGTAATGAACAACCCCAACATCACTGTGCACTACAACACCGAAACCGTTGATGTTGTCGGCAACACAAAGGGCCAGATGTCAGGTGTTTTGCTTAGACGAACTGATACCGGAGAGGAGTCGGTTTTGGATGTGAAGGGTCTCTTTTACGGTATTGGCCACACGCCAAACAGCCAGCTGTTGCATGGACAGGTTGAATTGGATACTGCAGGGTATATAAAGATAAAGGAAGGCTCGGCAAAGACTTCAGTGGAAGGTGTTTTTGCAGCTGGTGATGTTCAGGTAATAGCTCATCTGTGTTTTACAACATTACATATAGGTAGCGCGCAAACATGATATATCTGTATTTATGGATACTCTCCAGTTTGTGGTCAGAAAATTAACAGATCAATGCCAGGTTGTTCACTCGGTATTTATTGTACTCTTGGTCAGTATATCAAAGTATCACCGTGTTTATACTGTATGAAAGTGGTATACCCTGGCTGGCATGGTGCCCAGACTGCCTCAATCATGTATTTGCCATTCTTTGCTAATCCTTGTCTTTGGGTTGATAGATATGGATCTCGATCGTATTAAAAGAATTGAGACTAATTGTAGGGTTGAGTATACAATCCTAAACTTTACTGCTAGTAAACATGATAGTGGTACTCCCTCGATCGTATTAAAAGAATTGAGACTAATTGTAGGGTTGAGTATACAATCCTAAACTTTACTGCTAGTAAACATGATAGTGGTACTCCCTCGATCGTATTAAAAGAATTGAGACTAATTGTAGGGTTGAGTATACAATCCTAAACTTTACTGCTAGTAAACATGATAGTGGTACTCCTTGCATGATTGAGGACAAGTTAATGTTATATTGGGTTGGACTCATGGTATGCTATGAGGCAAATTTTGCTTATATAAAACATAATAGCAGTCATAAGGGTAATATTGGGCTAAGCTGAATTTAGGCACATTGGTATAGTTAGCTAGTTCATGTTGGGCCAAGACTTAACTGATCGATCGAGGGCAATATTGCTTCGGAGAGGTTGTGCGTAGTGAACTTATGATAATCTACAGTACTTGAGACGTATCGAGATTACTTGCGGACTATGTTGGAGTATAAATTTGATGGATTTCTTTAAAAAAAAAAAATTGAGGTTGACTTGAGCTCAATGGTTCGCTTAATTGTGGCTAAATCAGCTTTTTCTTGATTCTAAACAGAGGATATTGAGGTATCAAGGGTAACAGTGAAATAATTGGCTTGATTTAATGGTCAATTTCACGGCTCATGTAAAATTTGAGTAAATTGTGTCAAATTAAACTTGAGTACTGGGATAGCTGAGGCAAAATTGGGTTAAATTGAGGGTTAATCGTGGTTTTGGTTTTGTTAAAACGGGACCGTTTGACTTTATATTTGGAATGTGTATAGGATTGAATTCCTTGATATGAAGCATTGTTAATTTGACTTCTTTTCATACAAAAATGATAGGATTATGAGTGGAGGCAGGCTGTAACTGCAGCTGGTTCAGGATGCATTGCTGCTTTGTCAGTTGAGAGATATTTGGTTTCGAACAACCTCCTAATTGAATTTCATCAAGTAAATTACTCTTTATTTTATCTTTTATTAGGGTAAATATGAGGTAACTTAGTCTTGAATGCTGAGACATCAAAGTATTTTCTTTATCATTAGTTATTTTACTCATCAAGTGAATTACTCTTTCATCTTTCCTGTTAGTCCATTCCTACCTGGTTAAGGACAAACATGACCTGTATTCCAGTGTCTGGGATCCATCCAGGTTGGGAAATCTATCTTGATTGGTTTTGTTAGGGAAGCCCTAGAGCTTTAGGCCGGTTAAATTGGAAAACCACACCTATCAAGACAAGCCATACAAAACTTAAATTAAGAAACCAGTGACAAGGGAATTTTTTTGGCAAAAGTACCATAAACAAGTGGTTCAGATACCTACTCTGCTGATAGGCAACCTACCAAGCAAATTTTAACTGTGGGAATAGACTTGATCCCATAAGCTTATTTCTCCTCAATGATTTGTGTCTCAGTTTCTCTCAAAAGAAAACATTAATCTCCCAATAGAAGAAATGAGCTGTACACAAAAACCTAGGAAAATCAAGCTTATATAGGAAAATAAGAACCTCCTGGCCCCAACATACAATGCAAGCCCAAGCAAAACAAGGCAACTAATGTACATGGCACCTATGCATCATTGCCTTAGGACGATTGCTTTGATTGTGCATTTACAAAAGCAACTTATATTCTTGTAATTATAAAGCATGTTTAAAGTTCACACAGGGGTCTGAACCCAACAGGTTTAAACACAACTTACTTGTGCTTATCTTTTTCTTGTTTTGTCTTGCCTTTAGTTATGTTGAAGCTTTAATGCTGGAATGTGCAATCCTAGTCCTAGCTCCGATGAAATTGATATTTTGATATTAATATAATTTAATCATCTAAATGTGGGGCAGATCTCTTTGTATTGGAAAGGAGAGAGAATAGAATAGAAAAAGACTTGAGCAATACCCAAACTTATGGAATCATATTTCACTCGTTGCATGAAGCATTTATACTCGTTTTCGATAATGGTTTACATTGTTTTATCTTTTTTTTTTCTTTGAACTGTATAGCCTGTGCATGAAGAAACCAAGAAAGAGATTTCAGACAGAGATGTTCAAATGGGATTTGATATTTCTCGTACCAAACACAAAGGCCAGGTACAGTGCTTACATAGGCAGCTATATGACTAGTTTTGATTATTATTGCTGTTTATGGGCTTTGTTTTTATTTGCCTTTTGAAAATTATATCAAGTAGTGCAAATAATACCCAAGATAGTGAGCTAAAAGCATCACCAGGAGGGAGCGGGGAGCAGGGGCACTCCCCCCCTTACGCCCCCCCCCCCCGTTTTGGTACTTTTTGAAGCTTAACAAAAGAATGCTTAGTAGCTCATTTGAGATAATAACAGGCATCGATAATAATTAACATTTTAGGCTCCATTTAGATATTCCTTGCCCTCCCTTGTTTCCGTCTTTTTATTTTTTTGAAGGCTTGATGGCTCATTATCAGCCTGTCAAATTTGTTAATGTATCTTCAACTTTCCTATAGCATCAAATGTAAAGAACAATGAAAGGTGCATCATTTACAAGGGATGAGACATACTGGTTAGAACTATGAAGATATCATAGTAGTTTTGTTTGCATGTGGAGCATGAAAATGTGAAAGCACCAATAAATTTATTACTCGATTAGCTCTGAGACGGTCGCATGCATGACTCAGGATAAACTTTTTTGTCTGTGAAGTGCATAATGTTCCAATTATATTAGCAAAATTGTAGTTGTTTCCAAATTCGGAACAAAAGTTTATTTTCAAAATGATTACAATACAATTAATTAGCTGCTCTATAGAGAAGAATTTATATAATTGTAGTCTCCAAATTTTTCTTCCAGTTGAAACCATACTTCTACCAGATTGATTTTTTTTTAACTTTAAGTAATTTGATAAAATGAAGAAAACATCTAATTTAGTCCGTTACTGCTGTTTCTTTTCTACTCTAAACGTATCTTGATGAGGTGCTTGTAACTGAAAGTGGTGAGGCATCATGACATGGAAAATCATTGGAAAACTGTTTGGAGTAGTATGCATTTTAGCGTAAAATGTCAATTCTTTTATCACATTATTTGAAAATGATAATTTCATACTAAACTCATTTTAAGCTAACAGATTTAGTTTAGGTCAGGATTCAATTGGTAGTCTTTAATACTAGCTTCAGTTATGGCCCCCCCATGAATTAGAATTTGGATCAACCACTTGCTAAAATTGACTAAATTCATTCTATGTTTCAAATATAATTTTGTTATGGAAAGAGCGGCTTAACAGAGTCGTGGCAAATCTGTAGGCCTTTAATAAAAACCTGCCTCTTTCGTTACTCTAATTTTTTTTTTCTTTTTATTTTTGCGCAGTATTCACTCAGGAAATTGTACCATGAAAGCCCGAGGCTCGTGTGTGTACTATATACTTCCCCTACGTGCGGTCCATGTAGAACCCTTAAACCAATTCTTAGCAAGGTTTGTCATCTACCTTTTTTTTCTGGTTATTCTTTTCATTATCCTTGCAATGCTTCAAAATTCCTGAACAGTGAGTTTGCTATTTTTTTTTGGTTTGCTTCTGAGTTTAAGTATTTTATTATTTGACAAAAAGAGCATGCAAAGAGGCCTGCTAACGTTTGCAGCCCACCAGTCACTAGACACCATGCAAAACTTGTTCTTGACTTCCTGCTTTAGATGGCATTAACTGGAAGTAACAGATGGAATTTGTTGTTAACTGAAGTATCACCTTGAGCATATTTTGAACAATTAGCCTGGGTGGTATTTAGGCGTCAACCTGAGCATTTAACCTAGCAAAAAATTAAGTACCCACGTGTGTGTGAACTTGCCTTTTGAAATGAGTATAATGGAAGAGGCTACCAGGATTACCTTGACATTGTGGCATATGCCCATTGGTTGGGGAGTCTGGGGTGATCGAGCCCCTGGTAATCAAAATTGTTTTTCCAATTAGTACAGAAAAGAAGTTGGTTTTTTGAGGAGTATACATGATATTTTTAATGTTTTTGTTGGGGTATTTGCAGAATGTTAAAAAAAGAAGTTGTCTGATATTAATCTTCTTTTATAAATTTGAACTGTTTCTGACAGGTAATAGACGAATTCGACGAAAACGTCCATTTTGTGGAAATCGACATTGAAGAAGACCAAGAAATAGCAGAAGCTGCTGGGATAATGGGGACACCTTGCGTGCAATTTTTTAAGAATAAAGAGATGCTCAGGTCAGATCAGACACAGTAGAGACAAGGGCAACATTTTAGATGCCCCCTATTTATCTCAAAACATCTTTTTCATCCCTGTTACATTGCATGCATGAGAAATATTTCCCAAATGCTCTCTTCCCTAGAGCTTTTTATTAGAGTATCTGAAGCACCCCACCATCCTCAATCTCTCTATTTTGTTAATTTGGTATTTTTCTGAGAAAAAAAGAAAGAAAGAAAGAGCAGAAACTGGTTAGGAGGATATTCCTCAACTGATATGAGGCACGCCAGGCTCTTTTAAATGGGCACATAGATATGATGTGGTTTTGGAGGGAATGCTAACAATCTTTCCTTGTTTGTCCTTACAAATCTAAAATGTCGTCATGTGTACGTTATATTTGTGTTCCTATTATCACGCTGAAAAGGGGGCATTTTGGGTTTTTCAAAGAATGAGTAGAGTATGGAAAGGAGGATAGCTTTTTTACATGTTTATTACAGGCATGTGACATATTTTTTTTTATAGAACACATTTTGATATATTTGTGGGCTTTGGAATGCAGGACTGTACCGGGTGTTAAAATGAAGAAGGAATACAGAGAATTCATTGAAGCTAATAAATGAGACGCGCCATCAATTTCTGCGAGGTTTTGTATTTCTGTGAAAGAAAATGGAAATAATGACAAGATTTTGGATCAATGCCTTCATTTATCACGGAAATTTCACTCTGGTAGCAAGCGGGGTGTTTATTGTTTTCTTGGGGGCACATGTTGATGTTTGTACATTTATGGAGTGCCTGAAAAATACGAGAGAACCTGTATTTAATTTAATTACACTTCATTTGTTTATAAGGTAGCGTAGCTTGTACGCTTCTGCGTCGCGCCTAATCCTTGAGATAATAACTTGTCGAATAAAAAATTGCAATCTAGTTGATGCATTTTTAAAATAATATTTTACTTATTTTCAGACTTCCCTGCGTAAAGAAAAAGTATTTATTAAAAGACAACAATTTTAAAATGAGGAAAGTTCCTTAAAATTTGATAAATTTCAAGTGCGAGTAAATATTGACTTATATAATGAAAAACAATACTGAGTACATCGGGGAAATTTTGTGTAGAAATACAAAGAGTTGTATTATTTAATAGTTTCATTGTAATTTAGCTACTTTGAATGATTTTTTTTATATGACGATATTGAATTTCGAGAACACATGAGCATTTCGTTTACTTTTAGGAGTAGAACTAGGGTGTTTCTAAGTTTATTAAATCTCTTTGTCAACTTAATATTAAAACCTATTAGATTGGTTTTAAATGACGAATTTGAACTGTTGAAACTTATCTATCTTACGAGTGTCGAGTGATGCATCTACATATAAAATTCTAAAATTTTGAATTAATTTAGTATAAACTTAAGCGGTTAAAATTATGAGGTTTATAAATTAATTTTAATGCATTCAGTTTTTGAACGTTTTTTGAAAATGTTCACATGTAGACAGACAGATTTCAACGTTCGGATTCGTCGTTTGAAACCAATCTGATAGATTTTAGAGTTGTGTTAACAAAGAGGCTTGGTGAACTTAAAAACACCCTAATTCTACTCTACTTTTAGAGCGCAAATGGAGAATTAAGTTATTTATTCTCCATTTGTGTTGTTGGACATAAATAATTCCGAAAAAAATTTAGTTACCACAGTAAAAAATTCAAAATTTAGTTACTACCATAAACTTCAAAATTCAAAAACCACCACCCACGCTACCCCAGTCTGCGCACGAATTTTTTTGGTGCGCCATCTGGAAAAAACATAATAGAACAGGAAAAAAAACTTAGTTCAAAAATTTCAAACACAACATAACAGAACTAAACAAATAAAAAAATTAGTGCGCAAGCCCAGCTGGCGCACCAAAAAAATTTGTGTGCAGATCCAGCTAGCATGGGTGGTGGTTTTTGAATTTTTAAGTTTAGGGTGGTAACTAATTAATTTTGATTTTTTTAATGTGAACTAAAAAAAATTCGGTAAATAACTCAAGCACTTCAAGCATAGATAAAGTGAATTCTAAATGAATTTAAAAGTGATTTTTTTCTTTATTGAACGATAGATAGGTCCAATTTTCCTAACAATAATAAAAATCATGCAAAAATTGTCTGGCAGGGATTTGAAACTGTTTGCAAAATTCGTTCCTCTTTTAAAACTGGGGGAATTTCATGTATACCCCTCAAAAACTTCAATATTACATATTTCTCCCTCAAAAGTTTGTAATATTATATTTACCCTTCAAAATTACAAAAACTCACATATTTACCCATTTCATCAATAAAATATTTAGGGGGAATTTCATGTATACCCCTCAAAAGCTTCAAAATTACGTATTTCCCCCTCTAAATTTTAAAATTACATATTCCCCCCTCTAAAATTCAAAAACTCACATACTTACCCAGTTTATTGTCTTTTATATTAAAACACATTCTAAATTTATAAAATACCCATTTTACCCTTTATTAAAAGTATAAAACCCCCATCGAACTCAAATTTGAATCTAAAGGGTTCCTCTACCGTCCGATCCGCGCGCATCGCAATAAGATATGTGCATGTTTGTTTCAAGATTCGTGCTAATATAGTGCGCACGAATCTTAAAGCAATTTTGATCCGTGTGCATTGCATTAAGATCTGTGCACGTTGCTTCAATATCCGTGCATATTCACTTCAAGATTTGTGCTGACCTAGCATGCACAGATCGTAAAGCAATTCGGACAATAGAGGAACTTTTCAGATTCAAATTGGAGTCAGATGGGCGTTTTATGCTTTTTAATAAAAATGGTAAAATGAGTATTTTATGAATTTAGAATGTGTTTTAATATAAAAAACAATAAAATGGGTAAATATGTGATTTTTTTATGTTTAAAGGGGGAAACACGTAATTTCAAAATTTAGAGGGGGAAATATGTAATTTTGAAGTTTTTGAGGGGTATACTTGAAATTCCCCCAAATATTTAAATATAACTTAAAGTTATTAAATAATAATATTGAAGATTCTAAAATTCAATTCAGACAATTATACCCTTCCTATCTCATTCTTCCTCTTTGGTTCTTAATTCTTAACCTGTCCGCAGCAAAGAAAATTAGGAAGAAGGGTGGCATTGCTTTCTTTCCTATTAGGAACAACAGCAGGCTGCACAGGGTTCACATACTCTATTTTTAAATAATGAACTCCAATTGTAACCAAGAGAAGCACTGGAATTGAATGTCAGAATAGTTGGAATGCTTAAGATAGTTTTTATATTATATTCTCTGCTATTTTTTACCAGTGTAATCTCTATGTATCAGCCTAAGGGCTTTCACATCGAAAAAAAAACAAGAGCAGGTTACGAAGATGCAGGCTCTGTCCTCTGGCATTTCAAATATGAATTTTGGTCAATTCATTTCAATTGGTTTAATATGGTTGGATATCATATATCTTTTTTCTTATTCTTTGACAAAAAGGGCTGGGAGCCATGAACGAATTAGGAGCTGAGCTGAGCGATCAGCTTCTGGCTCGTGATTCGGAAGGAATTCAAGAGGCGTCTTAGAGTTTTTAGGAATACATGTTGGTCAACCGCGGCTTAGAATTGTTGGGGGAAGAGAGGGGAGGAGATAGTATGAGTTGAAAGTGGGAACTAATAATCGAGCAAAAGAGATAGCAAGGTAGACTCTTGGTTGACAAGTTCTTCAATAAGCTAGCTGTAGAGAAGAAAATTTGGTTGGAGCAATTTCAAGAATGCTCTGTAGTAAATTTTAGAGTATGAACTATTATAATTTAATTACTTTTAGATATATTTAATATATTTTATTGATGAAATGAGTATATGTGAGTTTTTTGTAATTTTGAAGGCTAAATATGATATTATAAACTTTTGAGAAGAAAATACGTAATATTGAAGTTCTTGAGGGGATACATGAAATTCTCCCTTTAAAATTCATTCGGTGGACGCGATTGAATGATTTGATTCGTTCTATCTGAATTATTCGAGCATTGCGGTATCCCGAGGATACGAAAGGGAGCAATCTTCCAGTACCCAGACCCAAAGAATTCACACCACATTATAGAGTTCGGATCCAGTGAAGTAACTCAACTTTTGGGTTTTAGATCGGGACCGTCCGATTCGAATCCGTGAAAATTCATCTGCGAAGTGAGTGCACACATCCCGACGATGAACTCGAATTCCGAAACGATCTCGAGCGACGAATTCGAATCGGACGGTCTCAATCCAAAACCCAAATATTGGGTTACTTTAGGGGATCCGGACCCCACATTATAGGTTATTAGGTATCTCATTTTCTTGAGTTCAAATCCAGTCCGTTCGTTATATACTGGCACGGCATGAATTTAAGTGCCCCAACCAGATTAGTCCGGTTTCTGATCGGACGGTTTCGATTGAAACTCAAAACGGTGAGGTAATGCAGAGGATCCGGACTAGACTCAAAATCTCTTCTGTCACCGGAATACCGGATCGAGTTCCCGCTCCAATTTTCAAAACCGAGGGTTTCTTCCTCCACTCTCTCTTTCTTTCCGACACTCTCACTCTCTCTCTCATGGCACCTCCATTCGTGTTCCCCTCAAACCTGAAAGACCTAGAAGAGGACCTGGAAGAAGATAGCCTTCGCGTGTTGTGTCCAGTTCACGTCTCTGGTCTCCGCCCCTCCCAAGTGGAGGATCTCGTCAAAGGTAGATTAACCTAAAACCCTCCTGTGTAATTTATTTGCCATTTCCCTCTAAAATTACACTATTTACGCTTTTGATTGAGTCTCCTATCTTCCTAGTCCTCTTTTCATAGCCAATTTCACTGATAGTTGCATGTCTATGCCCTCAAGATCAGCAGGGAGGTTACGAGAGTATATGCAAAGCGCTAGTTGTGAATTTCACTGATATTGGGGTCGCTATGAACACAGATAACTCCATTTTTTTCAGCACCAGCACCCTGAAAATCCTAGCTGTTGGTTAAGCACAATTTTGAGTTTGGAATTAAATAACAACTTCGCTATGACCTCCCAGTTTCTGAACTCCGCTCGACCATTTTTTTTTTTCCAGAATACCTGTTTCTTAACATTCTCTTTCCAAAACTGCGGGCTTTCTGCCACGACAGCATAGTTAATATTTTTTACTAACAACCATTAAAAATTTCCCCTAACAGGTGTGACCTTTGACCTCTCTGACCGTGAGTTGTTTTGCATTGAAGAACAAGATGTATTTGACCGAATTTATTCCCTTGTGAAGGAATTTTCCACATTAACCCCTTCGTTAAAGTTTAATCTGGTCGAGACCCTCCGCTCTAATCTGAGCGTGCTTCTTCCCAGCATCGACTCGCTCTCTCGTGCTGCTGAGTCTTCACCAGGATATCGTGATGATGGGAGCAATGTCGCTGCCCGCATGGCTTCTCATCTCAATGCGCTGAAGATCTACTCTTTCTTTCTCCTCACTATCGCTACAGCTCAGGAATGTAAAGCTGAGACTGCTGGTGCTTCTAGTAAGGTCAGTTAATGTTTCTCCAATTGTTAAAAATAGGCCTCAATTTTAACCCAGTTAAGCCTCAGTTTTGACTTTGTCTGGCTTGAATCTATCCCTATTGTTGCAACTAAGCTTTAAAAATTTACTTCATACGTTCTTCAAAAAACTCAAATTCGTGTCATGCTTTCTCAATCGGGATTAATCGCCAAAAGAAGCCCTATCCCTGCAGAAAAAAATTCCAGTTTACCTACCTTCTCATTGACCGATTTTGACTTGGATTAGGCCTTATATATGCCACCGAGGTTCAATTGACCTTCAGTTCCCGTAATCATTCAAACTGGACTCATTTTGCCCTCAAGTGTGCAAGTAATTACCAAAAGAACCAAGAAAAAGACAGAAACGATACAAATTAAGGGGTGATAGTTTAGTTCGAATGGGGCATGGTATGATATTACCATAGAGCAGGAACTTTCCAATACCAACATGACCAGTTAAAGTCCGATCATGCCTCAAATAGCACTCTTGCAATTAGCCAATATAAACCAAGAGAAAGCTATGGGGGAGATATATCTGCCGGGTATTGTATCCCTGCAGTACATGAAAAATGAAATATCTGCATTTAGTATTATAATGATTTTACGAAGAACATAATATGGGAATTCTAGCTTTTGAATTGCTTACATGCAGGAGGCATCAATGTTTTATTTTGTTTATTATTACATTTTGAGTACATTTGAATTTTGCATCTATGTTGGATGTAGGCTGCAACACAAGGTAGGAAGAAAAATACAGTCTATGCATGGAATTGGGAGGCTCAAAGGGGCCGCATCATCAATCTGATAGCCAATTCTCTTGACATAAATCTCTCTTTGCTTTTTGGCCCGGGTGAAATAGAGGATAGCTATCTGTCATTCATTTCAAAGTACTCCCTCAACCCAAATTTTTTTCTTTTTCATTTTTTGTTCATTTTAAGGATGACATACTTGGAGATATTGCATTTAGTTCCCAAAATTCTCAAGTTTTGCATAGGGACCCAGCAGACTCTTCTTTTGTTGCTTTCTTTGTGGTAGTAGACAAAAAGCCTACTAATTTCCATTAAACTAAAAAAAATAAACTCTTCTTCTTTTGTTATCAATACATCTTTTTTTTATTAGTATTGTTGATTATGGTATTCGTAGAAACCTAAATAAAACAACACACTACCAAAACTTCACCATTGGCAGCTGGCATTTCTATGCAAAAAGCATGCAAGCAAGGCCTTACATCCAAGATTGTATAATGCAAGGATAAGTATCTCATGGATATATATGCGCTTCCTTTTCTATGAACCCATCACTTCCTTTCATAATGATCTTACTATGAACTACGTAGGTGCACTTTTACCTTTTACGAAATTCAAACAATAATAAGGGATGATGAAACAAGGAAAGGGCTCGGGCGGATAATAGGCACTGTTGGGACAAAGCTAGGTAGAACTGATCAGACATGCGCTTCTATTCTCCATGTTATCCATAAGTTTGACTATGTGGTGGCCCCAATTGCTGAGGCTGTAGCCTCTGCTGAGCAGAAGTACAATGATGGCAGCCTGGCAGTAGCTCTTATACGAGAGATTGGGCGTGCTGATCCCAAGGATTATGCCAGGTTTGAACTAGTTGATGGATCTGAATGATTGATTTTTTCGGTTAAAGCTTAACTTCGTAATCAAGCATTAAAGTAGTACTGAATCTCAATTTTTTTAGATTTTTTGTTTCATTTGGATTTTTGGTGTTTACATGGGTGGGATTGGTATATGTAATTGATGTTGAGTAAGCCCCTATCACACAGACACAAGCAAAAGAAGGAGAAAAAAAAAAAAAGGAGCATAATTCGGCTGGGCCATGAGTAGGCATGGTATCCTACAATTAGATCTCATAACTAGTATCCTTGTAATTGGAATTTCCATTTTGATTTCTGATTTATGCCCAGGACTGGCACGTACTTGTACTGGTTAAGTTGACAGCATAACGACCTTTTTGATAGCTAAATTGCAATGCTTCTTCTTAATTTGTTAAATAAAACAAATGGACCTATGGAACCTGTTAAGAACTATCTGTTATTGTATCAAAGATGTGAATTAAATGGTTGTTCAACAAGTTCAAATAAAGAAAATGAATATTTGCTGATTTTGTAACTTCATTACCAGAGATACAGCTGGGGCTGAAAATGTGGGGAGATTCTTAGTGGAGTTGGCTGGACATACCCCCAGGCTGGTTTCAACCAATGTTGGGGTGTTGGTGCCACACTTTGGTGGAGATTCGTACAAGATTAGAAATGCCCTAGTGGGTGTTTTGGGAAAGATAGTGGTGAAGGCATTTAAAGATGTTGAAGGAGACGTTAGATCTAAATCCTTCCGATTGAGGGGTAAAAATGCCATGCTGGAGATACTGCTTGAACGTTGCAGGGATGTGTCGGCTTATACTAGGAGCCGAGTGCTTCAGGTTTGCAAGTTTTTTGCTTGTTAATTTTAATTCCAGAGCAAAAATACAACCATTTTTAAGCCTAAACATGTTATATGTCTGTCATCTTTATTTAGCAATCGCCATGCTGGCATACTATTTTGACCGAATTTGCTTTTGCAGACCATTTCTGCTACAATATTCCTTTGAGATAAAATCCAGCAAAGTGCTCTTTTCTATTTAGTTTACCTTGTTTGACATTTGGGGTTTTGGTTATGCTCATTTTGCCAGCATTTATCTAGTTCTATTTTTTTCCTGCTGTTATTTCAAGTTCCCTATTAGTACGGTAGGGGAGGCCAATGGTGGTGGTATCAATCTGTGTTCATTTCTGGGTGGGAATTGACCAGGGCCATAATGCAGAATTCCAGGTTCAATTATGACTTCAGTACTAACCTTTAATTGTTCAGTACTGATATGAACAGCTTTGTATTAATATAACTGAGGAGATTACATTTTTGTTTTTGATTGAAACCCTTTCTTTCAGGTATGGGCAGAGCTGTGTGAGGCGAAAGCTGTTTCCATTGGACTTTGGAACGAGGTGGCCTCAGTAGCTGCTGGCCGTCTGGAGGACAAGAGTGCTTTTGTGAGAAAATCTGCACTGGGACTCCTCATCACCCTTCTCCAGCATAACCCGTTCGGTCCCCAGCTTCGTGTACCTGCTTTTGAGGCAACTCTACTGAGATACAAGGAGAAGCTCCATTTGATGGAACCGCCTCCCTCTCCTCCTCTGGAGGGAGTAGAAGACGATACAAATCCTGATGTGGGAGCCCCACAGGCCCCACCTGTGGGGCCCCAACAGCTTGAGGAAAGTGTTTCTGACAGCTGTCAGCCTGATCAGACTGATACACAGGAGGAAGAGGTGCCTGATATGGGGAATTTGGAGCAGATCAGAGCATTGGTGGCTTCGCTCGAGGCAGGTTTACAGTTCTCGAGGCTGGTCACGTCATTAATGCCGACACTGGTGCAGCTTCTGGCATCACCAAATGCTACTGATGTCGAGAACACAATCCTTCTATTGATGAGGTGTAGGCAGTTCCAGATTGATGGATCTGATGAGTGCCTCAAAAAGATGTTGCCTTTGGTAAATGTTTTAAACTTTTAATTGACCTTAAAAAATTCAGAAGAGTTGGAACTTGGCCAAACGGTAATTAGCAAGTATAAGATAATTATACTGTTTTCATTTCCGAATTTTTAGATACCTATAGTAAACCACAGAGGTTTGACCATTGACTATATATATTTGAATTAAAATTGTTTTGATTATTGGTTTTGGATTCTTTTTCACAATCTAAGTTCTGGCTGGCGCAGCTAATAAAATTGTACCGCAACTACATGGGTCTTTCTGCATTCAATGTTTGATGCATATTTAGCAAAGTTCACCTATCTTGCCTCTACTTATGTTACTTTCTTCTTTGCCTGAAACAGATTTTCTCTCAGGACAAATCTATATATGAAGCTGTGGAGACTGCATTTGTTGCTATATATATAAGGAAAAATCCAATAGAGACAGCTAAAAATTTGTTAAGTTTGACAATCGATTGTAGCATTGGTGACCTAGCAGCACTTGAGAGCCTTGTTAATTCAATGGTCCTTAAAGGGGAAATTTCATCTGGCGCGGTAATTTTTTTAAGGAATTTCATAAATGTAATCTCAGAGAATTTTATTGGTTTGCATATTCATTTTGTATATTTGATGTTGTCAACCCAAGGGGGATTGGTTTTGTGATGGGTCTATAAATCTCCAAATTTGAATTTTCCTCCAGCATATTATTTGCAATTTTGCATTCACATCCTCGCAAAATTTTAATTGTTTGAATGCTCCTAGTTATATGCTTGATATTTCTGAGTCAGTTTACTTTGGTTCTAGCATGTTTAATATACCTTGAGAATTCTCCTACACATCCAACTTGACAAACCATATTGGCTCTTTATTTCTTTTTTTTTAAAGATCTCCGCATTGTGGGACTTCTTCAGTTTCAATGTGAGTGGATCAGGAGTGCTCCAAAGCCGTGGAGCCTTGTTAATTCTTTGCATGGCTGCAAAATCCACACCCTCAATCTTGGGGTCCCACATGTCTGAAATCATCGACATTGGCTTCGGCCGGTGGTCAAAGGAAGAACCACTGCTGGCCCGTTTTGCTTGTTTAGCCCTGGAAAGGCTGTCCAACGAAGACAGAAAGAAACTAATAGGCAAGAACAGCCGGGTCTTCGGGTCTTTACTAAATGTAATAGTGGGCTTCTGGCTACCTGATAAGATCTGGTACACTGCTGTCGACAAAGCCATAACCACCATATATGCTATACATCCAGCACCTGAGATGTTTGCCTCAGAAATTGTGAAGAGGTCGCTTGATGCAGTATTTGTGAATGGTGTTGAGGGTGGAGAGGATTCGCATTTGGAGTCTCTCTCCTCTGTACCGGTTGCAAAACTAGGAAGGTTTTTGTTTATACTGAGCCACGTGGCACTTAATCAGCTGGTATATGTTGAGAGTTGTGTAAGGAAGATTCAGAAACAAAGGGGGAGGAAAGAGAAGTCAGGTGCTGTATCTGAGAACGGTGAAGTAACTGAGGTACTTTTCTTCTCTATTTTTATTTCATTTGTTGTTGCTAACTTTTGGGTGCCCCTTGGCTTTTGGTCCAGTGTCCATTGCGAATTATCAGTGAAGCCATCTGTCATTAGTAATCTTCTGTGTCATTTGGTGTTGCTACTTTGTGGATTAACGCAATTTTTTATTTTTTGAAGGTCAGTGGCTATTGCCAACTAACGATTGCATTAATAAGAAAAATATGTACAAAAAATTTGCTTTTCTATATGGATGCTTTGTTATTATTCAGCTGTGCAATTCATGATATGCTCTATGGCAGTGTAGCAAATTCAGATACTAATTGACAGTTTTTCTGTGATGGCAGGTGCAAAATATAAATGCAGAGCTGGGGCTCAATGCGACTGTAGATGTGACACTTGACTCTCTTGCAGAAAAAGCGGAGAAGGAAATTATTTCTTCCGGGGAAGTGGAGAAGTGTCTTATCGGTCATTGTGCACCTTTTCTATCAAAGCTTTGCCGGAACTTTAGCTTGTTGCAAAAGGTGTGCTGCTGAACCTTTTCAGTTCTATGCTAGTAAAGAAGTAAATTTTATATACTATCGAGAAGTTTATATAAATTTTTTTTAGTAAAATTGTGCAAGTTGTTTGCATTTTCATTACTTGCTAAACACAACCACTTCTTTAAAAATCTTGCAATTAAATGCCATGACAGTTGTTTTTAACGCCTTTGTGACTGCCCACATTAGTTATAATGAAATGAAATGACAAACTTCCCGATTAATAAATTGAATATTCTACCTTATGAAAGATAGACGGATAGCGTTCAATTTAGTTTGTGCTGGGATTATCCTTGTCATTTTTCATACTAATCATGCGATTCAGGCAATAATGAAACCTTATTATAAGTTAGAACTGACAGCTGTGACTTATCTTTTCAATTTTGAAGCATAAGTTACAAGTTTTCCAAAAATTAGAAAGAATGGTTTTCTCTAATTTTGTCTACAGCGGACTCCTTGTTGGGTCACTATCATCATTTTGAATTATATTTTGCAAATCTTGCTTTAATATCTTTAAGGTTTCTTATGTATGTCGCGGTGGAAAGTTTGACTTGCTTGCTTGTTTCCAGTTTATCAGAAGAAATTTACGTTAATCTATTTTGTCTACTTCTTTGCTAAAACAAGGATTGTTTTCCTAGAGTGCAATTTTAACACAACTTATTTTCTTCTCTTGCAATTTTCAGTACCCAGATTTGCAGTCGTCTTCTATGCTTGCTCTTTGCAGACTGATGATTATTGATGCTGACTTTTGGTAAGAATTTAAATGGTTCTACCATTGATCTTTGTAGCTATTCTGTTTATTAAGGATTTAAATGTCTGTTATTTATTGTTACTAAACCTGACCATGTGAGTATTGCTAGGCAGTTCTAAACTCTTGGTACTCATGTCACTTCCATGAGGCTCATAGAGAATATTAACTAATTTCATATTCTTTTTTTTTAATACTGTTTCAAAATCACATAACTTCTTTTCAGTGAAGCAAACCTTCAGCTGCTCTTCACAGTTGCAGAGAGCTCACAAAGCGAGGTGGTACGGTCTAACTGCACCATAGCCATAGGGGATTTGGCAGTGCGCTTCCCCAACCTCCTAGAGCCATGGACCGAGTTCATCTATGCTCGCCTCCGCGATCCCTCAGTCACTGTTCGCAAGAATGCTGTCCTTGTCATCTCCCATCTTATACTCAATGACATGATGAAGGTCAGGAGAGATGGTACTTATCATATATATATATATGTATGGGCAAGAAAATGAGTTGGGCTGTGAAGAAAATGAATTTGGCCTAGGAGTAGGCAACTTGTTCACCGGGGGTAGGCATTAACCCAAAAATACATGGGTTGAAATTATTTTTCAAAATCCAGGGGTAGGCAACGGACTTACTGAGTCCGCCCCTGTATATACTTGTAGGATGGTTACTATTCTGTTCGCTCCCTACACATGGAATATCTCTTATACTCCTACACCCCCTGATATCCGTTAGGAGAGTAGGTCAGATCAGGCCAAAACCATCCCAGCCAATGTCAGTAATCAGCATTCCGCTCTATGACTCCTGTAGTTTAGGTCAGACCAACCAATTTTGGGTTTGGAGTCAGTTCCAGATCCTGGTCGGTTTTGGTTATTCACTGGAAAAAATAAATTTGGGCCTTTTCTTTGTTGGATAAGATGGGTTGTGCAAGATTTGATTTTTCTTTGTTGGATAAGCTATGCTAAGTACTTGTATGTAAGGTGCTCTTTTTATTTTTCTAAATTATTCTGATGATTACTATTTTAGGTCAAAGGGTATATATATGAAATGGCTACTCGAATAGAAGACAATGATGAAAGGATTTCTAGTCTAGCAAAGCTGTTCTTTCATGAATTATCAAAGAAAGGTATTTTGTGTTGTATGATTTAAGTATTTCATTTCTTCTATATCATTAAATTTTGGTACTGGGTGCTGCTAGCATCAACAATTCCAATTCCATATTTGTTGTTGTACCTTGTAGAGCATCTGGCCTACATATTAAAATGCTAAAAAGGTCTTTTGCTGTTGTTAAAATGTTCTAGGTTCATCCATTTGATATCTTGAAAAGTGTTGTTCAAATTAGAAAACTAAAAATTGTAGATGTGTTCTTCAATTTGACACATAGTTGATTGACCAATCAAATTCTAGATTGACCCCTACTTGACACATACCTTATTTAGATAATTGAGAACACATCTAAAATTGAAAACGCATCAAATGGATGTACCATAGAATTTGGATGTATGCTATATACCCGTTACAAAAGACCAAAATTTACTATAGTACTTGTGTGTGAGTAAAACTAGGGTGTTCTTAAGCTCGCCAAGTCTCTTAGTGACCTTAACTCGAAAACCTATCGGATTGAACTCTAACGATGAATCCAAACCGTTGAAACCAATGTACTTCACAAGTGATGCGTTTACATGTCAAATTTATAAATTTCCGAATTAATTTGGTATAAAGTCGAGTGGTAAAATAAAGGTTTATAAGTTAATTCTAATGCGTTCATTTTTCATTGTTTTTTGGCTGCTTGACTTTGTAAAAAATTAATTTGAAAATTTATAAATTTTGGATGTAAATACATTACTCGTGAAGTAGATTGGTTTCAACGATTTGGATTGGTCATTTAAAGCCAATTTGATAGGTTTTTGAGTGAGCTTAAGAACGCCCTAGTCCTACTCCTTATATGTTACCTAAAAGCGTATGTCGACTCCAAAAGTAGGCACGACAAATAAGAAAGAAAGATACACCTATAACAATTATAAAAAGCAGCCCAGGATCAATTTCTTCAGCACCTGTACGTTTCACTTATTAAAACTCTTGTTGGTCTAAGTTGACATACATATCTCTCTGTCTCTCTCTCCCCAACTCCCTCTATTAGGAAACAATCCTATATACAATTTGCTGCCGGATATCCTGGGAAGGTTGTCTAACCAAGACCTGCCAGTTGATTCCTTTTACAACATAATGCAGTTTTTAATCGGCTCCATAAAAAAGGTTCTTATAAGTTTCCTTTTTCTGTATATTTTATTTGTTCATCTATTATTTTTTAAGTTCCATAAATAAAGATCTTTTAGTGTTATTTTCAATTTGGTTCTGTGCCTCTTTGGGATTTGTGAGTTTTGTATTGACTTCATAGTACAATTAGTGTTGATCCGCTTTACTGTTTCTATTGGGTTGAAAATGTTTTGAACTTCATAGTACAATTAGTAACTTTTTGTGGTAATAATATTACTTCAGGACAAACAAATGGATGCTCTTGTTGAAAAGCTCTGCAATAGGTTCAGTGGAGTAAATGGTATATTTTCTTATCCGTTATTTACTGTTGCTATTTATGAAGCAGATTATTGTTTTTAATGGGAACTTTAGTTTGTACAGTGTAATGTGCCTCTTCAAAAAAAAAAAAAGTAGTTGCATATCAAATAGGAACTCCTTCCAGAACTCAGAGATAATGTAAAATTTATCTTTTCAAAACCAAAAAACATAGATGGATTTACAAATTGTGATACAAAGGTATGACCAAAACCTAGTTTCATCATGGTAGGCCTTATCAGTATTTGCCTACCACTTAATAGAAAAAAAGGGTACGAGGAAATAATGTCGGCCTTATCAAATATTTAATTCTACTTCATTTTGTTTGCACATTTTTTAGATGTGAAGCAGTGGGAGTACATTGCATATTGTCTATCACAGCTTACTTTGACAGAGAGGGGATTCAAGAAACTGATAGAATCTTTCAAAGCTTATGAGCATGCCTTGTCTGAAGATTCGGTTTTGAATCACTTCAGATCCATTATTGCGAAGGTTAGTTGTCTTTCTAGAGAGTCATTAAAACACCAAACAAGCCAGGTGTAGTACCAATGTTGTACCCGTGGGCAAGCTCTAGTTATTTGATACTTGTTTAATATTGTGTTTCAAATGTTATTTTTTTTATTATTTTCTTAATGCAGTACAAGAAGTTTGCGAAGGCAGAGACAAAAGCATGTGTGGAGGAATTTGAGGAGAAAATAGGCAAAATTCATGAAGAAAGAAAAGAGCAAGAGGTGACGGCTGAAAATGCAAAAGTGCACCAGGAGAGGATTGGTACACTTGAAGGATTTCTAGTAAAAAAGAAAAAAGGACAAAAAGAGAACAGTGACACTATAGCAGAGGGTATACCTCTTTTTTATTGGTTTGTTATCTCTACTTACAGCATACAGTATAAATCTGTACCAACCATGAAAGGAACATAGCTTTTTGATGTACATTGGGAAGTAATGGTGTCAAAGTTTTGGGTTTATACTTTTAATAATTTTACTAAGATCAACGGATTATATCCCACGCAAAAAAAAGCACAACCAGATTTGCGTCGTATTTCAGCAATATAGCAGGTTTTTGTGTACTATTGCACATGTTATGCATATAATCCGCCTTCAAAAAAAAAAAGACGCTGAAGCTGTGTTTGGGCAACATTGTTGGAGATCAGTTTCATCTTTTTCACTAACATATATATCCTTCTATTTTTTTTTTACTTTTAAAGATGAAAATGGAGAAGTGGTTGACCCGTCAGTACAGGATGGAACTTACACAGAAAAGGAATATTCGTATGAATCACACAATCTATCAACAGAAGAATCTTCAAGATGCACGTCTACTGCTACGTCAACCGTAGAAGAAGAAGAAATGGAGGTTCAGTCGCCAGTTTCTTCTCGTAAAGGTATCATTTTAGTTTAGTTGCAGTAATATCATAGTTTGCTTTTGGTGTTTAAAATGATATTAGCTAATGGATTTATTGGGACATTAAAATGACCTGATCTCAACATAATAACCTAATGGCACTGTCACTGCACCTGATGCTACTGCACCGAAATCCTTGATATTGACTTCAGATCTTTGCAAATTAGTCATCCCCAAACCTCCTTATCTACATGTATTTTAGATTCAAGTATCAAATGCTGTGTTTTAAAATCAGTAAAAAGCAAAAACGTATTAATTATAACTTATAAGGGTACATTTGAAACTTTCTTTTGGGTAGGATGATGAATTTCTTTTAATTGTGGGGCAGTTACATTGAAAGCAAAAACCAAAGTATGCAAAGGCTCTGCTGTGAAATCGGTGGCAAATAGCAGTGTCGCAAGGCACAAAACTCGGCAAACTCGAAGGTTTATTTCTGCTGTTGGTTTAATTTCTAGGGTTCATTTCCTTCTCAGGTTTTGGTACCATTATATTTAGTTCTTGGTTGAGTTCAGTTCCGTCTTTTCGTGTCATGTTGCTTGGGCTTTTGACATCCAATCAAGCTTTTAGAAAATGTTTAAATGGAATTTTATGGTAGATTGATACTTAAATTTTTTTATAAATATTTTCTGGGTTTACAAAGTCCAAATTATAAGTAACACTTCCTTACTTTTAATAACATAACAAATATCAATTTTATATACAAATCAGTTTACACTTAACTTTTTTTTTTTTAAAACAATCTCAGATCAGATTATTGCATTTCAACCCTACAATAGCTTTGAAAAACCACAAAGAATAGCTTTTCAATATAAAACTGGTTTTTAGACTCTCAATCTGGTGAATCATCCATAATCCATTAAATTATTTTATTTTATTTCTTTACAAATTTTAGCACTAAGTGGTCCAAAATTCAGTTTAACCATTTAAATGCTGCTAGGGGTCCAGTGTATGCTTAATAAAAAATAATTTGATTCTGTTTTGTTACTACTGCCTTATACCTTGAAGCCTAGACCTATGCATGGTGGTTACAATATAAAACCAGTGAAAGCCAATACTAGGTTTGATTTAGGGAATTCACTCATGTTGGTTGCCATGAAAATGAAAATTGGTTTTTAGGGGTTGAACCTCAATTATTCATTCTTTATTCAATCTATTTCAAGTAAATTTTGAATTGCTTATGCAACAACTGCAGGTGAGGCTTGACTTCAATTCCCCAAAACGATAAGCTAGCTGTTCTGTATAGCCCCAAAAATGCTCTCTAGAGTTGTTTCAATTGAGTCTGACATTTGAGAATATTCAATTTCAAGTTCTCTTGTTGTACAAGTAGGGATATCTATAATCATTGTACAAGGTAAATCCTTTGCTAACCATCCAATGTATGATGTTTCTGTAATTTGGTAGTGAGGACGTTTGTCTTTGAATGAATGAGCACACTGGATGGAAAGATAAAACAATAATTATTACAAGATAAGTCTTTAGAAGGCCTAGCCTGAATCCTTCACCTATATACAACAAATCAAACAATAATTATTACAAGATAAGTCTTTAAACAGCAAGGTTCCATCTTGTCCTTCCCTTTTTAAAGTTTCAAGCACCAGAAACTCGGATGAGTCCTTTATGAATAATAATTGAAATTTGAAAGGTTAGACCTCCATTTTTATATCTCAAAAAACAAGCTTCAAGCACCAGATAGTATGAATTCTCATCTCGAAAATCTTGTAAAATCTTTGACGTGATCTCTTTTGTAAGCTTAAGAACATTTGTATTGAAATTTCGTTGATTTCTAAAAGAATGTTGGCACTTCCTATTCTATCTTTTGGGATGTAGTGTAATTTTTATTTTAGAAAGATCTCTTTTAAAGAAATCACTTTCTGACTGTTTCTATTGGTTCTTGTAATTTCTAATTTGGCAATAATTGCTGACATGACAGCTAAAAACAATTAAAAGTTAATTGCAGAGTATAGAGTTTTAGACAATAAAATTAACTTCTTAATTTTACCATCCACTTAGAATTTTAACTTCCTGTCTGTTCGAAATATGCTGCAAGTGTTTCTACTAGTACTACTACACTGTTTTGGAGAGAGGCTAATATCAAAATGTTTGCACCAAGGTTCTCGTGCAACCAAGTCGTTTTCGGATTTTCAAAGTTCAAACAGTCGATCTAAACCGTTAGATGTGATCTCTATATTAAAATCTATTTGGAGACCAAATTTTACATTTTTTGAAATTTTTTTACTATTTATTAAGCCACTTTGAAAATTGCTAATCACATGATTCAGAATTTAATTACACTGTTTTTACTGTTCACCCGGATCAGCAATTTTCAAAGTAATTTAATAAATAGTAAAAAAAATTCCAAAAAATATAAAATTTGGTCTGCAAGCAGATTTTAATATAGATTGAACATCTAACGGTTTGGATCGACCATTTGAACTTTAAAAATCTAAAAACGACCTGGTTACACAGGGATCTTGGTGCAAACATTTTGATATTAGCCACTCTCTATGTATCACATGCTGCGCATAACTGATGTCAACAATTACCGTCTGCTTGAACATGATCAGCTGCAACTATAAATAATATCTCCGGATTTGACCCAGTTATAGCTAATGCCGTGTCATAGAAGCAACGCTTCTTCCATAAAAGGGGGGAATATTTTTAAGTGGTAATGACAATTAAAGAAAACATTTCAATTTCTAACAACATCAAGAGGTAAACTACTGTTCAATTATTCCAGCCTTAACATTGGCATGCCAATAAACAAAATTTTCCAGCTACAAGGAATTTAACATCCACAACTGAACAAGAATTTTTGAACAAAGCCCCCTTAGAAAAGAGATGATGCAAGGTAAATTAAATTAGTAAGATTTCCCACAGTGTATCAAGCTTCCAGCTCCAAGAAAAAGACCAAAAACTGCTGCACTTCCTAGTGTAGTTTGGCCAATGTACCTTATCTTTAGCAACCCCGGAACCTAAAAGAATTAGATACATATAATAAGTGAAAATAAAGAAAATCTTTTCACAACTGCCCCTAAAAAAAATTAATAATACATCAAAATAACTCGTAACTCTGGAATGGTGATGCTTGTCGCCAAACTCAAACTAGTTGGTAAACAGGAAAGGTCTTTGCAGTGTCTGTGCATTTGTTCATTATGCATACTTATAGGGATTGGGGTGATGATATTACTCGTCTAAGATGTGCAAACAATTGTCCAAAGAGGTTTGTCCTCCGGCTCACCCACCAATAAGAGTATGCCACTTTGCTTTCCAGAGCCAACTACGTCATTGGAAGTGTCAACCATATACAAATTTGACACAAATCGGGTTTGGCGCTTGGCAACATGGTGCACTCTAAATGGTGTGTGAGCCAGGGAAAAATCTCCCCTGACAAGCCAAAGCATTTCCCTTTTGCGTTACAAAGCAACATGTGGTAACTTTTTATGTTTTAGGTTTCCGGAGATGGTAACTAAATTGCCCCCCAATATTGTTAGTTTCCTATATAGTTTCATATTGTGGTGCACAATATGCACATTTCACATTCTGATTGCTATATCACATTTATTAGCTACTTCATTTTTGTTGAGGCTTCGTAGTTCCCCAGTTTGTTGCATGATTTTAGTTCATTCAATCTCAAAAAAGAAAAAGAGACATTTCAGACAGGCATTCCCATATAGGGTGCATCTACAGCTAACCCAGAGGGTATTTGGCCACCCTCATGATTTTAAATTTTTTAATCATGCATATTGAAATTTAATTGAATTTTTTTCCAAAACTTTTTATATAGTTCATTCCCCTCATAAAATGCCAAATGCGTGCTTGTAGCCTAGTGATTAGAATTCCTGTTTGTGGTTGTGGAGGCTTGGGTTAAAATCCTACTTACCACACATTATACAATTTACATTTTCAAAATTTTCTAGTCCCGCCTCTGTTCCCACACAGGCCTTTTGTACTAGCATCAGTCCTTATGATAACAAGCCATCTAGATGGTTACGTTACTAATCTCTAGGCCAATAATACATATTGAGCCTGCACGGCTGCAAGTCTACAATTGTGTTCGTACAGGCAAAAATGTACACCACATCATCACCTGTTAGTAAAAGATATGATGGACAAGCTAACAAACCTTGAATCGAATAGCCTCGTAAGTCCCGTAAACTGCACCTGAAAAAGAAAGGAACCAAAGATAAAACTAATTAGTGTAACATTGAAGGAAAATAATTATGATGATCACAATAACATAATAACTAGATATACAATATTCCAACTGGAAAAGTGTTGACAGTGTAATGATTAGAGTAACAGCTGATATCTCGCCAGTAAGGTCTGGTCCTCTACCCTATAGTACTTGTAATTTCAGATGGTTGGACCCGGGAGCTGGTACCATACTGCAATATATCCACATGTTGCGGTCTGGTTTCTCTAGTAGCACAGTGTAGATGGTAGGGCAACTGGTACAAGTTTCAGTTATCAGAGCAAAGCAATATGCAAACAGATTAAGCTTGCATTGGCCCTTGCAATAGGTGTTGATATTTGTATACAGAGGAGACCTAATCAGAGTAATCTCTCTGGCTATAACAAAATTTAAGCCAAGTTTATAGATACATCCTGCTCAAATCTCCTCTCCGTTCAATAAAACTTAAATCTCCGTCACAGCACGCACTAGCTATAGAAACAAAACACCTCCCGAGTTTAGAAAATAGAACGGGAAGCAGACTGACAGAGAAATTAAAATATGAGAAAACAAATGGATTTAAGGACGCAATCCAAATCGAAAAATTGAGGGAAAGAAGGGAACGAAACTAGGGTTTAACCTTTGTTGCGAAATAGAGATAGAAAGGGGTAGAAAGGTAACCATACCGACAGCTCCTCCTACAGCACCACCTACCGCCACACCAGCGGTGACACGAGCCAGGCAGCCATCTCTCGCCATATTCTTCCTCGATTAATTTCTTTTTTTTTTTTTTTTTTTGCACTGCACAAGTGCGGCGAAATTCTATTTGACTTGGACCCTCGAACAAGAATAGAAATCTAGAGAGAAATTAATTTCAGCCACTGACAGGTAGGTCTCCCGTGCCAGTTCTTGCAAGAGAGCTGGTTCAACTTCACAGGAGCATATTAATCATATCTTTTTTATTTTTTATTTTATAATTTATGCGCTGTATGAAATCAAATTAGCTCGGTCAATATTTTTATCTGAAAAAGCAGCTTTTTCTGTTGACCTTTGAGTCCTAAGTCCTAACCAATTCAATTCAAATTAGAAATTATGGGGTCTCTCTAATATTTATGCAGATTTTAATCGAAGTCTGAATTCAAATTTCCTTAGGATCCGAATTATCTTCTTATACCGTGCTCCAGAAAGGGGTACACGGAGGGAGGGGAAGAGAGCGAAAGTGAAACAGTACGTGACCGCATCTGTCCGGTGATATTCACCTGCTCCAGAAGGGAGAAAATCAGAGTGGGACGAAAGGAGAATTTCACTATAGCAAGGGGAACCAAGGAGAACTTCGTATACAACTTTGCTGAAATTTGTCCCTCCTAAATCAGAGTGTAACTTTACTATGAGAAGGAGAAGCCTCACCCCGTCGCCCTTCTCTTCCCTTTTTCTTTGGAGCACAGCCTAGTTGGCCTTTTGTTCCTTCTCGGTAACAATCGATGTGAATTTTTTTGTTGATCTATTATTATTATAATTTTATTCAGAATCACGATTTAAATTTCTAATAGAAAACATGAAACGTTGATCTTATCTTATTTGTAAATTCTTTTTTATTAAAAATATAAATTTATAGTACGATATGAAAAAATAATTGAAAAATTAATAGTTCTATTGTCATTCTTTTGCACAATTTTCTTCGTTTTTTATCTTATACAAAGCAATTTCCAAATGTAATAATTTTAGATGTCGTGAATAATTTTAAAATATAATCAAATCAAATCAAATCAACGATTCGTTTATTATTTAAAATTTAGATTTTGCATTGTAAATTTGTAATATAAAAGGTGGTCATAATTTGGAAACTAAATAGACGTAGGATCCTTCCTCTAAATTCACTTACTAGTAAACTTGTAATTTGCTAAGCTAATGATGATTATTTTGTGTTTATTCATAATTATCTAAGACAACCAAGACGGAAAGGGACAGAAAGCCCTTCATTTTTTCTCAAAATTTTCAGTTCTAAAACAAGCAAGTTGTTTACATTTTTATATATTAACTTTTAACATGTAAATCAGGTTGAAAAGCGCGCATGAATTCTGAACTCGGTAGGTATATATCAACCATATACCAATAGAGTACTATATAAAATATAAAATGTATATTTATCTCTAATACAGGCTAATAAGTAAGCGGGAATTCTTATCTCTATATTTGGCAAGTATATATCAACCTTGTATTATTGTAGGTTTACTTAAATTTGAGTAAAGTACAAACAGTGTACTAAAACAAGGTAAAATATACAAAATTTGATTGTAATGATTGCAATACTAAAATTTTCTAATTATAACAATCCCACATCAACTAATTTTGACATTTTTTAAAGCATAAATTGATCAGGTTTAAATCGGATCAGACAAGATTAGGATGTTCCTTTATTAGCCTTGTTATTTTACATAATTATTGTTTGGAAATCTAACTTATTATTATCTACACCACTTAATTTCTGTTAGATTTCTCAAGATCAGGAGTATACTAAAATCAAAGAATGTTGTGTCAATCTAAACAAGAGAATTCAGCTCAAAGAGGTGCCAAATTGCTCTTCCAAGTTAATAAAAAAGAGAGTTTGAACTTAGGACCATTAGATATTTAAAAGTCGAGAGTTTGAATTTCTCTTACAGCTTCGCAGTCTACGGAGCTTTTCAAAGAGACAGAGGAATGAGGTAGTAGTGCAGTTGGCTAGAAATTTTTTTTTTTAAACTACTAGATCTCTAAAGATCGAGAGTTCGAGTCTTTCTCGTGACTTTGCAACATCTACGAAAAATTTCAAAGAGAGAGAGGGAGAACATATTGACAGTCATGTCTTTATTTTACTTTCTGAGAATATCTTTATGTATTTAGAGATAATCTTACAACATATCACTTGATCTTGCAAGCTGATCAATAGTTTGAATGTTTCAATATAAGTTAATTTGAAGCTGTCAAGATTACGGTATAATAATAGCGATATGTCATCATACAAATTTATTATTAAATGTTTAATATTCTTTTTTAAGTAAAGTCGGAGGTCAAGTCACCCAATTATTTTAATATCCATCCGACTATTTTAGTATCCACGAAAAATCTTTTGTGTAGATTTTGTATATGCGTCCTCTCGTATGAAGAGAGCATTATTTTTGCCACTAAATTAAAAGATTGATTGCACTTAATTCTGTTTTACAATATTAGAAAGTGTGTCTTGCTAAATTCGAGGCAAACCTTTAATTATAGGGGAGATTTCATATATACCCCTCAAAATTACATATTCTCCCCTTTAAATTTCGAAGCTACATATTTCTTCCTCTAAAGTTTCAAAACTCACAAATTTACTCATTTTATTGTCTTTTATATTAAAAATTATTTTATATTTATAAAATATCCATTTTATCTTTTATTAAAAGTATAAAAAAATTGTAATTTGTTTAAGAAAATTTTTGGTCTTGTGCTTGAGCATTATCTTTTGAAGTTTTTGAGAGATATATGTGAAATTCCTCCTAAATTATAAGTGCATATGACATTTTTTTTTTCATGTTCAGTTCTTTATTTTTTATTTATTTCACTTGTACTTTCATTAAAAGAATACAACACGTATACCCAAAGGATACAATGTTACTATTCATTTACGATAGCAGCACACCTTACAAACAACGAGTTTGATTCAGAGAAAATGGAAAGCGCACTAATCCATATTGTAAGGTTTGTCTCGTTCATCAGGATAAATTTATTTTAAAAGGATTAATTATTTTGGAAAATTCTAATGGTTTGCATTAAATTTTAAACTTGCGTTTTCCAAAGGGAAAAACAGTAACACATGTTTTTACCTAAAAATGTTTCTCTTGTTCAAATTTAGATACTTCGTTGATGTTTGTAGATTATTGGGCCAACAATGTTCAATTTTTGGGCTTCTCATGATTTCAGTGGAAACCCAAATTAAAAAAAAAAAACTCTTCTTTAGGTTGGAATCTTTAAATTACAGAAATGCCCGTCCCAATCTCGTACTTGATTAACTATAAGAATATCTATATTAGTAATTTTATTACAGTTTCTAGGTGACAATTTCATTTACAACTTCAGATAATTTTATAGTAGAAAATTTTCTTTTAATTTACTTTGAAAAATCATATTGACAGAAACATTAATTCTTATTGCCCATTCATTTCTTTTTCAATTTCTGAATGCTAAATGCAATTAAAATTAATGATGTAGTGCTTTTAAAATTAATTTAAAATTAATTAAAATTATTTCTATTCTAATTTCAATCGAAATTTGTGTGTTTGTTAAATGTCGCCATCGCATCATCTCCAATCTCCATTATGCACCATAAAAATTGACCTTGCAAATAAAAGTCTATTCTATTTCTTTCTTCCCGAATTTTTCTAACATATTAATCGACGAGATAGGAGTAGGTCCGATGGGCATCGGACCTACATTTAGGTTCAATTAGCTTTAGGACCGTACGATTAGTATCAAGATCTATGCGCACGGAAATTGATACATACTTGCACGGATTTTGATACAGAGCACACCAATGTTGATGCAGATCGAATGGTCATCACACCCATCAAACCAAGGTAGGTCCGATGGGCATCGGACCTACTCTGATTCCATTAATCGACAAACTATGGTGCGTCTGTGTGGATAAGATCCGACTGCTTCCGTACAGATACAGTGTGGCGAGTGGCGGGTCTCCGCCTCCTGGGACCCAGACACTTCTTATCTGTATGTAGCCTTGTAGGTATCCTTTGTTAATTCTTTTATGGCGTTCATTTACGCGGCTACTCCACTCTATAGCTGCCACAGAAACTTTTTAGAGGCTAAGCAGGCAAAAGGAATCTATAATACTTTTTTTGGCATGCCTACATCCTCTCCTGGTCTCCTTCCGATTTTTTTATTAATATCCTGAAAAAAAACAAAAATATCAAATATGCTCTCTCTCTCTGTTTTTTTTTTTAATATGTTCTAATCGCTCCGGGGGGCGATTCACTCTTCCAACAAACCGCTTTCCTATGAGGCGGTCAGCCAGTGTATACTGAACCGTCCCACAGGGAGGCGATCCAGTTTTTTTTTTTTTTAAGAGATTTGAGAGACAATATGAATAAAATTTAACAATAAAAATTTGAATTTTGTTTTTAATATTTGTTAGATTACTTCTTTTGTCAAATAGCTAAAATGATTACTTCTTTTTTTAATATTTGTTAGATTACTTCTTTTTTTTAAATTCGAATTTTGTTTTTAATATATATATATAGAGAATGGCTAAGCTCAAAACGTTTGTTCCTGGGCTCAGGAACAAACGGGTCGGTTCTCCAATTTCCGAAGTTCAAACAACAAATCCAAACCGTTAGATGTTCAATCTATATTAAAATGTGCTTGGAGACCAAATTTTACATTTTTTGGAATTTTTTTACTATTTATTAAGCTGGTTTGAAAATCGCTGTTTTCTAATGGTACAAAATTTTAATAAAAACAGCGATTTTCAAACCAGCTTAATAAATAGTAAAAAATTCCAAAAAATGTAAAATTTGGTCTCCAAGCACATTTTAATATAGATTGAACATCTAACGGTTTGGATTTGTTGTTTGAACTTCGGAAATTGGAGAACCGACCCGTTTGTTCCTGAGCCCAGGAACAAACGTTTTGAGCTTAGCCATTCTCTATATATATATATATATATATTTTTAGAGACAAATAGCTAAAATGATGAAATCTAACACTAAACAATCGAATTTTTTTTCCCTTTGTCAAATTACTTTTTTGAATACTAAAATACGCTAAATTACATGAAATTATGTTAATTTATGCTGATTTACACTAAATTACTTGAAATTATGTTTATTTTTTAAAAAGACAAATAGGTAATATGCTGAAATATAACACTAAAAAATCAAATTTCTTTTAAATATTTGTTGGATTACTTTTTTGACATATAATTAGCATAGTTATACTAAAATATGCTAAATAATTTAAAATTATGTTAATTTATGCTTAATTACACTAAATTACTTGAAATTATGTTAAATTACGCTGAATTATGGTAAATTACATATGAATAGGGCCAATTTTGTGCCATCTTTCATAAATCATAAAAAATAGTAAAAAATGAAGAAGTAATTTAACATAATTTCAAGCGGTTTAGATCAACTATTTGAACTTTAAAAAATGAAGATAAGAATCTATATTGAGAACCAATACTTTGCAAAGTGTTGTAGCCTCACTCGTAATAATCACCATAATAATAATAATAGGACATCTTTACTGTAATTATTAAGGTGTTTCATTTGATCTGATCAGAATCATTTTTTTAACCTAATTGAGTTTTTTTACACTTAAAAAAAAAAACAAACCTTTGCAGAGACTGCAAAGTTGTAAGAAAGTATCAAATTTTTTATCGTTAGATAACCAACTATTTTAGAACTTTTTTTTTTTCCAGCCAACTGTGATCTCTTTCTTTTCGAGTTTCTGTACCCTCAAAGCGAACTTTTATAATTAATTTGAATTATCCTGTCCTTGGAGAACAGATCAATTTTTTTTTTTTTGATGAAGTCTATACTATAGCTGGATGTAGATGTAAATTCATTTGCTCTTGACTTTAGTACCACTATTAAATTTAGATAATTATTGAGAAGTCTGTAAAAAAAGAAATGCAAAAAGTTATGTGGCTGCCAATCACTTGCCCAAACAAAGAAAGATAACCACTAATACATTGATAGATTCAAACTCAAACTGAAACTGAATACTTGCATCTTTCAAACTCAAATCAATTTAGCCTGTACGTGCTTCACAAATAGTTGTGTTGCAAAACGAAACAGAAAAGAAAGAGATGAAAGATGCAAGAGAGTTCACCTTCTATACAATCTGAATCAGAATTAACAAATCACTATGTTTATGCACGCAGCTCACCTATGCCTAGAACAAATAAAAGTGTTGCATGTGGAGTTATTTTTATAAAGAAAAGCTAGGATATCCTAAAATTGCTTTGGAATTTGATATTTTATAGCTTGTAAAAACTCAGAATTTTTTGTGAGCACTTTGAAAAATAATATATTTTAATATATATTATGAAAAAAAATATTGTTATTCACCATTAAAATTAGATAAATATTATGAACTTTGATATTTTTTAATATTATTTTAATAAATATCGGATCCAATTCGTATCAGTATCTGTATCCGACTGATATCCAATCCGTATTCGTATCTGAAAAATTAAAAAAAATATGAATATGATTTTACCACTATCCACTCCGTATTCGCTCCGTTTTCACCTCTGGTGGAGCTACGTTGAACTAGGAGTAGACATGCCTACTCTTGAATTTAAAAAGAGACCAGTATGAACTCTATGTGAGTATTGGCTGTTACCCACCTCGTTACAAGAAATTATCTATTTCTAGACATTTTTTTGTTACTCATGACAAGGCTACGTTCTATGAGTTAATTTATTTAATAATTTATTTGTTGACCTCAAAAGAAAATGAAAAATAAAAAAGCGAAAAGGAACACAAGCATTAATCAGAGAATGCTTCAATTAAATGCAGAATTAAATCTTTTCCATAAATTCAACATCGACAGTATCGACTTCAGCTTTGGGAATTTGATTGCGAGAATTCGGAACCGCCTGTCGTCACGTCGACTAGCAGTTCGATTGAGTCCAGAAACAGCATTTGTGGACTGGATACAAACAATAATGACTTGATATCTTGATTTTTGAGCTCGCCAGTCTGCCACGTGGCTGGCTGTAAGCACAGGTGGCACAATTTGTATGTGCACCACATAAACTAGAGATGCACAATCAGCGAATTACATTGATTAGAATGCAATCAATTATTAGGCGTCTAAGTCATCAATTAAATAAAAGAAATATTTCCTTCATTTGTAATAAATTCAAGCTCCTAGGCGTATGATTAGGATGCCACTGAAATATTTTTCTTTTTTACATCTTAAAATGTACAACCTATTATCATAACATGAACATGTAATTATTGCATAACACACATTTATATATAATTCTGACAACTCTGAATAATTTTTTTGAACTCCTAAATCCATCATTTGAAATTTCAAAATATACACTTAACTAATGCATATTGTATATTTGATTATAGCGAAAATACATGTTAGTTATTTTAAACTTCCACACTCATAATACAAATGACTCTAAAATATATGCATAACTGTCTTTTTATATATAATAAAAATACATAATTGATTTTATTAATTTACAATCAACTCGGTTATTGTATTATTGGATCAGCTATCTTGACTCTAACATTTTATAAAGAAATAAAATGAAAAAAAATAATTGGCCGGCGGAATTAACTCTTGTATTGCACATGTTGGATTTTGGAGCGTGGAGCCGATTGATTTAATAGATATTTTCTTTTACGGGTCATATTCTGAATTGAATTCATATTTATAGACTGAAATTTCGATATTAAAATAATTTGTAAGGATGCGTTGTTATGTGAAATAGTCTCCTTTGCTCTTCTCTCTTTCTTTCTCTAAAAACAGTTATGCTTTTCTCTAAGAAAAATAAAAACAACGAATTTGGATCTTTTAAATGTGACGATATGTTTGAATCCTGTGCAAACACAACTACGACTTCTATAGTCTATATATATATATATATAATTGACAAAAACGGACGATTGCTTGTTGCTATAATAGCTCGACTGTTATGTTATGTAATTTGTTTTGTCAATTGATTTTATTTCTAAGACTCGGACCACAATATGTACGAGTTCTTCGCGATCTAAATAATCAAATGATGCTTATTTTTATTGAAAAGGGCTAGCAAAAGGAGGAAAAAAATCTAAATTTTTTATTACGTTGAACTTATTCAAAATCCATTTATCAATTGCACAATATCGAGGCGTCATGCCTCTTCTTCCAGATACACTTTCAAGTTTCGAACATTCATATTATCTTAATTTGTAATCAGTTCGAATTTTATATTTCAATTTATTGGCAAATCAATTGTCATTCCTTCTTACAAATTTGACCTTTTTGTGGGGGGAATAAATTATCAATTTCTCTATCTGTTTATGTCTTTATAGTGATCCATATGCTAACTTTTTTGTATGATCACCTACACGGTACACGGATGACTACAAAGTGATCTACACAGCAGACCGAATTAAAAGCCATTAGATTATTATCTTTTTCTTCTAAATAAGTTGAGGAACCCCGTAAAATGTTGCGCTTCGATCCGTGTGGCGGTCCCACTCCTCTTTCTGATCGAGTACACGTTGCATCTATATCTCTATTTCTCTCCATCTCATGATCTCATCCCAAACAACATTCCATGAAAGTAATTGGTTACGAAAAATTTGTCTACACCAGTTGCAGTGTCACGTTATTATGCACTATATTTTTTTTTATAGAAACTTCATGCGTCAGGCATGTAAGCGCCACGCAATTACAAAAAAAAAAAACTTAATTTGAGTTGTGATAATTTCATTTCTTATGTGCACATCTTACTTGTATTTCATATTATTTATGTTTTTCTAAAAAATGTTTATATTAATTGATAAACGTGTTTATATCTTACTTTCGTGTTTCAGGCTACTTTCATGCTCACATTATTTTGTAAGATTCAAAATTTCAAAAAGCTGCATTTTTACTTATTTAACAAAGTCTTTTGTTTGGATATTTTTATGATTGTTAAGAAATGGCGATAAATAATTTAAATACTAAATATAAACACACTTTTGACTTTGATTATGATATAAATAATTTTTTATATTAAATAAAAAGTAAAAAAAATATTAAAAGCAAGAATTTTTTTCTTTTAATATTAATATTATAATAATTACAGGGCGTCACGCCATCACTTCACCTGAATTCCAACAAAGTTTGGTAATACTAGTTTTAATAAATGCACAACAACTGTACTTCCTGTGCGCACGCTTTCCGGAAAAATAAATAAAAAGAAGCTGTACTATTTGGATCTTCTACATGCAATTTTACAGAGCAATTTGGTGGACCAAACAAAAGTGTCCTGTACTGTATTGGTTAAAGAGTGAGGCTATGGTGCTATGCATAGCACGGATGGCTAGTGTACTACGGCTCAATATGGTACTTTTTAAAATTCTAACGGTCGATCCGACCGTTCAATGTGATAACCATATGAATATGTACTTGCAAACTAAATTTTATATTTTTTGGAATTTTTTTACTATTTTTTAAGATAGGTAGAATTTTGATGGTCCAGAATTTTTAAAAAACACTGATTTTTCTACCTATCTGAAAAAATAGTAACAAAATTCGAAAAAATATAAAATTTAGTTTGCAAGTACATATTCATATGGATATCACATTGAACGGTCGGATCGACCGTTAGGATTTTAAAAAGTACCATATTGAGCCGTAGTACACTAGCCATCCGTGCTATGCATAGCACCATAGCCTCACTCTTGGTTAAATATTATCTGAACACGAAACAATACAACATAATTAGATATAGAAAATATAGAATCTCTCTTTTCTTAAATTTCTTTGATTTGATCAATTCTCCAAAAAACGGTTTTGTCTGTTTCAATAAGTGGCGCTAGTGCTCCGAAAAAGACACTGTTACTGTTCGGCATCTTGCAAACTCGCTACACAGAAAGGTCCACTGAAACCGAGACAGAAGAGCCGAAGCCCTCTGGTATAAAGCCGTTTCTAAACCCAAGAGCACATGGACATGGTCATCGATTCTGAAAAGAGAGAGCGCGCGCGCCGTTTACTCCACTGATTTCACTCGCAATGTCGACTAGGGCTGTAGCCAGGCTCCTTGGGTATAGGTTGAGAGCAATACAAACGCCTCCATCAGTCCCGACGGCTGTGCTGGGCGAAAGAAGGTTTGCAACAGCGGCCGGAGCCGCCGCCGCGGAGGCGGAGGTCAATGGTGAAGGGGGGCTGTGGGATCTGAAAGCAGCGAGGGAGTACGAGCAGTATAGGCGGTCCATCTATGGCGAGATCACGCACCGCGCATTACTGGTTGATGCGGTTGGCACACTCGTAGAACCAGCACAGCCAATGGCTCAGGTTAGTTTTGATCTGTTTCAGTGTGCATCTGGTGTGAGTGCATGCGTGTTTCTTTTGGATTGCAATGCGAATACAGAGTCCTTTGATCTGGTTTTCTTCTTTGATTTGAGTCTGCGTGTATGTTATGGATTCAACAAGAAAAGCAAACACCATTCCTTTCTTATCAGATTGTATTCCTAGACATAATAGAAGGATTTTGTTTTAGCATGTGTAGTGACTTGTGAGTTACTGAACCGTGACCCTTACTCCAATTTAAATGGTGAATTATTTCCACAAGTGTCTTTTCTATGCAAACCGTGTACATCTGAACTTGTATGAATTGATCAAATTGCCCGCTAAAAAAATAAATAGACATGTTCCCACCTATTTCGTTACATATCTTAAATACATAATTATGAATATATTGTGCATAAGAATTAAGTCCTGCTAAAACTGCTCTGTTCCATCACTATTTTTAGTAATAAATTGTATTATTGAAGTATGGTTAATTTTAGGGATTTAGTTTGTGCTTTATTTTCTCCAAATTGTTTTTTTTGTAGATTTATAGAACAATAGGAGAGAAATACGGTGTATCTTACTCAGAGGACGAGATCTTGAGCAGGTACCGATGGGCATATGAGCAGCCTTGGGGCAGATCACGCCTAAGGTACACTTTTTTTTTTTTTCAGGTCTTACCTTTGTCCTACAGATAATTATTGCAATTTTTTTTTTGTGTTTGATTAAAATTTAATGAAGGACTTTATGTATGTAGAGGAAGGAGATAACATCTGTAACAAAGCATAATGGGAAATATTATATGCTTGTTGAAACACAACAAAGATATTACATGTTTGCATTGCATATTAATTTCTGAAGTACAAACTACCTTTGGAAAATAAACATTACAATTAATAAGGTGATGCATGATAATTTGAGGTACTTTCAGATGCGCATGAAAAGTTTTGAGAGTTGACTTGTTCAGAAGTAAATATAAAGTTACTAAAACTTTCCAATCTGCCCAACCCAGCCAACTTGTTTTTTCTACCAGGTTTTAAACGAGCTTCAGTTTCTGGTGCTTTTATGTTATTATGTATAAGCAGGGTCCTCCTTTTTCCGATCCGGTTTGTCTAATCAGAAACAAACTAATCAGAATCTACTAGTCCTTATAAAAGTCCCCTCCCTGACCAGAAAAAACATCATCCAGTCTGTTCGTTTTATATTTAATAGAGCGGAAAAGCAGGATCCTGCTTTTATCCATAAAAGCAGCAAATATAGATCATTATTATCAGGTTGGTGCTGCTTAGAATTTGATTCTGGGTCAGATTTACCGGCATGCAACTAACATAAAATTATTGTTGCATATGTATCTTATGTTTTGTGTGGCGATAACAAAATATATACTTCTTTTAATAAAATTTGTTTCTACTATTGTACTTTTGGTTTGGAGACTTAAAATGCATGATAGATATACAGTTTACTTGTTCAAAGCTTACACAAACACATCAAAATGACCATACTTCTAAATTGACTAATTCTTTCCCCTGCCAAACGTAGTCATCATTGTCATGTTTTTATTAATTGGTTCAATTATTTAGTTATTTATAAGTTGGTTTCCCGAATTTTTGTCTATTTATTGAATCTGATGGTTGTTAATAGAATAAAGCTAGCGTGTGCCATGCTCACCAAAAGGGTTTGGTGAGCATAAGCTTCAAAATCTATAGGATTGGTTTCAACGACGAATCCAAACTGTTGAAACCGATCTACTTCACTAGTGATGTGTGTACATGCAAAATTTTGAAAATTTTAAATTCATTTAGTATAAAGTCAAGCTGTAAAAATTAATAAAAAATGAATGCATAAAAATAACTTAACTCTATTTTTCATCATTTTTTTTTACCGCTTGACTTTGTACTAAATAAATTTCAAAATTTTGCATCTACACACATCACTGGTGAAGTTTGTCAGTTTCAACAGTTAGGATCTGTTGTTTTAAGTCAATTCGATAGATTTTGGAGTTATGCTCACCAAGCCCTTTGGTGAACATAGCACACGCTAGCTTTGCTCGTTGTTAATATATTTAAAGTTGAAAGACCTTTAGCACAAATCACAAAGTATAAACTAAAATCCAATATGTCTAATATGTCAGGCCCGTTAACATAGTGCAAGTACCACCTTACTGCACTGGAAAACATTTGAGAGTATTCGAACTTGATACACCTGTAAAATTTCTTTATATTTGCACATCAAAACTTTGGTGAAAATTTACATGTTGCCTTCCAAAATGTATCCCTTAAATTAACATATTACCGAATTGCCCCAACTGCAGTTATGCCGGATTTATGTCTCAATTGAAGTATCTATAACTTGGATGTTTAGGAACTAAGAGCAATACCTGGAGGTAGATCCTGTACGAAGTACCATGATGTCATGTCGTTTTGTCTAGTAGAATGCAAAATTGTATTTTTAATTTTCACATGCGATTGTAAACTTCTAATACTGATTCCAGGTATGTAGATGATGGTAGGCCATTTTGGCAATACATCGTCAGTTCTTCAACAGGATGCTCTAATACAAAGTACTTTGAGGAGCTTTATCACTATTACACTACAGAAAAGGTTAGCTTACGAGTTATTTCATTGATATTATTTTTCGTTCTGTAAATGTTACTTTTATTGTAATTGCCTTCTCAACGTTTTCTTTATTGAAAGTTTACTGCTGTTCTGTTTATTGGTTCATAACAGTTGAGGTCAGAGTGAGACAGAATTGGAATAAAATTGAGGGTTAATTGCACAAACTATACCTTGTATAGATGTAATTTTTGCTTGAGGTAATTTTAGAATACATCCAATGCCAACTTTCAGTCACCTCTGTTAGCGAGTAACATAGCAACAGTTGGATGCTGCAGTTGATACACTTTCCTTTGCTGGAAATTGCTTCCTGAAATTTCAGTTACTTATAACACAATATCAAGCAACGTATAATGACAATTCTTTTCATGTTCAATTAGGCATGGCGGCTATGTGACCCAGAAGCAGAGAAAGTTTTTAGTGCTCTGAGAAAAGCTGGTGTGAAGATTGCCGTCGTGTCTAATTTTGACACCCGGCTTAGACCTGTTTTACAAGCCCTGAATTGTGACCACTGGTTTGACGCTATGGCCGTCTCTGCTGAGGTAGTCCCAACTCCTTCCTTTGGTCCTTTTGACTAGTATCTCAGTAGATTCATGCGGATGTTGAGTGATGTTTACCTTTATTTATCTTTACCAAAACTGAATTCAATAGAAGTTGGAAAAGTTGATAATAAATTGAAATGCATATTTCTTTGGTAAGCTGGTATCATGCTTTAGTGGTATTAGTATAGTGTAGAAACCCAAGAAGTAAACTTTCTTTTTTCTTTTAATTGGAACTTTTTATTAAATAAAATGAAAAATGAGTATCAAAAGTCTTAAGAGGAACTGATAATGTGCTCAGTCACACTGAACAGTAATTGCTTGTGTTATTGTATCAGTAAGATCGTATTGTTTTCGCTTCTCTTTGATGTTTTGCTTTCTTTAGGTTTTTATATTAGTAATGTGGTTTACTCGGGTCTGATGAGTAATTTCCTTAAAAACAAAAATTAAATGAAGAAAATGAAAGTGGTAGGGATTTTCCCCTGAATTGCTGATTTAAGTCGGGTGCATTTTCATTTCTGTGATCAGGTGGCTGCTGAAAAACCAAACCCCATGATATTTCTGAAGGCATGTGACCTTCTTGGGGTAAAACCAGAAGAAGCAGTACATGTAGGAGATGATAGAAGGAATGATATATGGGGTGCGAGAGATGCTGGGTGTGATGCATGGCTCTGGGGCAGTGATGTGCACTCATTCAAGGAGGTACTATTACAGTATTACTTAACAGTTTATATTTGTACCACCCATGTTGTTGTTTCCCAAATTTTTAAACTTACCATCTTTAAAAAAAAAATCTAAATAACCACTGTTTTGAAATTTTTTCCATATTTACCATGACCGTAGTTTTAAACTGCCGACCCAGCAGTGCATTTAATATGGTATTAAAGTGCATTAATTTGGGTCGGCAGTTTTAAACTGCGGTACCAACCTGCTGGGTCCGCAGTATAAAACTGCGGTCCCGGTAAATATGGAAAATTTTCAAAACAGTGGCCATTTAGTTTATTTTTTTTTTAAAGATGGTAAATAAAAAAATTTCGGATTGTAGTTTAGCTTGAGGTTATTAGTTTTTTTTTTCACAGTTTGAGTTCCAGGATTTGTAATTTAGGTAAATGGGTTGTAGCAAGGAGGTAAGAAGATGACAAAAATAAAATAAAAATGAAACCCCATTATGCACTGGGTCCGGATCACCTAAAGTAAACTCAATATATGAGTTTGAATCACTGTCCAATCAGAACCCAGGCCAATCCGAACCAAGTTGGAAATTCACAGGGCCCCTTTAATACTCGTGCAAATTCTGATTGGACGGTCTGGATCCAAACTCAACATTTGAGTTACATTAGGGGATCCAAACTCATATTTCCCATGTGCTAGCACCTGGGACTGGGATATTTATGAGGATCTTTCATGATTTTTTTTTTTTTTTTTTTCTGTAGGTTGCAGAGAGAATTGGGGTTAAGGTCTGATGGAAATGGGAGTCTTTCGTTTACCATCCTTGAATAATTCTGAAATGGAAATCATCATGTATATATTGGTGGAAATAATCCTTTGCAATGATTTTTCGTGTGTGCAGGCAGTTTGTACATGTATGTGGAAATAATTGTCTTATTTGCGCACGTGGACTCTTTTTTGTGTTCTTTTGCAAGAGTCAAGTGCATCTTGGTACAAAGTAGGCATCTGTAGGTCTAAGCTGACCATAATGCATAACAACTAAAAATATCGTTGTTGATGATTTCCAGTACTATTTACTATAGTTAAACCACTAAGTTGCATCGTGATTTAAAGCATGTGGAAAAACTAAGTTACATAAAAATCGTCAAATGTAAGTGTTTTCCTGTGGCTCTAGAGCCGGGGATGAATGAATGAATGATATGTGCAACAATGTTCGACCATCTCTATTATTAATAAAACGACTTGCTTCATTATATATATTGCGTAACAATTGCAGTTGCACACATTTATCCGCGGAACCTCTTAAAACACGACCAGAAAACATGAAAACTTTAAAAAAAAAAAAAATGAAGAATGTTGACCATGATTTTGACCAATATTGGATTTTGATATATAAGAAGGCAGACCCATATAGCAAGTAAGAAGGCATACCCAAATACCCAATATTATTGTTCTTCTTTATATTGGATTTTGCTATATGGGTCTGCCTTCTTGTTATATTTTAATGTTAGTTTATCTTTTCAATCTTGATGACGACTCTATATAACAGCAATACAGAATATGCCTCAAATAAACTCCATGTAGGTTTTTGTTCACTTCAAATACATTTTTTTTAGTCAAAATAGAAACTTAATAATTGTTACGTACTTTGACCAAAATGAAAACACCTTATAAAGTCAAAGAACAAATGGTACATAAAAATCCAGTAAAAAAAATTAACGCTTTTCATTACATCCTACTATCCTAGCCGGGAAATTTATGACATTAGCAAATAGCGTTTTAAGCTGCTTTTTAAATTTGACGATGACAAATGCTAGCCGTTCAATCATCAATATATGCAACGAACAAAAAGATCAACCCGGTGCGGAAAAAGAGTAGTGGTCAAGACATGGAAACATTAAGTACACGGTTAATGCTTTGTAAAAACTGTACCAATGTCAACAGTTTTACATGCAACTTGCATTGCATATATCGATCATGCAGAACCAATTCTCTCTCTCTCTCTCTCTCTCTTGGCGTCTAATCAGTAAATGATGTTTACATGGAAATTTATTAGAACTTTGCCCAGTTGGACGTTTTTCCTATTTGATGTTCACACGGCCGAAATTAGAAAATTGAGATTAAAGACGGATACAGAAGTGTTCATAATTTTATTGGATCCGGTTTATTTGATTTTCAATCAAACCGACAAAATTTTGAATTAAATGGTTTGGTTCGGTTTAATCTTTTTGTTTTGATTCAACCAAACAAATTAAAATTTACTTGAATATTCTTGAATTACTTCATATTTTATATTTGGTTTAAGTAAATCTAGATATTTATTTTTTTTCTGATCATTTAATGTATGTGTATTTTTGACCTTTTGAAATTTAATCTCTCTTATTTCGGTCAACCAAATAAATCAAAATTTACTTCCGCCTTTTTGGTTTGGTTGTTATTCAATTGAAAATTTTAATTTGGTTGGTTTAGTTAGATTTTTTAAAACCGAATAAGATTTTGTTTTGACTATTTTAATTTGGTTTTGACCAAATTGACCTTTTGAATACTTCTAAAATTGAATGATTAAGTGTTATGTAATTTTATTTTATGAGGAGGTCTAATAGTAATAATTTTTATAATTTAAAATTGTAAAATTTTAAAAATTAAAAAAAGCTAAAAGTAATTTTTTTAATTCACAGTATGACTTTGCCCCCTTATTAGAATAACATATTCTTACAATAAATGAAATTTAACTATTTTAATAAGACAAACGGTAAAATAGCTATTCTAACTATTTTTGTTTTGCAACTAAACATATCACATGTATTATGAAAAATGGAAATGAATTCAGACTCAATGAATTTTTGAACCGAATTCAAACATACCCAAACAAGCACTATTTGGACTGAATTTTTGAACCCAATGATAATTTTAATGGCATTCCTTTAGGAACTTTAGTAAAATGGAAATGAATTCAGACTCAATTTTCGTTCCAAAAGCTCAATGGAGAAGAATGAAAATGTATTATTGGGGACTCATTGTATTAGTTAATCTTAAGGAGTGATTCATTTTGTATAGGTCTTAAATTTTTATTATTATAATTTTCATTTTCATTATTTTGATACGTAATTATATTAATTAAATTAGCTCGAGTTCTAATTTAATTAACATTTTTTGTGATATATTCAGAATTTTTAATGCTAAGCAAGCACAATATAACTACATGAGATTACTTGCATGTACATCGCGTTGGATTTCTTTGGTAGTGCTCCTGTAATTGCTACCCAAGGTTTCCTTAATTTGACAAATTTAATGTGTAATTGACTAATTGCTATTAAAAGTCTTTTCCTGACAAAATAATACAAATTAGCAGCAGGGAGGAGTGTATCTCAAAATCCTACTATTACAATTCCACCTCCAAAATAGAGCTAAAGAGAAACACAATCCAATACTTCAATAATACTGTTCCACAAAATTTATACGCATATATATATATATATATATGCATATATTATGAGTAACCAACATGTTTACTGAATTTATTCCTCGTTGAACTTATTAGTGCAAACATAAGGCATGCAGGAAAGCTGCTTCAGTTTTCCACCGAGCAACCACCAATCGTTGTATAATAAGAAGCAATCTGATTCTCATCATCGATCCAATTAATTAATTCCCTTCAACAAACAAAATGTCCCAACCATCAGTTTCTAAAAGACATAATGAATGGAACAATATCTTACCATCCTGGTATTAATTCCAGAAATAAAGAACCTATATGGTACAACCAATCTCACAGATTTTAAGTTGCAAAATAAATAATTACCTCTTCTAACTGCACCATTTACGCGCATTTTGAAACATCTTCAGCCACGGACTGGGCCCGCTTTTCTCAACTTGCCAATCACTGGGGTACCATGGATACTGCCACATCATGAAACAACGCTCTGGATGCGGCATCATTGCCAGGTGTCGCCCATCTGGTGAGCAAAGAGCTGCTATTCCCTCTGGGGACCCATTTGGATTAAACGGGTACAAACCCGTTACCTTCCCCTCATCGTCACAATACCTTACCGGAGCCAGATTCAAATCCATTACCCGATCCAATACTGACGTGTCAGGGAAGTATGCCCTTCCCTCTCCGTGCGCAGCCCAAACACCCAAACTGGACCCCTCCATTCCCTGAAACATTATAGCTGGCGAATCCCCAATTGTAACACTACTAAATCTGCACTCAAACCGACCAGATTCATTGTGAATAAACCTCGGTTGAGAGACATCAGTTGTGGATCCATAACCCGGTACCCAACCCAATAAGGCCATGAGCTGGCATCCATTGCACACACCGAGACTGAATGTATCAGGTCGGTTATAGAACTGTTGGAACTGATCCAATAAGGGTTTGTTGAACCGAATGGAAGCTGACCAACCCTTTGCTGAGTCAAGTACGTCAGCATAACTGAATCCACCGACAAAAGCAATCCCACGGAAGTCAACTAGTGAGATTTTGCCATCCAATAAGTCTGACATTGTCAGGTCCCATGGCTCGAAACCCGCTGCATGAAAGGCCGCTGCCATTTCTCGGTCCCCATTGCTACCTTCTTCACGAATTATAGCTACCTTTGGTTTATGTTTCAGATCTAAAATTTTGGGGTCAGTGAACTTTGGCGTGAATGACAGAGACCAATTTGGGGCTTTTCGGGATTTAAGGCCATCTTTTTCAAGTTTTACACACGAGGCGAGTCTTTGCAACCCCTCCAGTTGAAAACTGGTCTCTTCCCACAAGTCTCTTAAAAAGGGTGTTTCTTCTTTCAATTGGGGTTCTCCATCAATGGAGAGGTCTATAGTTGGAGAGGATGTGACCTTACCGATAATTTCACTAGACACGCCAAACTCTTTCAATTTCTCCACAACTGTATTAAGATTTTTTGAACTGACTTCTATGATCAGACCCAATTCTTCAGCAAATAGGGTTTGAAAGACACCGTTTCCATTTGATTTCAAATCCAATTTAACCCCGCAATTTCCTGCAAATGCCATTTCAAGTACACTAACAAGGATCCCTCCATCACTGATATCGTGACCAGCAGATATCAATCTCTCCCCAATCAACCCCTGAACAGCATTGAATGTTCTTCTAAGATAGGCCACGTCATCCAAATCAGGGCACTCGTGACCTATTTGACCAAATGCCTGAGCAAGAGCGGACCCACCTATCCGCCTCTTCCCCTTTGCCAGATCAACATGCAACAAAACCCCGTCATCACCCAATTTCAAGTCTGGTGTAACAGTCAAGGTCACATCAGGACAGGTGACATATGCACTGATTACCAAATTACCAGGTGCCTTTACCACCTCACCACCGGCATGCGCAGCCATTGAAAGACTATCCTTACCTCCATCTATGGCAATGCCTAATTCTATCATGCAATCAGACAATGCCATGGCAGCATCATACATGGCTGCACCTTCGCCTTCTAGTTTTGCAGCATACATCCAATTCCCACTCGATTTAACGTCTGTCAGAGAAGTCACCTTAGCCCAAACCAGATTTGTTAAGGCCTCTCCTACTGCCAACTGGGCCATAGCTTTTGGATCAAGTAACCCCTTGATGGGTTGTTCTCCTATTGCACATGCGCCACCTGTCAGATCAGTGTATGTCTGTGCAATCACTGCCACATCAGCTAGCGGCAATTGAAGAGGGCCCACAGTCTGTTGTTGTGCCACAAGCCCAGTCACACACCGGTCAACCTTTGTGGTCAAGAACCTTTTAGAACAAACTGACGGTAAATTCAAAACCCTTTTTAAAGCATCCATCAAGGTTACACCTGGAGCAATGTCAAGCGGGTCCCGTGCATACTGTATCCTCTTGAATTCAAATGTCTTCTGAGGCATATCACCCAACACCTTCTCCAGTTCCAAGTCTTCGACCGGAAGGGGAGGCGGTAAACCTTTAGCCTCGGCTTCTTTTACCGCTTTACTATCTATTAAAACAACCTTACCACACCCATTGATTGTGCCAATAACAGCCATAGATACCCTCTCCCTAGCACAAATTGACTCCAAAAGGAGTCGATTCTCAGGGCGTACCAGTAAGGCATCTTGCTCCTGGTACTCAGCCCCCCAAATCTCTAGTACTGACATGGTATGGTCTCCTACTACAATCGACCTTATATCAATTTCAGCCCCTTTTGGATAAATAATCTCTTTTACCACATTACAATTACCTCCCGCACCTTGATCGTGAATACTGACAATAGGATTGGCATCACCCATTTCGGCACATGTACGTACCACCCGATACAACTTCTGTGCCATCTCAGCATCACCTCTTTGTACAGCATTGAAATCCAGCTCAGCGTCATTTGTACCACTAACCATGCTAGAAGCAGCCCCACCACCCATACCAATCCGGTACGCAGGACCCCCTATTTTCACAACCAACATACCTATATCAGGTTCACCCTTCTCAATATGCTCATGGTCTATTTGACCAATACCAGCACTAAACATAATTGGCTTGAGCCACTCTCTCCGGTCTCCGCTTGGAAGACGCATGCCAAAAGTGCGTGTATACCCCTGAATCAAGGGCTCCCCAAATTTATTCCCGTAATCTGATGCACCGTCACTAGAATCAAGTAAAATATGCAGTGGAGATGCTAAATTTGGGGGATACGAAAAAGAATTGTCCTCCCAAGGTGCATAAGAGCCTTCAAGTCTTAAATTCCCCACACAATAACCAGCAGTGGATGCGACCACAAAAGATCCACGGCCAGTGGCATGAGTGTCTCTGATACGGCCCCCAGCTCCAGTCTCAGCACCAGGATAAGGCGCCACTGCACAAGGGAAATTATGAGTCTCAGCAGTTAATAAGATATCCATCTCTTTTTGTGTACTTGATAGCGGCCCCAATTTCGGAGATGTTGGTTGTAGCTTATTTACTTTAAACCCCCTGATTGCACTGGAATTATCTTTGAATCCAATGACTGAGTTACCAGGGTTTGCCTTGAGGGTGCCTTTCACGATTTGAAACAAAGTCTGTGGCATGGTTTCGCCGTCTATGATCAACTTTCCATTAAAAAACCAGTGCCGGCTATGCTCACTATTTGATTGGGCTATGTCGAATAATTCAACAGTTGTAGGATTTCTCTTTATGTCATCTCTGAATAGGCTCGTGTAGTATTTTATATCTTGTTCATCAAATGCCAAACCCATTTTAATATTAATTTCTTCCAAAGCCTCACTTCCCCTTTCTATTACTGGGATAATTTGTACAGGCTCCGGCACTGCACTGGTGGAGAAATACTTGAGAATTTTTGGGTAAACACACTCTGTCATTCTGTCGTGTACCATGGAGGCAAAGTCAGTAAGCTGGGTTTGATCAAGAAGTGTGCCGGGCTTGAGGTACAAAAGGTACCGCCTCGATCTTTCGAGACGGTTTATCTCAGTGAGGCCACACGATTGGCAAACTGACACGGCATTTGTTGACCAGGCAGTGGTGAATGACATGCGGGGCCCAACCTCTAAGATAATTGCATGTGCACCCGTGGAGACCTCTTCTTGTAGAAAGCTCTCAGTTTTCAGGTTTTCAGGCTGGTACGTCTCTCCCAAAAGCCATTTAAGCACCTCAAGTTTTTCCCCTGAAAGTTTACTGGTACCAGCAAGGCCAACATTGAAACATTGCTCATTTTTTAGGTCAATGATATTAGGAGAGATTTTGGCTTGAATCTTTCTTAGAAGCTCAGATGCAGCACTTTCTTGGAGAAATGGGAGGCGGTAGAAATGGATGATCTCAGGAGAAGCAGCCTCTCCTTGCACTAAAGGACTATCAGACTCCTTTGAAAGAACAGCAGCAGGTGGATTGAGGAACAAAGGTGAGTTCTTTTGACGGATAGATAGCATGCCGAGATGCTTGACCGGGAAATAATGGAGTTTCCTTGAAATTGGGTTTCTTTTTCTCGATGAAATATAACATGGATTCTGTGCTCCCTGAAGTTAAAAGAAGCAAAAACCTTTATTAATTAACAAAAAATTGGAAAAAGAAAAAATTTGACAGAAGTAATGATAAATTGATGCTGTATGAATTCATGAATTGGCTACTGCATATCTGTTCAGACAGGTATTTGGATGTTGTCCCATTGGGTTTTCTTAGTTGGGTATTAATAAATTAGTTGTTCATGCAATACTTTACTGGTAACGAAATTGGGCTTGTTGCCTTTTCTCAAAAAAAAAAAAAATCACGAATTGATACCTGATTAGTGGGGAAAACCCTGGGCCTTAGGAGATTGGATGCCATGTTTCTTTTCTCCAAAGGAAAAAGGAAGTCGTTAGCACTCGGATAAAGATATCCTGATATACTGTAATGAAAAAAGATGAGAAAAAAAAAATATTAAACCCTCGGCCTAAAATTTAGCCCAAATATAGTACAATATAAAATCAACTTTGTTTTGCTTCGTAGTATTAAGAAAAGAACATTCATAATTTTAATCAATTCCATCTTCATACAAGTTAGCACCGAATTTAATTTTTTCATCAGTGATCCTAGCAATACGAAAATAATTTTCCAATACAGAGACTTTCTTCCCTTCAAATGCCAGTATTTCCATTGGAGACGGAAAGCATCATGTCCACCGGTTTAACAAATAATTGTGCATTTTGGAAATTCAAAAATTCCAATTTGATTCTATTTGTTGTCATTAAAAAAAATTAACAGTGCAATATTAGCTAGATTCTCAACCAAGTAACATACATTTGGTATCTATACCCACAAGCAGAATTAAAATTAAAATTATTTAATAATTTTTTTTTAAGTACTTGCAATTGTATGTGACGTGAGGCCAATTATGAAAAATTGAAAACCCAGTACTCAAGATGCGTATCACTGAAGAAGTCAGAGAGCCTGGAGGTCAAACAAAAATACATTTATCATTTATGCAGATTGAAATAGTAATTGAGTCTGATCTGCAATGACCCAATATTTTGTAGCTGAAAATAATTTCCAAAATGGAATTAAAATTGGATGTAATGCTAGGTCACTCAACATTCCAGTTCAGACATGATAACCATGCTAGATGCTCAGTAAATTTAAAACCCAGCACTCAAGATGCTCAGTAACAGTAACATAATATGATGATAACCATGCATCCCAAAACAGATTGCCGGTACTGAACCAGTTAGGCACCTACTAATATTGCTCCCTGAAGTTAAAAAGAACCAAAAAAAACCTTTATTCATTAACAAAAATTAAAGTTTGACAGCAGTAATGATAAATGGATGCTTGTTGTAATGGTACCAGTAAACATTTTATGGTTTCTGTTTTTAATGGAATCAGTGGGCATGAACCCACTTATCGAAAAAAATAAAAAATGATCCATGGATGCATATGAAATCGAGGAAATTCGGTTAGACCTAAACTCCCGTATTACAATAGAAGGGGATTTACCTACACTACAGCAGTAGAGGCGGGCTGTCACAGGCGGAGGCGACGGTCCTCCAATTTTTTTCTTTTTTCGCGTTTCGCCCCTGGCTGCTCTGGCTCTCTGCTAGCGTAGGGTTGAGAGAGTATTTTTTTTTTTTTATTGATCTGGGCTCTGGAGTAGGCAAATTCAAAAATCTGAGGTAGACAAATTCAAAAAAAGGCCCGGTCCCAAACAAAAAAAAAAAATTTCAGAGTAGGTAAGTGCCTAACCTGTGATACACTAGCTTCGCCCCCGCCTGTAAAGAAAAAAAGATGACAAAAAAATAGAACCCTTGACCTAAAAACGCCAACTAAAGTAATAAACAAAAACAAACAAAAAGATGAGAAAAAATAACAACTAAAGGAGATGAGCATGCATACCGAGAAATTCGACAGAATCAACAACGAAAGGAAGTGAGAGGCAGAGACGGCGGCACCATGTGTCCCAAAATAATAAAAATGGTAATATATAGATACCTTAATTAGCGTACCGTTTGAGTTGAGCTCCTGACCGTTCGATCATTCAGACCAATCCGGTCCACATCTGGAATTCTTTAATATTCGTGAGGATTCTAATCCGACGGTCAAGATATAAACTCAAACGGTGCCTATATGTTTCCGCAAGGCCCCTAGTCAGAATTTGTGGCCCAACCTCTACCTCTTCTTTTTAACAGCCCAACCCGCTTGGTAAAGTCGATCTGGTTCACCTAAAGTAACCCAAATTTTGAGTTTGGATCCGAACCACCCGATTCGGTTCCACCTCATTGGTCCAGATTCTGATCGGACGATCCCGATGAAGAATCATATTTAGGTTACTTTAGAGAATCCAGACCTTAGGTAACTAGTTCTCTCTATCATTATCCTCTCAGACACTTACAAGTCACAACTTGCAGTTAGTTCACTCATGATTCCAACCCAAAAAGAAGCATCATGATTCTAATCTTATAATGCTTCTTCTGGTACCTATATAATTTACATTCCATCTCAACGGATTGTAATCGAATCTGTACATGTTAAATTTGATGAAGCTACTAATCAAAAGGTCGAGAAATGTATTGAAATTGTAGGTGTCAAAGTTCCCACTCTCGAAAATGATGAGGTCGAAAATCCAATCAACATAACTGAATAACCATTCGATCAAAATCAACCTGAAGAAAATGCGACACACAATGGAGCAAAATCGAATCCGTACATGTTAAACAAGTTAAATTGCTAAATAAGGTTCATCGTTAGTCAAATAAGTAGATCTATGTAGATTTCTTTTGAGTTAAATTTTTGAAATTTGCTCTCACATGAAACCCATATTTTCTTCAATGACTTAATATTTTAGTGCATGACTTTGTTTGGATTCTATCTTGTGTTATTTGTGATGCATGCATTATTATGGTATTATTGGAGATTCATATTTACATTGTTATATTATTTTGGATGCGTATATTATTCACATATGTAGTGGTGCTATGTATATTTCTCAATATTTCAGTATCATATATTCCAACATTGACAGATCAGATATTAACAGGTACGAATACAAATACAGATATAATTCGCATTCCTAATTTGGATATTGGAACAATATTTATATGTTATTCAACAATTTTTTTTTCTCATTACAAATTAAAAGTAACCATCTCACAATTTTGAATATATTCTTACTAAAACCATGTTAACACATCCAACAAAACTACAAGTAACTATCATTAGAAAATAAAAGTAACCATCTTACAATTCCAATTATTCGTGCTAAAGCTATGTTAACGCATCCAACAAAACTGCAAGTAACCATCTCACTACCTGTACAAATCTCCATACTTAAATTAAGCACGTAGATATTCTGATTCTCCAACAGCTTTGATTAAAAGATAAAATTTCGGATTGAATATCAGCCCTCTGATCAAATGTTCTGATATTATACATCTTTCTTATGTTGTTTTACGTGTATAAGTCTAAATTTATTTAGACACGTACTCGGCACGCATACTCTTCACATGCAAATTGTATCTTTCTCATTGGTCATGATTTCTTTCTATTTTTAAAATTTCATTTAAGGAATTTTTGAATTGATTGATTATTTTTTTTATTTATTTATATTTTTTATATCATTTAAGGAATGTTATTTGTCATTTAATATGTCATGTTGTTTGAGATTTTTTTTTATGAAAATATGTCAGAAAGATTAAAAAAAAATGTCATTTAAGGAATGTAATTTATGTGTAGATGACATTTAAAAAATGTTATTTGTCATTTAGTCTAAATTTTTTATGAAAATATGTTAAAAATATTAAAAAAAATATCATTTAAGGAATGTTATTTATGTGTAGATGACATTTAAAAAATGTTATTTGTCATTTAGTCTAAATTTTTTATAAAAATATGTTATTTTGTATGAATTTTTTTTGTATTTTTATAATATGCTCCCGTTGCAACGCACGAAAACGATATTAGTTACCAATTATGAATACAATTTTCAGTACCCGTTAATTTTGGCATAAAATTTTGAATATATTGCTAGGCGCATTTAAGGAAACCAAATCTAAGAGAAGTTCAGAGTAAATATAGACTAATGTTTAAGAGTAGAGCTAAGGTGCTCTTAAGCTCACCAAGCTTTCCGTGAGCTTAACTCAAAAACTTATCAATCCGACTTCAAACGACATTTTCAAACCGTTAGATGTTCAATCTATATTAAAATGTGCTTGGAGAACAAATTTTACATTTTTTGAAATTTTTTTACTATTTATTAAGCCGGTTTGAAAACCGCTGTTTTCTAATGGTGCAGATTTTTAATAAAAACAGCGGTTTTCAAACCGGTTTAATAAATAGTAAAAAAATTCCAAAAAATGTAAAATTTGTTCTCCAAGCACATTTTAATATAGATTGAACATCTAACGGTTTGAAAATGTCGTTTGAGGTCGGATTGATAGGTTTTTGAGTTAAGCTCACGGAAAGCTTGGTGAGCTTAAGAGCACCTTAGCTCTACTCAATGTTTAATATATTATTTTCACTGTACCGGTACCTATAAATCAGTACCTATACCCATAATCAATACAAATAAGCTCTGTTCGCTAACACCCAACCATCAATTCATTGACAAAGAATTAGAACTCATAGAAAAGGAATATCCACATAATGAATGCCTAGCAAGCACAATATAACTACATGAGATTACTTGCGTGTAGAGTGGGAAAAACGTGCCGTGCCGTGACAAAAATTACGAGGGGTGGTCACGGCACGCGAGTCATGCCGTGACTAAGTCGTGCCGTGACCAATTATGCGTTAGTAACATTTGATCGCATTTAACGTTTTAAAAAAAATTGTGAAACAATTCTTTAAAATTCAAATGTTTTAATTGAAATTTAAATGTAAATATTTTAATTAAAATAAAATTATACCTTATAGGAAGGTATGTTAGTGTATTGCCTCGTGATTGCCGTGATTGGCGTGTCTACCGTTCCGTGACTCGCGTGTCCCGTGCCGTGACCAAGACAATTTCCGTGCCGTACCGTGCCGTGTCTTCTTTGTCAACAATTGATCACGGTACGCGAATGGTCACGGCACGCGACACGCGAGTCACGGCACGTGACCGACATATGTGCCATGCCGTTCCGTGATGGAGCCGGCTCCGGCGTGCCATTTTTCCCACTCTACTTGCGTGTACATCGCGTTGGATTTCTTTGGTAGTGCTCCTGTAATTGACGGCCTTTATAAACCTTTGCTATTGCGGCTCACTTGCCCTTTAATGGCGACATAATATCGCCCCTTCCTTACTTCCTTCCTCCCTTCCTTCCTTCCTTCCTCCCTGCTCCAACTCTATGGAATCCCAAGCTCGACAACCAGCGGCATTTCCATCTCCTCCCCAGCTCCTCGCTCAATACAGCTTCCTCTCTCCCCAGGACGAACATCGGCAACTTCTAGTCGATCTCCAGAGGTCCATCTGGCTTACACCCTCGGAAACTCTCTCTCTCCCGGCTAGGTACCAACTCATTGATCTTTTTGTCGACAAATATGGTGGCTCGTCGGCTAACTGGACTCTTTCCCCGGTAAAGCGCGGCTATCTCCTTAAACTGCCGGACTGGGTGGAGGCCGAGCAAGTGCTGGAGGATTTCGATTACTGGGGAATGGTCCATGAGATAGTGGTGCGGCCCTGGAGTTTGCTCACCAGTTCCCCCCTGCCACTAAGCACGAATGTCGCAATTACCATTCATGACTTCCCTATTGATTACTGGCACCCGGCTTACTTCCGACAGGCGGTGGCTTCTATGGGTACTTTGGTCGGACTCTCGCGGGACGGGTTCCAAGCACAAAATAAAGAAATAGTCCGGCTACTTGTCAGGTGCCATGACACTAATCTTATCCCTCATTGGCTTTACTTGGGCCATGATGGTCGTTGGACTCGATGCCGGGTTCAGCTAGAAGGAAGACAATCCCAGCCACCACCTTTTGATCAGCGGCCACCACCTGACTTTGGGGAGGGAGCCAGGGAAGTTAACAATGAACATGACCTCTTTGCTCACCTGGTTGCATATGCGCCGCTTTGGCGGAGAAGGGCACTCGGCCTTTCTTTGCCGCCCGGGGATTCGTCCAGGAGGGGGGCACCGGCGGCCTCAGGGGGTCCTGGGTACCACCGGCGTACAGGCACCAACGGTGCTCCAGGCCTAAGGGCTTTGGACGCGGCTCTTAACAATTGGTCCACCCTGTTTCTTAAAAAGTCGGGTTTACACAGCAATAGGCCTAGACTGAAGGGAGGGGTATACGCATGCCATGCGGCTGATAAGGAACGTCCAAAAACTGGCAGCATAAAGACTGCATGGTACAAGCTGATGCTACAGAGGATAGGTGTCAGCTGTTTCCAGCCTCACTGCGCACATGAGACAACAGACACATACTCCAAAAAGGATCCCACGCAGGTCACAACAACGAATAGAAACTTCCAGTCCCAATTACCGTTGTCCATATCCATTCTAGGGCCACACCCACTTCAAAAGAAATCCCTAGTACCACCGCCTCTCGTTCCATCACAAAATCCTGTCTCGACACGGTGCCCAAGGTGTCAATACCTCCAACCCAAAGCCGACAACATAACACCTCAGTATCCCCTCTACCACCAAGGAAAGCTCCAAATGGCCAATCTCTCTCCGGCAGATGAGGAGCTCATCCAAAAATTCGTCGGCTTGCATACGGGTGAACATAGGCCTGTCCCCATTCAGATTCCAGCTAGTTCAACCTCCAGCACGGCTTGGGATCTGACCCTTCTTCTTAGAGTGGTGACTGATCGTACCGTGCTAGATGCACCGTTCATTTATGCAATGCTCACTGCATGGGATAGCCCAGGGACGGTCATTAGGCCGGTTACGAAGAACTGCTACTTAGCGGAGTTCGCACGAGGACGAGTTACTCAGGGCAAGCCTAGGGGGGCCTTGGACGTTCCGGGGTGACATGGTGGCCACTAGACGTGCAACGTCACATGCAGACCTTAACCCAAAACACATAGAAACAGCTACCATCACGGTGCAACTGCACAACCTCCCTCTAAATGCCCTCAATGATGATGGTCTGCAGATGGTAGGCAGAGAAGTGGGGGTCCCTGTGGCGCTGCCAGTGCATGCCTTCATTAATGGTCGGCGTTTTGTTAAGATGAAGGTAAAAGTGCCGCTCAATGAGCCCCTTAAGGATAGGGTGATTTTTGACCATCCCACACTTGGCCAGCTCACGGCCCAATGCGTATATGAGAAAATAACACGGGTCTGTCGGTTTTGTGGTCGAATGGGGCACGGCATGGAAGGCTGTGCTGAGCTTCGGAGAGTTACAGAGCTGGTGCAAGGTACTGATCAGATCCAAGGTATCCCAACGGTGCAACTCCTGGGCCCGAAATATGCTGAGTGGATCACCAACCCTCTCCTGGTCTCTGCAAACGACAACTCGGCCCTTGCAAGCAACACGGGGCAGAAAAGATCCCTACAGAGGAATGGGTCTAAAGGAAGGGGTGGGTCTCACATGGCTCTGCCCCAGGCCAGTGTTTCGTAGGACTTAGGGGATTTGGAAGGAATTTCGGATTTACGGGTGCCAACAAAAAGGCCGAGGCCGACGGGGCTGAATCCGTCGGCAAGTCCAATATGAATATATTGTCGTGGAATTGTCGGGGTAGCGGAGGCACGACAATATCCACGTTAAACCGTTACCTCCGTTGCACAAAGACGGACATGGCCTTCGTCTCAGAAACTCGTTGCGGAACTATGAAGGCTTTAGAAAGAATTAACCGGTTGTCCTTGTGCAATTCTATAATAGTTCCATCTGTCGGTCTATCGGGCGGTTTGTGGTTGTTATGGGGAGATACTACCCGTGTTACTTTACTGGAGAAGGATAAAAATATCATTGCGGTCGAAGTCGAGTTTAAAGGAGTTCCATCACCCTTCTTGCTACTGGCTGTGTATGGGGATCCGGCGAGGCAGGGAAATCCCCACATCTGGAACAGACTAGATCAATTGATGGAGGACACAACCTTGCCAGCGCTCCTAATAGGCGATTTTAACTCTATCACCTCCACTCAGGAAAAAATAGGCGGCGCCCAAGCCCTTTCCGCGCACAACATGGCGTTTCGCACATGGATTCACGGCTCTGGTTTAATGGATTTGGGGTATCACGGCCCGGCCTACACTTGGGCCAACAATCAAGACGGTGGGGCCTTGGTGGCACAGAGACTTGATAGAGCCTTGGCAAATCTCGACTGGACAATGGCAAACCCTGAAACGGCGGTGTTCCACCTGCCGAGGTTTAGTAGTGATCACTTGCCAATTCTATTGCGCACAAAACCGTCAAAAGCTGGCCGGCGGAGTCCTTTCAAATCTGAAAACTGGTGGCTCATGAGACCGGATTTCCATCAGGTTTGTCAAAATTCGGTTGAGGAGGGGCTGACCTGTTGGACTCGGGTGGCGCGTAACTTCAAAAAGAAGGTCACGCAGTGGGTCAAAAAAGAACCGACCCCTTCTCAAATGTTGAAGGAGGTGGAATGCAAAATGGCCCAATTAGCAGATGCACACCCACTGGGCTATGACATGGGCTGCGAGAGGGAGCTACAGGAACAACACCGAACCTGTTTGCTAATGAATGAGAAATTTTGGCACCAGCGGGCTCGGATTAATTGGGCCATACATGGGGATCGAAATTCCAAATTCTACCATGCTTCGGCAATGGCCAGGAGAAGGTCTAACCAGATAAAAGCAATTCTCATGTCTAACGGATCTTGGGAAACGGAGGAGAAGGAAATCAGAATCGCTTTTGTAAACCACTTTCGGGCGGTCTATACTAAGCGGGCACTGCAACCGATACAACAGGTGTACCCGCTAAGCCTACTGCAGGGCCTTCCCCAGATCCCCCAATTTTTCCAAGAGATGTTAGAGGCAATGCCGACAGCACAGGAAATAGGGGCGGCTCTGGCACAACTGGGCCCGGATAAGGCCCCCGGACCGGACGGTATACATGCAAGGCTCCTCCAGGAGAAATGGGATGTGTTTGGCCCCACCGTTGTGCAAGAGGTGTCTCTGTTCTTCCAGACGGGACAAATGTCAAGCTTCATTGGCAGATCCAACATGGTGCTCATTCCGAAGAAACAGGACCCCGTCTCACTCACTGATTACCGCCCCATATCAGTCTGTAATACTGTCTACAAGATAATCTCCAAAGTTCTTGCCATGAGAATGCGGCCGGTAATCGCACATTGTGTCTCTATTGCACAGGCTGCCTTTGTGCCGGGAAGAGAAATCTCGGATAATGTAATTTTGCTCAGAGAGGTCCTACATTCTTTCCAGTCAAGGGCTTTTAAGGAGGAGCAGTTTTGTCTCAAAGTGGACCTTTCCAAGGCGTTCGACAGAATGGACTGGTCGTACATCCAGACTCTGCTGCCCTACTATGGTTTCAGACAAAACTTTGTACGGTGGGTCATGGGATGCGTGCGATCGGCGGAATTTTCTGTGGTGATCAATGGATCGGGGGATGGATTCATACACCCTGAGTGCGGCCTTCGTCAAGGGTGTGCGCTGTCCCCATATCTTTTTATATTGGGAATGGACCTCCTGTCTAGGCACCTTGAGTTCAAAAGAGAGGGGGGTAAGCTGGAGGGAGCCAAACTCGCGCCGTCGGCGATCCCCATTACAAATTGTGTGTATGCGGATGACCTACTGTTATTTGGAAGTGCAACCGAGCAAGAGGCTATAGAGCTTAGAACTACCTTGGAGGAATTCGAAACTGTCTCGGGCCAGGTGGTGGGGCCTCAGAAGAGCAAGATATGGTTCAGCAACCGTACGGGTGCCCAGGAGATACAGGAGGTGTCGGAGATTCTGCGGGTCCCGGTGGTAAATGAGGCAGATAGATATCTTGGAGCACCGATAAATGCAGGGAGGGCCTCCTACGATTTTCTGGTAGAAAAATTTTCTGCTAGATTACAGGCGTGGCAGGGGAACCTACTCTCTCCTGCGGGTAGACTAATCCTAATCAAATCAGTGCTGCAATCGCTACCCGTTTACTACATGGCCACCGAGTTGATACCAGGGCGGGTAACCACCAAATTAACTTCAATCATCAGGCGATTCTACTGGGGAGCTTTGAAAAAGGATAGATTTCTGGCCTACATAGGATGGGACAAAATTACAATGCCTATGGAGGAAGGAGATCTTGGTATACGAGAACTGACCCTGGTAAATGCATCTCTGCTGCTAAAGAGCCTTTGGAAAATTGCGGGCGGGGCAAAACCATTGTGGGCACAGGTGGCGGTGGCAAAATACATACCGCGCTCAAACCTATGGCAATCGAAAAGAACGTATGCATGTTCTGTTTTCTGGCAGAGTGTGATGAAGCTTCGAGACCACCTAGCCCCCCATATTGAGTGGAATATTGGTAACGGAGCCAGATGTGGGGTATTTGGGGAACCATGGTCCCCGGGATGTGCACAGCTGGTCGCGACATCCAATGCGCAAAGGGCTATGAAGGTTAAGGACCTGGCACTGGGAGACTCGGGCAGCTGGGATGTGGGGAAAATTTCTAACCTGTTGGGCCATGAGATGTGCGACTCCATTATATCTCATGCCTCCCCTCCACGCATGGATGCGGGGGAGGATGAGTTAACCTTTCTTCTCAATGGTGGACGGAAGTATAAGGTGGGCATCATGTATGAGCACCTCAGGAAGGGTAGACATCAGGGTATAACCCCAAGAGCGTGGTCCCCGGATCATCACCATCTTATCTGGAAGAAAGGGAATTTGCCTCCAAGACTTCGCATGTTGTTGTGGAAGTTGTCGCAAAAGGGGCTGCCGCTGGGGGAAACTCTCAAATCCAGAACGTCCAGGGGGGACTACTACTGTCACACTTGTGGAGCTGATGATGAGGATGCTGAGCACATGATACTTAGGTGCCCGTTTGCGCGCATGTGTTGGCTGGGAGGGCCGATACCACTGAGAACGGACCACCTGCAGGGCAGCATTAATGAAGTATTGCGGGAGCTTCACGCCAATATGGATGACCAACAATGGAGTCACATCGTTACCGCAATTTGGGCAATCTGGAGGTGCAGGAATGATAAAACCTATGGCGGCAAAAATCCGGAGTTCACCAGATTCCTAAAATACTGTTCTGAGGTGAATGCAGAAATTCAACTGCTACAATCGGCAAAACCCGGCAGCATAACCACGGTAACGGGAGACACATTACAACAAGGGGATTGCACGGCAAGATGCTTCGTTGATGGATCGTGGAAGGGCGGGTGGAAGGGAGGAATTGGCTTCGTGTTCCTAAAGGAAGGGCAGCTACAGGCGTTTAGGACCTCCGGTGTCAGGGTTGCGAGCCCCCTGCAAGCTGAAGCTACGGCGCTGGCGCAGGCTCTAAGCTTTGCCGTCAACTCTGGTATAAGCAACTGCGTGTTCTTATCGGACTGTGATATACTGGTAAGGGCATGCGTTGGTTATCAGGCGCCAAAGGACATAGACTGGAAGGCCTTCGCTGAAATATTTCAAATTTGGAAGGGCCTTAAGGGAAATGTCCATTTCCGGTGTCAGTATATTTCAAGAAGTCTCAACACTACAGCTGACCGGTTAGCGGATTTGGGGGCTTCTTCGGGTTTAGATTACACGGGGTTCTCCTACCCGATGTTCGCTCATATCACTTAGTTTTGTGTTTAATTACTGATTCATAGTGCATAGCGGTTCTCTTTTTCGGGAACGAGGGTAACTCGGGAAGGATAGTAGAGGTGTTTTTCTCAAATGAATGCAAAAGGATCCTCTGAAGAGAGAGTATTGTACTCTGTTTCCTACGGGCGTGAACTAATCAAAAAAAAAAAAAAAAAGTGCTCCTGTAATTGCTACCCAAGGCTTCCTTAATGTGACAAAATTAATGTGTAATTGACTAATTGCTATTAAAAGTCTTTTCTCGACAAAATAATAGTATAAAGAAACACCGAAATTCTATTTTTTAAATTTAATTATACTTTAGTTCAAGATACACTAGAGATTAATTACTTCTTCAGTCAATATAGTCAACATAGAAAAAACAACACTAAGAAAAGTAACTAAGATATTATTTTTATATGAAAAATGAGTAGAGTTAAAATGCATCATTGATTTGGTGCTCCAATCATGCTTCATATCTTTATCTTCGTTTCTAAGGTCTGAACAGTCGATCCGAATGGCTCACCGTGATATTCGTATTAAAATGTGCTTGGAGACCAAATTTTATATTTTTTTGAAATCTTTTTACTATTTTTTTAGATAGGTACAAAATCGCTATTTAATTTCAGAAGATTCTGGACCATCTAAAAGAATGATTTTGTACCTATATAAAAAATAGTAAAAAAGTTCCAAAAAATATAGACTTCGCCCTAAGCACATTTTAATACGAAGATCATGTTGAGTGGTCCAGATCAATTGTTCGAATTTTGAAAACGGAGAAAAGAACGTGGAGTATGATTAGAACACAAAATCAACGGTGTATTTTAACCCTTCTCATGAAAAATTACATATTTAAAATTCAATTCTTGTTATTAGAATAGTTTCATCTCAAGCTAAAAAAAACAAGAAAAATAAATTTTCCGATCATTCCAAGCGTGTAATGCATGGTTATATTATCTAATTAAATTTAAGAGACGGAAAGTGTTTTATATTACCAACTGTTAACCAACTAGTTACCTAATAATATGAACTATAAGAGTAGGTGGTCATTTGATTTTATATTTTTAACATTTCTCTCACGTGTAGCATGCAGTTTGTTCACATATAGATTCATCACGTGAAAAATCACGAATGAAAGGAAATTAATTTATAAACTTATGTTATTCCATGACAACAGAAAAAAAAAAAAAAAAAAAAACAATCAATACTCTACACAGCTCATCCAATTTTATTTCATCCAATCAAATCATATTTTGGACAAATTACTCTAGAGTTCGACCCGGACTAAGAGTGAAAACGGATCGGATAGTGGTAAAATTATATCCGTATCTGTTTCTATTTTTCGGATATAAATGCTGATTAGATGTTAGAAAGATACAGAAATATATCGGATCGGATATTTATTAAAAAATATATAAATATTAATTAAAAAAAAATTCATAATATTTATTTAATTATAATGATGAATAACATAAATTTTTCATAATATATATTTAACTATATAGTATATATCTACTATTTGAATACAAATAATTAAAATTTAAAATTATATATGCATCTATATCTGTACGAATATTCAAATAATAAATGTCCGTATTTAATTTTTCAATACAATTTGAAGAGTAGAACTAAGGTGCTCTTAAGCTCACCAAGTCCTTTGTGAGCTTAACTCAAAAACCTATCGGATTGACTTCAAACGACATTTTCAAACCGTTAGATATTCAATCTATATTAAAATGTGCTTGGAGACCAAATTTTACATTTTTTCGAATTTTTTTACTATTTATTAAGCTGGTTTGAAAACTGCTGTTTTTATTAAAATTCTGCACCATTGGAAAACAGCGATTTTCAAACCAGCTTAATAAATAGTAAAAAAATTTAAAAAAATGTAAAATTTGATTTCCAAGCACATTTTAATATAGATTGAACATCTAACGGTTTGGAAATATCGCTTGAAGTCAATCCGATAGGTTTTTGAGTTAAGCTCACAAAGAGCTTGGTGAGCTTAAGAGCACCTTAGTTCTACTCCAATTTGAATACATATCAGATATTATCGATCCGCTCCATGTGGGTTGGGTAATAATTTGAAGCCACCTAGTTGTCCCTTTACTCTAATTATGTCACTTCACTAGCTCCGCCACTTGATATAATGCTAATGAAGTATTGGCATTGCTCTTATAGAAATTTTGTCTAGGGGATAAGGGTTAAAGGGGTGGGTGAACTGAAAATAGTCTTCTTAATTACCTGATTTTAGGGGCTTTTATGAGAATCACGTTTTTTTTTCTTTTTTTTTTCCAGAGCCGACCTACTGTCTACGTCATGAATTCATACATGGATAAACACCAATGACTTGTTCCAGCCCTCTTAATTAAATACTCTTGCCTATGGGACTATAAAACATGAATATCGTTGCGGATGTTTGACTAAGATCCGATTTGACTTAATGTACCAAAGGAAATACACGGGCGTAGCGATTTGAGAATACTAAATCTGTTTATTTTATATTAAAAATAATATATTTATATATACTATACTTTATGGAGTAAAGGGCATGTTTTGTTTCACGCTCGTATTTAACTTTCTGAAGTTCAAAAGTTCGATCTAAACTGTTCAACATGATCTCCATAATAAAATATGTTTGAAGACAAAATTTTACAATTTTACAATTTTTTTTTACTATTGTTTTAGAATTTTTTAAAAATGCTGTTTTTAGAAAATTTAGACCATCGAAAATAACGATTTTCCAAATAAAAATAAAATAAAAAAAATGTAAATTTTGGCCTCTCGGCACAATTTAATATGGAGATCATGTTGAACAATTTGAATCGATTGTTTAAACATTAAAATCACAAAATACGAGCGCGAAGTAAAATATGTCATTTACTTCATGAAACATAATAGCCCAACTATACACACACATTCATATACATATTTGTATATGTAGATATGTATCTGTATGTATGTGTATATTTGTATGTGTATGTGTGTATAAGTGTATATGTATATGTGTGTGAGTGTGTGTGTGAGAGAGAGGAGGGATCCACTTACAACATTTGTAAGTTACAACATCTTATAACAATTCGGTTTTGTGATTTTTGAAGTCAAAACAGTCGATACAAACTTTTTAACATTATCTTTATATTTACAAAACTACTGTTTTCAGTGGTTCAAAATTGTCTAAAAACAGTAGTTTTGTAAAATACTTAATAAATAGTAAAAACTTCAAAAAATATATATAAAATTTGATATCCAAGCACATTTTAATATAGAGATCATATTGAATGGTTTGGATCGACTGTTTGGACTTTTAAAATTACAAAACCGAATTGTTGTAAGATGTTGTAACTTACAAATGTTGTAAGTAGATCCCTCCTCTCTCTCTCTTTACACACACACATATAAAGAGAGAGAGAGAGAGAGAGAGAGAGAGTTGGGCTACGGTGTTTCGTGAAGTAAACCGAGTGTTTTACTTCACACTCATATTTTGCGATTTCAAAGTTCAAACGTCGATTCGAATTGTTCAAGTTGATCTCCATAATAAATTGTAAAAACAAATTGGCAGCACCAAGACTCAGAAACTACTATTTTGATCTTAGCGAATCTCTCTCTCTCTCTATATATATATATATGTTCCTTTTTTAATTATTGATTTAGAACGACGAAAATTTTAATGAGATTTAATTAGTTGTATTTTTTTTTTGTAGGAAAAATGTGTAGTTTCTGCACAGTGTTTCAAGTTAGAAAAAAGGAGGGTCGTGATTGGTGTGGCGAGTCAGTGGTAAAAAGATAGTCTTATTATTGAAATGAAATTAAAATCCGGTTAGATTTCACTTGCAACCTACATCCAATTTGTTTGAGACTAAAGACTTGGTTGTTATTATTGTTGTTGTAGAAAAGTTCCAAGAAGTAATTATACACGTCACGTGTGTAAGTACAGATGCAGAAACTTTTTCCATTGAAATGAACAATTTACTCATTAAAAAAAAATATTATTGTTAATTTAATAATACTTAGTAGTTTATACATATAATGTTAGAAATGAAAATTTTCAGCATAAATTATGATAGACCAACCAAACTAGATATATACGACATAAAAGTAAATCTACAGGGATTGTCCATAAATAATTAAGGCATTTTATGGCATTTGCTTCGGTGGACATAATGATCTATTTGTAGAATGAACATATTTTCATTTTCAAAGTTCAAACAGTCGATCCAACCGTTCAACATTATCTCCATATTAAAATATACTTGGAGGTCAAATTTTTCATTTTTTTGAATTTTTTTACTATTTATTAAGTATTTTACAAATTCAATGGTCTGAATTTGACTAGTTTTTGTAAAATACTTAATAAATAGTAAAAAAATTCAAAAAAATGTAAAATTTGATCTCCAATTACATTTTAATATGGAGATAATGTTGAACGGTCGGATTGACTGTTTGAACTTTGAAAATAAAAATATGTTCATTTTACAAATAGATCCTTATGTCCACCGAAGCATCCTTCAATAATTAAATATACAATGAAAGGATATGCCCGCCGGTTTTCCTAAAGTTAATTTATATATATCATTTGCAGTCTAGCTAATGACTATATCAAAATCAAATACACAATGAATTGTTGAATTTTTAATAATCTAAAGACCAACTCTATAAAAGTCAAACTGGCAAAACCTTTTCATATAAAATAGTGCAAGTGGAAGTAAATCACGGTCAACATTATTTTTTTAATATAACGGTCAACATTTTTTGAGTCTTTTTCATTTAAAAGATTAAAAAAAATGAAAGAAGAAAAATTCTACTGGAGGGGATGGTTTAATAATACAGCGAGAAAATCTCAAGTACAGCGAAGCATATATATCTAACATATTGCATTACTTGTATCGCGGGAATTCTATTTGAAGGATTATAAATTAGTGGGATCAGTGCAAATGCATTTATTTTTGAAGACCAAAATAAATGTGTGAAAGGCTGATTTGTTGTGCTTTAAAGAAAGTTTTAGTTTGGAAATATCTCCTCGTGGCCAATTGGAAGTTGAGAGATACATACACACCAACGCCACGACTTTGACCACCCACCCTCTTGGATCCATTGGATCTAAAAATATCTTAATATGTATATGCAAATTTAAAGCTTCATAAGTGAATTGTTTCTCATTTGCTTTTGAGAAAAGTTGTCAAAATCACCTCAACTATCATTTAAAGTCAAAACTCAACATGACAAATTAATTTGTACGTAACAGGATGCAGGCAAACTGATTAGAATATGGTTGTCAATTGCATGACAAATTATCAAAATATATATATATATATATATATATATTTTTAACCAGAATATAATAAAGTAATAATTACATTAGTTACCAAATAATATGATATATATACATACACATATCTATTAATGTATATAGGGGAATTAGAAATTACAAACCTTTTCAACCTTTTCGGATGCCTCTTGGACCCGACCCAATAGCATCGAAATCTCAATTGTTTGGGTTGACTATTCAAAGTCAAAGCCCCCTATATATATATATCCTATATATAGCAAAACCATCCAAACTCATCATCCAAAAATCAAACCTAGCTGTCCTCTCTTGGTCTCTTCCTCCGGTTCTTCTTCCAGATACCTAATTTAGCTATGGGTAATGGGGTCTCTCAGTGCTTTCTTCCCCCCACGCCGGGCATGGCCAAGCTCATCTTCTGGGGAGGCACCATGCAGCTGCTACCGGCTCAGTGTCCTGCCGGAGAAATCATGTTCAGCTTCCCGGATTGCGTCATATGCCACGCCGACTCTTTCTTCATTGGCCGGCCGCTACCAATCCTCTCTCTAGAAGATGAACTCCTTCCCGGCAATACTTATTTTGTTCTGCCGGTAGACCGCCTACCCTGCCAGGACAGCAAATTAACTGCTGCCTGTTTCGCTTCTCTCTCCCCTAGCCCGAGAAGGCCGGTGTTTTCTGGGTCGGGACAAAACAGAGCTTTTGTGTACATAAATGGTGGCGCCGATGGAAGGCCGGCTATTAAGGTGCAACCCGAGTTCATCATAAATCTTATCACAGAAGGAGACACCGAGAGGACGAGCATTAATTGTGGGGACAAGGAGGAGATATGTAGCACCCCAGAGCTGAAGAAGCACTACGCGCAGCTGGTCGGTTCCAGAGACAGGCCGTGGTCACCTCGGCTCGAGACCATCAAGGAGAGAAGCAAGAAGAACAGGTTAAAACTTAGCCCGGCTCGGTTGCCACCGATAAAGGTCTTTAGTAAATCACCGAGAGGAAGTATTAGCTAGCCTGGCCAGAAATATGATCATATGTAACTTCTGTTTAATTTCCTGGAGGTCAGTTCAAGAGATCTAGTAACATGAAATTAATTTGTACAGATAATTTCACACCAAAACCAGGTACCTTCTTGTGTTGTGAAATCCTTGAGGGACACAACCTTAATTTTGCTTTCATGGTTTTATTTCTTTATCCAATTTTGTCAACATAATCTGAGACAGATATTCATATTTTGCAATTCATATAAAAAGTTTTGATAGATTTTTAATTTGCACCCATTTTGAAGGATCTGTAGATGCCATTATGTATCTTCTAGTCATTTCGACGCTTAATTAGTAGAAAGGATTTAATCTCCACTTGTTTTACAAAGAAAGCCAAGTGTTCTGTTTGCATCTTAATTTATGGTGCTATAATTATTGAGATTAATTCCTCAATTTACATGCATTTGGATACTTTATTTTTGTTAATTACGTAATTTTGAGAGCATATACAGTTAACTAATCATTGGATTTCTCTCATAATTAGTGCGATTTTGTCTGGTAAAGAGATTTAAGAGTAATACTAACCATTATCAAGACAAGGTATCTTGAGAATATTGATATTTTTATTTACGAGAGAATTTTTTTTCTGCTGGTTGTATACAGTCTAATTTTGCCATATCAAGGTTGTATGTCATAAATTGCAACAAATAACAAAATAATTTATGACATACAGTACAAATTAATTAAGTTGCAATCAATACTTTTAATTTCATATTTAATTTGCATGACGGTACAATATTTGAGTCAGGTTATGGTGATGATAACCATGCATAATACAAATCCGTCTGTGCTATTTTCATTTATAAAGTTTAAACAGCTCAATTTGAATCTCAATTTGAATCTTTCAATATGATTTTAGTAGAAAATATACTTCGGCCCTTTGAACAGCCCAAATTTCCATATTTTTTTAATTATATTGTTAGATAGGTATAATACACTACTTTATACGGTCCAAATATTTAGATTTTCTACTCCGGCCCTTTGAACAAATAGTTAAAAAAAAATAAGAAGTAAAATTTTGGTCAACAGATATTTTTTATCAGAGATTATATTGAACAGTTCAGATTGCCTGTTTAAACTTTAGAAACAAAGATATTACTCCACAGCAAAGATCGCTATGTAATATGCATATCTCCGCCCCCCACTCCTAAATTTCTAAAACAACATGCTCAAATTGCTTCTCAAGGGAAAACAAAGCTAGGTTGTACTAAAAATTAACAATAAACATACTAGTTAGTACTTGGTAGTATATATATAAAAAGAAAGTGGACACTTTTCAAATGAAGTTGGTATTACATCATGATCTAGGAATAATTTTTTTGTGACGGCCGCAAACCAATTTGGTGTTTGTTTTAGTTCAAATGATACAAAACAAAAAAAATAAGATGCTATTCAATTCAGTACGTCTAAAATACCAGCAGAAGGAAGCATAGATGCAATGTCCTTGCACATAATATTTTTTAGGTGTTATGTACAAAGCATAGTTCAACTGTGTAATTAATATTGTCCACAGACTTAAATTTTTGCTCACAATTAATTTATTAACACAAACAAAATTATTTGCCTATGAATGATGCAGTGCACGTTCATTGATGCACAATATATAATTGTCTAGTCTGTCTAGAGCAAGTTGTGTCCGATTAGAAGTTTATATTTGTCTATCCTGTTTCAGAGTTCTAAATATAATTGGCAATACAATAACTAAAATTGAATATGCACGTACAAAACTACGTAAATGCATGCATGCGTTCAAATAGTTCTGAAAAGCATACGTTCAGATCTTTTTTCTCATATAATGCTAGTATTTTTTTTTTCTTTCAATATACACGCGTTGTGTGTATTCACTTAAATTGTTAATTCTATTTGAACTAATCCTAAAAGATATATCGACCTGTAAATAACAGTATGCGCTCGTCGGACGGACGGAGTACCGCATCGGACACAACTTCTCCCTAGATCTCACCACATCGGACACAAGGCATTTATTAACTACAATAATTTATTTAAAAAAAAGTGATAAAAAATAACTGATGCCGTGAGTAAGAGCACAGAGATAGCTATCTCCGAGGATATGGTTATCTCTGATACAAGTATTAGCATGGATACCCATGCTGGTAAATAATTAAATCCACACTGTAAAAATAGATTCTAAATAGTTAATTATATAGGCTATTTCTACTGTATCTCTTTTTTTTTCACCCATGTCTCTCACCTTTTCTCTCTACCTTTCTTATGATCAACTCCATTCACTACTTATTAGATATATTAGATATACTAGTATCGTGTATGTGTTTTGCAACAGAAACATAATATAAGATTGAACATAGAGACAAATAATAAATAGTAGTAAAAGAAACAACAACAAATGACTGCTTGAATTCAACAACCTTTTGTGCATATCATCAGTGCATATACCATTTTTTTTATTTTTTTTCATAATTATGTACAACACAAATGAAAATTATATACTAAATTCGAACATGAATAGGAACAAATAATTCTTTTTTTCTTCATTCAACACAGACGGTAAAGTTATTGTACAAACCGGTAAATTGGATCACTAAAATTGGATATGAAGTTATTGTAAAGACCGGAAAATTGGATCATTAAGCTACGTTAGTCTCTAATTGGTCTAAAATTTATCTCAGGATGCTAAGAGTTTTTGTAAACTCTGGTACAACTTAAAAACAGGAAATTTAGAATGTTGAAGATTATTAAGACCGCAAATAATATAATTCTCAATACTTCCATGTCATATAAAAATTGTGGCACTTAACTTAAATTGTGACATCTCTTTAAAAATCAGGTACAACTTATATGTAGTATTAATGTAATGAAATTGTCCAGCTAGAATTCTCAGTTTCATGGCATGTAACAAATCAAAGGAAGGATTACCTATTCTCAGTTTCATGACATGTCCTTATTCGTGATATTATATATATTGAAGGAAGCATCAAGAAATGAAAGGAAAAACTGAAAGAGAACAAAAAAAAAAAAGTAATATATTGCAGCACTGCTAATTTAAGTTTATTTAATTTTAATTCTAACCATATGGTGTGTACAGCACGTGTGGTGGGTACGTGTCTTACTAATTTAGACTTCTACGTGTTAAAAAACATCAAAAAGATGCATTGAATCTATGGAATGCATATTATTTGATTGGAGGGCTGATATTCAATTTGAAATTTCATCTTTTAATTATAACCGTTGGCGGATGAGGACATGTACGTGCTTAATATAAAAGTGGAGATTTGTGTTTGGTATAAACACTTTTAAAAGGAAGTATGAAAATTTTATTAGAGAATAACACTGGACATGTATGTAAGAATTGTGATAGCAATTATGATATGCTTGTAGTTCAAACGAAACATGTCAGCAGTGTAAGTATTTGGTATAAACACTTTACTGAGCAAGTGTAAGGCGTTTGCATAAATTTTGCTTATTATTATTGTGTCCGGATAAAAAATGTTTGGTTTAAATGGTATAACTTTCGGTTTAAATGGATTGGTTCGGTTGACTTTTTGAGTTACTTTGGTTTTTTATACTTGGTTTGGTTTTGATTTTTTTTTTTGTTAATTTTCGCAGAGGGTGCGAAGTCGTGAGCGGGTTCCAACTCTTGACCTTCAGGTAACCACGGTCCTATATATTTTTCTCCTAATCAACTGTACTACCTCTCCATCTCGACCTTTGGTTTAGATTTAAAACCGGAAAACAAATTAACTGAACTCTATATGGTTCAAATTCATGTTTCGGTTTTTGGACTTAAATGGAAAAAAATGTTTGGATAGTATAGAACATCTGCATATTTTGTATGGAATTGAACAATGTGTATAACGCTAATAACTAATATATATTTATATTTATATTTATGATTATTAAATGGTATTTGTGTATGTCAATTACTAGCAGGAAAATATTTTTAAAATAATACTCTCGCAAGAAACAAAACCAGAGCTTCTCTTTTGGAATTATGTTCATGATTTAATGATATATGAATATATAACTCTATGCAAAAGCTAGCCTCCATTTATATTACATGAACGTAATCAATAAATATTGTAGTGATAAAAACTGCAGAAGATGGTTTTCTAAAATCGTTTGTTCATTTGTTCTACAAGGCTAACAAGGCTACAAAGTATGATCATTTATTGGGCCTTTATTGGGCTTCGATCCAGCTTACCTATTAAAAAAAAATGTGTAAACTCCTATCTTCTTATTAACGTAGCCGTTGATCCAACTTACCTATTAAAAAAGACAGGAGGGATCGGATTACACTTTTTTTTTTATACATTTTGACACTTATCATTTTCAAAGTCTAAATAGTCGATCCAAACCATTCAACATGATGGATATATTAAAATGTGCTTGGATATCAAATTTTACATTTTTTTGAATTTTTTTACTATTTATTAAGATGGTTACAAAATTGTTGTTTTCAGACCATTGAAAAACAGCGATTTTGTAACCATCTTAATAAATAGTAAAAAAACTCAAAAAAATGTAAAATTTGATCTCCAAACACATTTTAATATGGTGATCATGTTGAACGGTTCGGATCGACTGTTTAGATTTTGAAATCGCAAAATTGACCTATAAAAAAACAGCATCAAGATGTGTCAAAAAAAAGGATGTAATTGGATCCCTCCTCTAAAACAAATGCTGTCTAATAATTAACTTTTTTTTCTTAGTTTTTTTATGGAAAAAAGAAAGAATTTAATTTTACCATAGGGTGTATAACTATGACCACTAAAACCAATACTAATGTATACAAACTGAGATTTATCCCAAATAAACAGAAGTAAGACTACTTCAACAAAATAATGAAGTGAGATAAAAAGAAGAAAAAAAAAAGTAAGTCCTGTTATGACGCAGAATATAAATTTTTTGAGTGAATCAATATACAAAAAATATGGATAATCATTATTAATTTGATCGAATTGTTGTTATTTCACTGTAGATATTTCTGAAAAAAAATATTATTATAATTATAAATCTACCATTATATCCGGTGAGAATCAAACAGAGGTAAATATGAAACATTACTTTCTCGCTCTAATTAAGTGTTAAAAAAAATTCGATAATCTTTCAATTATTTCAATTCAAACAATAAAATTTGTTATGGAAATATGTTTATATGATTATATTAAACTTTTCAACTAGTGGCAGACTTATGATTATTTTAACTAACTGGCATTTGTTATTTTTTAACAAAATTATGATATTTAATTTAATATGTTATTTTATCTTTTTTTCTAATACATTTTTTAAAATAAACTAGAATTGATCCCCTCATATTTATCACAAATAAGTATTCATTGTGACCCTCATATTTCAAAAAATGTTAAATTGTAGTTAGAATTTTGATATAAGATCTGGAAATTTATACTATTGATTCTCACTAAATAATTTTCTACATTGCTACATCATGCCCTGTTTTCAACATTGTCCTTGATTTATTGGATAGTCAAAAATATTTTCATAATTTTCTACCCTAAAAGCGGTGTACTGGAGTAAATATTATAATACAGACAAATTTTGCACATTTTTGTGTTCTTGATTCTAATTGAAACGATGTCCAAAGTATATAAATTCTCATATATGCATAGTGTTTATTTGTTATTTGATTATCGATATAACTTTTTTAATTTGTTAAATATGGAGGCACAACAAAAAATAGGGACATTTAATTAAGTATTCTTTGTTTGAAAAAAGTACCTTGTTTTATATGCAACTTTGAATCCTCAATAAATTGCAATGTAACAAAGATGTTCCACAACCACAAGCATCTTTCTCTAAAAAAAAAAAAAAAAAAAAAATAGAACAAGGTACAGTACTAGGTACTACTGAAATCCATCTCATCTCTCCTTTTTGTCTTTTGTCATTCAAGACAGGTGTCTCATCAAAATCACATATATAGGATTATATATTTTGTAATTACGGTTCTAACCACCACTTAGCCACACACACACACACACACATATATATAGGTGTATCAATATCATTATGCCACATAGGTGATTATATGTTCTTTTCAGTTTTAAATATTTGACAACTCTATGTCTATCTTCTAAACTCATACATTCATAATAAGATCTTACACATGTAATACATCAAATATATTTAAGTTTAAATTTAAACAATGTTGCAACACTAGCTGAACTTCCAAGTTTGAACGTAGAATTTTAATGTACAGAACCAAAAATTGTCGTCCTTACACATTATCCGTAAACACATACATTCAGAAACATTCAATAGCGAATTTAAGCAAAAATAAAAATTTGATAGATGAAAATCAATAAACACATACAGAGACGTAGCCGTGATTTTTATTGGAGGTAAAAAAAAATTACTAGTACAACTAACAGGTTGTGGACTACCGTGAATTAACTAATTCAGACTGTACACTGTTCATGAGTAGGTAATTTTTTTTCTAGAAATAGACAACAACTCGATTGTATATAGACCTATAAAGTAGATAGTTGTCTATCCCTAATTCAATGTAACTTCGTCGTTGATCACGTGTTTAGATATTGTTGTACACACACCTGTGCAAAAAAATGAACATAAAGTTACCAAATACTTTAGCACTAAAAAAATATTATTGTAATATACTTAAAAATTAGAATAGGTAAAAAGAAAAGAGTTCCAGATTGGATACATAAATTTCAGAAATTTCAGAAAAATAACGATTTTCAAAAATTATAAAAAAAAAGTAAAAAATTTCCAAAAAATACAAAATTTGGTCTCCAAGCACATTTTAATATGGATAACATGTTGAGTCCTATAGATCGACTGTTTGAACTTCGAATTCAACGACTTATAGTCTACAAGAGGACATATACATTGCAATGCACCATAGGACTATGGTGCATTGCAATGTATATGTCATCTTGTACATTGGACTATAAGTCGTTGAATTCGAAGTTCAAACAGTCGATCTATAGGACTCAACATGTTATCCATATTAAAATGTGCTTGGAGATCAAATTTTACATTTTTTTTTAAATTGTTTGCTATTTTTGTAGAATTTTTTAAAATCGTTGTTTTTCTATGGTCCATAAATTCCAGAAAAACAGTGATTTTCAAAAATTCTAAAAAAATGGCAAACAATTTAAAAAAAATGTAAAATTTGGTCTCCAAACACATTTTAATATGAATATCAAATTGAACGGTTTGGATCGATTTTTTAAAAAATCAAAACCAACAATTTATAGTTCAATGTATAAGAAGGCCTACACATTGCAATGCACTGTAGCCCAACTCTCTCTCTCTCTCTCTGTATATATATATATTCGTTATCAAAGAAATATCCTATGTCTATGTCTCTTACTGTAGAGGTGAAAACGGATCAGATACGGATCGGATAGGGGTTAAAACATATATGTATTTGTTTTTTTTTCTGGATACAGATACGAATCGGATATCGGATATCCATAGATATATACATAAATATTTTCATAATATATATTAAACTATATGGTGTATATATATAGAGATGGGCTATTGTGCTTTGCAAAGTAAAGCCATCGTTTTACTTCGGCTTACTTTTTGGATTTTCAAAGTCCAAAATGTCGATCCGACCGTTCAAGTTGATCTACATATTGAAATGTGCTTGCATACCAAATTTTACATTTTTTGGAATTTTTTACTATTTATTAAGCCACTTTGAAAATTGTTGATCACATGGTCCAGAATTTTATTGCACTGTTTTTTTCTGGACCATGTGATCAGCAATTTTCAAAGTGGCTTAATAAATAGTAAAAAAATTCCAAAAAATGTAAAATTTGGTCTGCAAGCACATTTCAATATGTAGATCAACTTGAACGGTCAGATCGACGTTTTGGACTTTAAAAATCCAAAAAGTAGCCCGAAGTAAACCGTTCGCTTTACTTTGCAAAGCACAATAGCCCATCTCTATATATATATATATATTAATATGAGGATGGATCCAATTCCACCTTTTTTGGTGACACATCATGACACCGTTTTTTATATAGGTCAATTTTGCGATTTCAAAATCCAAACAGTCGATCCAAACCATTCAACATGATCACCATATTAAAATGTGCTTGGAGATCAAATTTTACATTTTTTTGAATTTTTTTACTATTTATTAAGATGGTTACAAAATCGCTGTTTTTTAATGGTCCGAAAACAACGATTTTTGTAACCATCTTAATAAATAGCAAAAAAATTCAAAAAAATGTAAAATTTGATCTCCAAGCACATTTTAATATATCCATCATGTTGAACGGTTTGGATCAACTATTTGGACTTTGAAAATGGTAGGTGTCAAAGTGTGTCACCAAAAAAGGTGTAATTGGATCCCTCCTCTATTAATATATATATCTATATAGAGATAGGCTACCATGCTTTGCAAATTAAAGTGCCTGTTGTGCTTTGGGCTCCTTTTCGGATTTTCAAAGTCCAAACAGTCGATCCGAACCGCTCAAGTTGTTCTCCATATTGAAATGTGCTTGGAGACCAAATTTTACATTTTTTGGAATTTTTTTACTATTTATTAAGCCACTTTGAAAATCGCTGATCCATTGGTCCAGAATTTTTTACTATTTTGCTACTGTTCACAATGGATCAGCGATTTTCAAAGTGGCTTAATAAATAGTAAAAAAATTCCAAAAAATGTAAAATTTGGTCTACAAGTACATTTCAATATGTAGATCAACTTGAACAATTCGGATTGACTGTTTGGACTTTGAAAATCCAAAAAGGAGCCCAAAGCACAACAGGCCCTTTAATTTGCAAAGCATGGTAGCCTATCTATATATATAGAGAGAGAGAGAGAGAGAGAATGGCTAGCTAATATCAAAACGTTTGTTCCTGGGCTCAGGAACAAACGATTCTGTTCTCCCATTTCCAAAGTTCAAACAACAAATCCAAACCGTTAGATGTTCAATCTATATTAAAATGTGTTTGGAGACCAAATTTTACATTTTTTGGAATTTTTTACTATTTATTAAGCTAGTTTGAAAATCGTTGTTTTTATGAAATTTCTGCAACATTGAAAAACAACGGTTTTCAAACCAGCTTAATAAATAGTAAAAAAATTCCAAAAAATGTAAAATTTGGTCTCCAAGCACATTTTAATATAGATTGAACATCTAACGGTTTGGATTTGTTGTTTGAACTTTGGAAATGGGAGAACATAATCGTTTGTTCCTGAGCCCAGGAACAAACGTTTTGATATTAGCCACTCTCTCTCTCTCTCTCTCTATATATATATATTATTCAGATACGGATAATTAAAATTCAAAACCATATCCACATGGATATTTGAATATCGGATATCCGTATTTAATTTTTGAATACGGATCCGGATTCGGTCGGATAATATCCGACTTGTTTTCACCCCTACTCTTAGTTTAGAATAATAATATTTATATATGCATACTATATATTAGATATGCTACGTCAATTATTTTCTTATGTTTTTTTAAGTTTACCTAATATTTCAAGTACTTGATATTGTTGGTGTATTTTGCAATTAAAGAAAAAAAAAGACGTAAGTTTTGATGTATACAGTTGAGGTTAGCTTAGGAATTGAAGGAACTATTAAATAGGCAAGTCAATGTTGTTTCAATGAGCATCGGCCGATCAAAGAATTGAAAAATAATACTCAATTACAAGTTTAAATAATTTTTGTCCACGAGTAGCAATTAGTTTGTACTTAAAATTTAACCATGCATTAAATGATATTAATAGATGGCAATAAAACTCAAAATTACCAAACATCAAATATATATAATGTTTTATCTCTCATAATTTCATATCACTTAAAGAATTCCTCTAAAGAAAAATTGAAGAGGTCTCTGTCGTAAAATATTATTTATTTCTAGCTAAGAAGCTTGGACGATGACAACCTGTTTCTTTTCTCTTTCCTTCCATGCAAAATTCTCATGTACTAATTCGTGCAAACATGCATGCTCATCCTGGCCTGTGGCCTGTGGCCTGTAGCCTGTTGGTGAAAAAATACGCTCTTGTTCGTGCACACCACTATCTGTACCTATCATCACAGCTTTCAACTTCATATATTGTTTAATAACAAATAAACAATAAACAAATAACATCCTAGTTTTATATTGTAGAACAATTCTTGATGCACCAGCAGTCCCGCGTCAGCGCCTCTATAAAACTTTTGGTAAATTATTGATTAAAAATTACATATACGTTTATGTAGAAAGCATATATAGCTCAGGCTTAGATTTTAGCATGAAATTGTATTTATTAAAAATTATCATGGGACGTTGATATTTGCGGTACAGTACCTGTTACAGGTACAAATTCAACTTTCTTATTTTGGGTTGTAAACTCTCCGGCCGAGTTTTCTTTTGAAAAAAAATACGAGTCATGTAACAGAATTTCAAGAGTCATGGACCGTCCAATTCGCTTTAAAATTCGTGTGGACTAGATCTACACTAATATTAAAGAGCCCCAAAATTATAGGTTGTGACCGGATTGACTCCGTTTAAAATCAGACGGCCAAGATGCATTAACTCAAAAGATGTTGTTTTGAGTTAATACAGACGATGCGGACTAGCAGGCTTTTGGGTCACCTCTCTTTCGTGCCATAACCAGTCCGGTACGCTCTTGCCTCTCTGTCCATGCAACAGTATCTTTTACCAGCACGTACCAGTATGTTACCCTTGTACCAGCACCAGTCCAGTACCCTCGTACCAGAATTAGTCCAGTACCCTCTTACCAGCACCAGTCCGGTACCCTTGTACCAGCCCTCTGCCCCTAATTTCGATCTTGATCGTCTGTGCTATTGATCGGCCGAGCTTTGTTGTAAATTCTTTTATGTTACTGTTTAATTGATTTATCTCATTAGGAATTCATTATGAACAAGCAGTAGTGCTCTCATTTTGCAGAATGAAAATTGAATAATTGGGCCTACATAAAACAAATGAACCATGCATTTTTCATAAAAAAAAATGGACAATAATCATGTACAGTGTATTGTTTAATGCTTCTCAGGAGATGAAGAATTTTCATCCTGATACATTTAAAACAAGAACAAAACTGGTTACAAAATAGTGAGGGGAAAGAAGCAATAAAAGGAAAAAAAAAAAAAAAAAAAAAAAAAAAAAAGGATTTTTCTGTCTGTTAAATATTTGCCCTCAGCCATGCCAATTTACAAAGACTGATTTTACGCACTCGCTTGTTTACAAATCTCTATCTATGAGTCCAACAGTATGTTAAAAAAATTTCACCTATATCACTAAATCACAAAATAAGTTAGCCGTATATGTATACGTATTTCTTATCTAATTATATTTACGGTAAAGCCAGGCCACTCTCTGCATCAAAATCTGCACTCTAGCCTGCCGATGCACCTCCAATGACCTATACAATCTTCATCTCAACTTGCATGAAACCACACTTTCATGTGTCTTCAGAGAATGCCTTGAAGATGAAGTCACGGAACCTTCTAGAATACTGCCTTGGATCTACGGCTGAGATAGAGGTGGGGTCATACTGCATGGACTTGTATGCATGCTCAAGCTTCTTGCTGATGTCATAATCTTGTAAAATATCGATTATGCCGAAAAACAAAATCACATCGTAGAATTCACCGGTTGGTTCCCCGATTAGTTGCGAATCATGCTCGTTTCTCCGCACTGTCAGTGTGGCTTTCGCCGGCATGTTTGTACCAAACCTGAACTTGGTCCACCTAAAAATGGCAAATTATTGATGAAATAAATTACTCAAGGCCAAAATATTGTGAGCAAACGTATCTTGTTCACTGCAAATCCCCAATTTTTTTCTCCTTTAATTTACATTATACTTTCCTTGTTCATTGTGATCATCTATGAAGCATTACTCAAGGATGAGGGCTTAATCAAAGCTTTACTGCGAATTGCACTGATTAATTTAAGTGAGATCCATCTTTCATCAGAACAATATCATTTATTGTTTTCAAAATTTTGCCATGTGAAAGGAGCCAGTTGCGGCATGTGGAAGAATGACTTGATCAATATAGGATTAAGGATAAAAGTAAATGAGTGTCCCAATCAAATCAACTGGAAGATCATTTATAGCACATAATTTTTTTATGGAAAATGGAGATGAAAATGTGGTAACAACAATTATACCGACCAGGTACAAATTGCCGGGACGAAGAGTAAAGGCATGCGAAGCAAGATACATTAGTATTTGTATTTTAAGGGTATTGCACAAATTTACCATGTGCGATTCTCATGTGGTTTTTGTTAAAACCCCGCCATTGGTGCTGGTTTGTTCACAAACCATATTTGTGGGTGATTTACGCATAAATCGACCTAAATATAGCTAAATGATTACCTGTCTGTAAGGGTTTTCCATTTTTAGATAATTTCAGGACATCCACAAATTTTGTAAAACATACGCAAAAACTAAAAAGATATCACATCAATTATTACCTATTTGGGTCTATTTGTTGATCCATGCTTGCTCTTGAAAGTCGAGGAGTTGTTTGTCTCTGTAGGTGATCCATGTCAACTGAACCTTTAATTTAATACAAGGAGATAGTAATCAATTAGCATACTTCAAAAAAAAAAAAAAATCAGATTTTTATTGAACTTAGTAGTTGTTTTTTTGCAATACAAACCTTCCATCTGGTACTTTTCTCGTGTATCTCTAAAATGCACACCAACTAAAAGACTGTAATCCATTATTCTCTCTTGCTCAAGAAATTCGCAATCTTTTTCAACTTGCCTATACAATTAAAATATAAAATGCCAATGAGTAACAAAATCTGTTTTCAATTTTTAAGCAAGGGCAATTGTGGTATTGGAATTTTGGATGAACCTTCTAGGCTAATTTGGCACTCTTTCTGTATAAACTGAGTAATTATTGATAATAGATGAGACAGATAATTAAAGTAAACATACTTCACAAAGTCTTGGAACCAATGCTTTCTCAACCTAAATATGAAATTAAGGTCGAGATCTTTCAAAGTTGTGTATTCATCGATTTCAGATTGTGACTTTTGAGTGGTACGACCGAGTGATGACCCTTTCAAGTCAAACCGTCTGTGAATTGCATACTCAGAACAGAACAGATTCCCCATTATAACAAAGCGAACCTGTTTTAGTTACATAAACAAAATGTTAGGCCAATCTCTTCTTAATGCATAATTCATGTACTTCACTCTAATGGTCGCTATCCTATACAGTATCATTTTGGTCCTTGGGTTTTGTAACTCGTTATTATCCTAGTACTTAAAAGGAACTGGACAAGAAATTGCTCCAATCTATAGGGTATCATTTCTTTGTAACATGTTTGGATTTTATCAGGTCTTACAAAATGGCATTCTTTTAACCAGTGCAACATTTAAAATTCTAGGAAGCAAAGTCTAAATAGCTCAAAATAGAAACAGTCATATCACATAATTTTTTTTCTTTTGGAAATCATTACAATTTAATATTCACATCGAAAGGGAGTTGTACTCTAAATTTTTTAAATATAGTTCTTTTCTCTAACCTTCTTTTGATTTGTGCCGGTTAATTTTACACAATGGAGACCAAAAAATTGGGTCACCAACGTATTATCATAGGCTCGCACATGGTTGTAATAGGCTGGAAGCATCCGCAAAAGCACCTATTATGAAAAAGCAAAAGGCAAGCATAAGAAACATTGTCCATGTAAACCTCGATTTATTTATTTATTGAAAACGATAGCAAGAATTTTGCCAACTAATACCAACTGAAGTTGCAAAGAATGAGTAGTCACTGTTTCTCTCATAGCAAACAATTTTCTCTTTCAAACACTCATGTCCACTACTGATTAGCACTAGTTGAAAAATACATGCAACTAACAGATTTGAGCTTTGAGCTTTAAAGGTGCTAGCTGGAGTCTCAAACAGATTAAATTGAACAATACCAAATCTAAAGGCAAAAACAGCCCAGTACCTTTACTTCGGCCTTCTTCATCGTTTTGATCATGTACCGGTCATCATTTGTCAGGTAAAAGAAACTACCGCTCTTTCCTGGAGAAGAAAGCTCTCTAAGTGCATCATTTCCACAAAGAGATAGCATATAATCAGCTGCATCTACCTTAAAAAGTTTCCGTAATGTCCTGGAAAATATTTATAAAAGGTTACTCTACGAAGAATCTATTATCCAGGGAAAATAGACTGGCATTTTGACCTCATACAAGTAAACCTATGGTAAGGTTACCTGTACGAACATACAAAATTCATTGTATTTTTTCAGAAGTAGAATCTTCATTGTAAATTTGTAATGCTATGATGTCACAGGTTAGAAAATAAAACGGCAATATATCTGTAAAATCTGGTAGGCTACAAAGCCGTGGTACCAGTATGGACCAACTGGTGTAGTATTATATGATTTTCTTCTCACCTAAAAACAAGAGGGCAGTAGTCTTTCCATCGGAAATCACAAGATTGGTGAGGTGGCGTGTGCTTGCTCCCCTCAGGAGGAAATTTGGTCCACACCTTTTCCCTCGGATCAAAAGCTGACGGTTTTAGATCAAATGTAATCGGACCCTGCTTGCCTACAGCATGCCTATGCCACACACACCATTGAGATTTAGTGTTATTTACAGCAAGGAAGAATCAACACTTATTTGTTTAACATATGTCAAATTACTTTTGGCAAAATAAACAAAAACTACAATTAATAAAAGGGTGAAACTGAAACATTAATCGAAGTACGCTATTGAATGTCAAATTAAAGTTAATTTGAATATGGAAATTATTATATCGGTTCCAGGGATATAATAATTTCCATATTATATCCTCATGTTGTGGAGCCTGAAGGTTAGTGATGATGTAAGACATACCACATGCAGTTCATGGGATAGCAATTATAGGACTTGAAAAGGAAATGTATCAAATGAAACAAATGTAGACAAGAAAACATAGAATGCAAGCATGCCAACTAATTTTCCACATAGTGATACTCTGATTGCATGGAGGTCAATCTACCACTTTAGAATCTGATGTTAGACATAAAACGTGACCAAACACTTGCCAAAAGGAAGATAGAAGTTCACATCATGTCCAGCCCACTAAATTGCCCCAAATATTCCACAATAAGCAATAATGTTAATTCTACACAAATTTTAAGGACTTATACGGACGGCATCACCGTCAAGGAAATACTATAATTGAAAGGATATGTTCCATTTACCCGAAGAGAACAGGAATATCACCATCAACTGAGCAGTTGGGAACTTTTTTAACGGGATTCGAGAGACTCCTCAATTTTACAAGCCATTTAGGAAATCAGCTCATGGTGCTGTCAGGTTACTAGAACTTTGATCTAAAGACAAGAGCAATCGCTCGATAAGTAAACATGATATGCTAGTCCATGACCAGAATCAAACCAGTAAAACACCAACATACATAAAATATTCAAACTCTAGATTCACACATACAGGATATAATATATTTCAATGCCTAACGTACCTTATACCGAGTTGCAAATTAAGCATGAGATCATAATTCTTGTGCCCTTTAGAAATAGTCTCTCCTTGCCGCTTGCGGCCCCGGGGTGGGCCCCACCTCATCTCAGGCGTACCTGTCCGGCTTGGCACTGTGCTACCCACACCTGACGACGCCTCATCCAACCCAAACCCTGAAAGCAAATCCTCAATACCACCCCCAACAGAAGCCGATATTCTGCTAATACCATTCCCATTCCCATCCCCATCTGCCACCCACATGGTCAATCCATCCCCCGTTGAGCCCGACAACCCGTTTAGCCGCCTGCCAACTGGTGAATTCTGCAACCGGGGCGACTTCCAATTGCCCGAATCCGTCCCACTGCTGCCCGACCAATTTAACTGCTTTTGTGATGGCAAGACCGAGACCAACTCGCCAGAGCTGCTAATCTTGCAATCTGGCAAATTCATGGCGAAGAAGTCTCTCGGATCCCGTGCGGTTGGTGATGATGCAGCTGGTGACGGGTAGTACACCCCCTTCTGTTGCACACCTTGGCTGGCCCCACCCAAGTCACGGGTCCAGACACCAAGATACACACTGCCATCAGCCCATCTGAAGCTCCCATTGCCACATGGTGACCCGTCCTCCCAACCGCCTTCATACTTGTTCCCATTGGCCCATGTCAGGGTTCCCCGACCATGGATCAACCCGGCACGCCATTCGCCATTGTACTCTGTGCCATTGCGCCATACGTACCGGCCCTTCCCATCTTGGAGGCCGTGTCGCCACTCCCCATCATAGAAATCACCATTCGCATAATACTTGCGCCCCGGTCCATGTTTTAAATTCATTGACCAAAGGCCCCGGTACGTGTCACCGGCTGCTCCAGTGTACGTACCTGTTCCGTCCATGTACCCTTCTTTGAAATCGCCTTCATACGTGGCACCACTTGGCCAAGAGAATTTCCCCTTGCCTGTTGCTTTGCCAAGGCGCCATTCTCCCTCATACATGCAACCGTCATTCCATAGGTACTTGCCAGTACCGTGGGGTGTACCGCTGCACCATTGACCGGTATATATATCGCCATTAGGCAATGATTTTTCTACTTGGTATGATGAGTTGCTGTTGTCGGGATCATCAGAGGAGGTTGATGAAGACGAGGAGGTGGTGGCAGTGTCGGTCTCATCGGTGGTTGGGGTCACTGACATGGAGGAGAAGAAGGACACGCGGCGCCGCGTCATTGGCTGAGATTGAGAGCCAGGAGGGGGTGGGTCCCAGCCTTTGGCGCGGCTCTGTTCGTGCATTGTATGTTGCGGATGTTTTGTCAGTAATGTATATGGAAGAGGTTTATGATTGGAGGTGTGGTCGTAGAGGAGACGACATTGGTGGAAAGAAGGGAATTGGAGGAAGGTCAAGGAAGAGAGAGAGAGAGAAAGGAGGGAGAGAGGTGGTGGGGGTGATGTTTTTGTTTCTTTTTTTCTTTTTTTGGTTTTTGTTTTTTGTTTTTTTCTTTATTTCTCTTTCTCATTTTGTTATTCATTTGTTTTGGTTTCAAGTTTTTTCTTTTAGACCCTTCTACGTTTTGCATTTTGCATTTCTGTCACTCAAGTTGCTTTTGCGTGTACGCCCCTAGAGCTCATTTAATTTCTTTGGATTAGATTCTTATATATAATTCACCCCTGGCAATCTGGCATAAACATCGTAAGGACATAACGTGGAATTCATTTGACCAAATTTGTTTCATAGGAAAATACATACTAATTTAGAGAACAAAGAGGGTGTATTTGTAAAATTTATTTGTTTTCGGTTGGTGTGAAAGTTGTGGTCAACGTAAAACAAAAAAGAGAAAGGAAAAGAGACACCACTGGTTTCCCTATTACAAACTTCCTATGCGAACCTATCAGATGTCGCTGACAGCGGGGCCAAATTTAATACAGTTTCTGACTTCACAAGCATTAAATTAAACCGATCCATAAGAAATAGGACTAATTGTGTTGGAACAATCAACAATCCCTCTTTAGTTTCTTTCTACAGCTTTTCTCTAAGTAGGTGAATTTATCCGAGGAGACCTACAAAGAGGTTGTCCATTTGTCCCTTTTTGTGTCTTGTGATTGTGGGCCCACCTACCAATTAATAGCCCAAATCCCTCAACCAGTTAAAAGGAAGAGTGTTGAAAAATGTACAACCAAAAAAATTCACAAGGCCTGACAGAATTTATTTGTCGCATGCCGAATTAATTCTCCGCTTAATTTTCAATAGAATAATATCTTCCTTCGCTTTTATATTTTGTTGTCAGCTTGCCATTGCAGTCATTGTTTGCTAATATCTTTTTCCAGATGTTGCTGTAATTAATGTTGATGTGTATACTTACGATGGAAACTGAGAGGAAAAAAATACCTATTGCTGTAATTAATGCTGATATTAACACTATAATAAAATTTGTTATTGACGCAATGCAATTCAAATTTTCAATTTGATAGACAAAATTGTCATTCGGAAGCAATTACTTCTTTTGCGCTCTTAATTAGTAAATTTTTTGATGTATATATATTTTTTAATGTACTTTCTTAATTTGTTTAACTTCTTCAAAGAGAAAAAAAAAAGATTGGAGCTATCAATGATTTAATGTTATTAATCAAGCTCTTTTTTTTTTTGAAAACCTTCGCAGAAGCTGCGAAGTTGTGAGAATGAATCGACCTTTGAACCTTTGAATAACCAACAGACCTAGAACTTTTTTCCTAGCCAACTGTGCTACCTCCTCTTTCTCATTTATCAAGCTCTTAGAAGATCCTTTTTGTGTATTCTCCTCTTTTCTTTTGAAACAAACTAATTTCTATGAATCAATAAGATAATAGAATTGAAGCTTTATTAGATTAATAAAGCTTCAATTCTATTATTGCTCTAATAAAGCACAAGCAACATAGATACCTCCCTCCCCCCATTGCAATATTGCATCCTAAAAAAAATAATAAAACAAAAATTGTGTGTGTGTATATACACATTAGTTTTTATTACGTGTGACAAATACAGTAATGAATATATCCAACATAAAATAATATATTACGTGTAACAAATACTGTAGATGCTTGTGGAATTGGATAATATAAATGTATAAATTGCTAGATTTTCAATAATATAATAAAATCTTTCATTCGTGTAATATATTAAAAATCTTAAAAGTACGATGATATATAAATAATTAAGAAATATCATCAAATATTTATTTAATTTACAAATTTAACTTTGAAGAAAGAAAATCATACAATAATGTATGTGAAAGAAGATATTATTATTTTCTTAAAAAATTTAAGGAAAGAAAATCCTGTAATAATGAATGAGAGAGATACAGTTTTTAAGGAAATGGTTTAATTAATTAAGGATAACTTTGTCTATATATTAAAATATTTAAATAGTGTTGTATTAATAAAAACATTAGTAGTGTTAATTAATATCATCACCTCTATTAGCCTCCAAAGCCACTGTTGTTGACAAATTTGAGGTAATGCACGCGCATTTATTATAGTTAATTTTTCTTGTGAGAAATTATTTTTGCAAGTTGCAACTGATATTTTCACTTCAAATGTATTATACTTAACAATGAGTTATTTATTTCAAAATTTTGCAATTGTTTATACATAGTAGGCAAATTAGTAAAACTTGTCAAATAAAAATTCAACTGCAATACTTCTTTAAATAATTTAAAATAATAATATTTTTTATTTCTGAATGGTAACAAATAATTTTTTTTGTGTAATCAAGTATAAATATTTTTCGAAAAAATAAATGCGTGCATGGTGCAAGTAAGGCAGCAATATTTTGCATCATTTTATTATTTTTTTCTTGTAGGAATTGAACATTATAACATTTAGTTTTTTAGAATATCCTTTCTGCAGTTTATTAATAAATTCGGAAAATACATTACGTGCATTGCATACCTCAACTACTGTCTATTATAATAATATGTAATGCGAGGATGTTCGTGCAAAAAGGCCTCTTTTGTGGTTCTCTGTCTCCTCGCCGAACATAAATTTCGGAAAATAAATTGTCATTCAGAAAATAACTTAATATTGTTCTCTAAATCTAATATTAGTAATTGGATGTTTGTGTGTTGAGCATTGAGTAATTCGGATTTATCATAATTCATATTTAATTAATTAAAGTTTGTCCCCAGTCGGATCAATCTTACTTGCATAACTAAAAAAACGGCCTGCCTCAATGTTAGATCTCATGTTGCAACCGTCTTTGTTTTTCTCTGTGTGGCTGTTTCCTTCATGCTAGTATGTTACAACTTACAACTTACAACGGTTTGTGGCTTTTTATGTGCCGGATCAGAATGGCATGGCATTAAATTCTTGATGTTCGTATTAGTTGTTCTATTTTGACATGCTTTGTATCAAACAGTATTTTAAACTTTGTAACATAATAATCAGGAGCGGAGCCAGACTTGTAAACTATGAGGGTCAAACATGAATGGAGATCAATCATATAAATTTTTCATGCTCATAATGGAAATCAATTTTATAGTACCTGTAACATTTTACTCTAAATTGTATAAAAAAAATCATACATATATTCCAAAAAAAATTTAAATAAATGGGGGTCAATTGACCCCCATTCAATCAACATGCATCCGCCCCTGATAATAATTATCAATTCATGGTGACCGCCTAAAATATATCACGATCGTGTTTTATGACCCACAATATCTAATTTACTTACAAATTTCAGAGCATTTTGATTTCACATTTTCCTTAAGAACTTGGTTTCACTGGAAAAACTGATTTGGATATATATAAATCGATCGTGGCTCTTAGAGTTCTTAATTTACTTAACAGACAAATAAAAATTTGAGCTCGGAATATATAGTTTAATGTGTAATAAAATTACGCAATATTTGACCCATGGTTAATTTTGAAATCAGTTATTTGTCTTAGAAATTAGAATGGGTTGTTGTTTGTTTGTTTGTTTGTTATTTGACACATATATGGTTATTTTAAATCTCTCTAACGTAAAATGGGTTACTGTTTATTTTGACTCGATTACACGCAAGACTTGATAAATTCTCTTCAAAATCAAAGCTTAAAATACAACAAGAACCTGAAAGATGCGAAGCCAAGTCAAAACGAGACGCAACAAAATCACCGAGCAGGCGAAGGTCACGGATATCATCACCTCATAGATAAAAACAACTTTATTTTGTAAATTAGGAGCTGAGTTTCTTTGGAAATCATGGCATTTTTCAGAATAATATTTTATGAATATAGATCTTAAGAATTTATTGTTAAAAAATCATGATGTTGAGAAAGAGGAGGTAGCACAATTAGTTAGGAGAAGAGTTCTATGATTATCGGTTATCTAAAGGTCGAGAGTTCGATTCCTCCTCACGATTTCACAGCTTCTGTGAAATTTTTTTTTTAAAAAAAAATCATGATGTTGAAAAATACAGGAAAGTGATCAAAATGGTCATTGTAGCCAAGTCGAGAAACTATTAATAAAAATCGGAGACCTAGTATAATTTACTACATAATTTAAAACACTCCATGGCTCCATGCCAAGCATGTTCTGATAAATAAATTGATATCTTGCAATGGAACACCCTTTGAAATACAAATTCAAAATTTGAGAGACCCTGAAAAAGGGACTTGTCGGGTATTCATTACCAGAGCAGAGAAGAGAATCAGAGATGGTGATATTAATTAATCTCGACTTGACACCCCGCCCACATGACATCAGTCATAGTCAATTTCGCTATGATTGCATTGCTTCACTTTTTTTTTCTTCCAACTGCAACCTGCTCAGTGCCTCAGGCCCTCAGGCCTCAGTGCTTCATTTAACAAATCACATCTATTATCTATTTATCTATATACCTATCTCACTATCGAGTTAATTGAACATAAAAATAGATCCGATGCCCATCGCACCTACTCCTATCTCCACTTGAATAGAGATGAAACCAACTCTCATAAATTTGATTCGGTCTAGTGTTTTTTTTTTTTCTTTTGTTTTCTAGATTTAATAGATTTAATATATTTAAAAATAAAAATAAAAAGTCTTCTTTGTTTTCCATAGTCAATTGCTTTTTTCTTTGATTTTAAGCGCGTCTCTCTCTTATTATTATTTTTTTTTCCTTTTGAAAGGAGAATTTAACTGCGGAAATTTTTGACTCTGACTTCTTTGTTGATATTAATTTGTATTAATTTTTTTTTTATCAGGATGGAGCTTTTCAGAACGGTTCATTTGAGTGACTGTTTCATTCCTAAAAGACATTTATCAATCGAAATATAGTTTTAGAAATTAGAATATAACCGGTCTCCATGATAAAACCAATTAATTAATTATGAAAAAGAAGCTGTCAATCATGCTTGCCATGAATTAAAAAAGGCTATAAAAATAAAAGGGAAGATACCATCAATCCTTACCTATGTAATAAGTGTCAATCACACGGACATTTCAATTATTAAAGATGAATCCATAATTTGTATAATTACATGTCTATAGGTAAGATTTAATAAACAAGAATCAACAAAGTATTAATCATGTACTTATATTTTATAGACACCAATCAAACTTTAATAAAATGTTAACAATATATAATCTCCAAGCTAGGTAAAATGAGTGAAGTTCTTGGGTGTTAAATTTTTTATGATAATATAATAATAATAATAATAATCATGATGATGATGATGAGGAGGAGGAGGAGGAGGAGGAGGAGGAGGAGAAGGAGAAGGATGATGATGTTATAATAAATAAACGTTGGACTGTTTCCTAAAAAAAAAAACAATTAAACGCTCGACTGTTAATTTATAAAGTATCAATCATGTATTAATAAGCGCCAATATATCAAACTTTAATACACTGTTAATCATATATAATCTCCGGAGTCCAGTCAAGAATTAATCACATGAAGAATAATATTGTTTTCTCTATAAAACAAAAATGATTCTTAAAAAGTAAAACAGCCAAGTGTTTGTAGGAATGATTTTTTAAAAAGAAAAACTTGTTAAATATTTTAAAAATACACAATCGTATTATTCATGATTACATCAAATACAACTATATATTTATATTTTAAGTAATAAACATAAATATTTGCTAAAAAAAAAATTTAAACTTCGCATTGAGATATGAACAGAAAAGTTAAAGAGCTAAGTAGCCATCAACCTAATGTGTGATAGAGCAGAAGAATTAAAAGCTGGTATTTCGGCGTCACTGACAAAGTGACAATCCACAAAAGAAAAAATCAATGCAGGAGGGGAATTTGGTGAGAAAGGGGAATGAAAAGGAGAGAACTAGCAAAGAGGGGAACAAGCAAGAGACAAAGCACAAAAGTGTGGAGCCACCACTAATAACACATGTTGGCTGTACCCATGGCAAATGCCCTCATTCGTGGTGCATTTTCTCTCTCTTTCTCCCCTCCCCTTTAACGGAGACGCCAATTTATTATGAATTGGGAGTTCCAACAAGCGCAAAAGCACGCACAAGGCTTTGTTTCTCCTGTCCATAAAGTTGTTCATTTTATTCTTGTATATTAACGTGCAATGTTATTGGAGTAGAACTAGGGTGTGATGTGCTCATCAAACTCTTTGGTGAGCACAACTCTATATAAATTATCGGATTCATTTCAAACGAGATTAATCTAACCGTTGAAACTGATGTACTTTACGAGTGATTAGCGTACATGCAAAATTTTGAATTTTTTGAATTCATTAGTCTCAAGTCAAGTGGTCAAAATTGATGAAAAATGAATGATCCAAAATGAAGTTGTTTTAATGCATTCAAAAAATTCTCAATTTTGACCACTTGACTTGAGACTAAATGAATTCAAAAAATTCAAAATTTCGCATGTACATGCATCACTCGTAAAGTACATCGGTTTCAACGGTTGGATTAATCTCGTTTGAAGTGAATCCGATAGTTTATGTAGAGTTGTGCTCACCAAAGAGTTTGGTGAGCACATCACACCCTAGTTCTACTCATGTTATTGTTGTACATGTACACGCAAATATGAGATAAGATTTTAACACACTTGATTTGGCTCCATGTTGCGCATCAGTTATATATTTTTTGTTTTTTCACTATTAGTTATGCGTTGCATGAAATCAGACCAGCTCTGTTAGTATCTTTTATGTCCATGAATGGCTACATGTCATCTCGCAACTTAATTATTTGATTATATTATAAATTGAGAAGCCACAACTGTATCTTGAATGAGAAACATATGCAAGTGAAATAGAAGTTTGCAGTGTGGGACATTGCAATTCGTCGGTGTATGTGCCACTAAAAGTACTTGTACTAACGATCTAAAGCTAGCAGATTAGTTTTCAAAAAGTTCTAATTGTTTATTTCACACATACACTTATCAGTGTTATTAATTAATATACATACCTAGGAATAGGATAATGGTGGTACAAAACAAAGGATGAATCTTCAGTATCACAAAAGAATTAATGCAAGTTGTTAATTTCATATCATTAGCACTTTTCTTAAGTGGAATTGTTTTTAATCACCACGTATTAGTCGTATAGCTAGGCATGCGCCGGGCAGCAGCAGGTGTTGAGAAAGAAGATTGAAATTTTCATTTTGCCCTTCAAAATTTCTGATTTTATTAAAAATATATATTATTAACCCTCCTCATAAAAAAGTTAATATTTATTTATCCAGCTCTTCGATCTCAATTTTCTGATTCCGCACCTGCTCGTAATTACTATAACAGCAGCACAAGCTCACTAAATCATATGATATGACAGTTGAGATGCAAATATATATGATTTCTGACTTCTCCACAGAATTGATTAGGAAACCTGATAATTGAAATTTATGGCACTGAATTTGTCTGTGAAACAAGGTTGCAAGGGAAGATATTAAATTGGGTCCCATCTGTAGCCTCTCATTCACACAACTTGACATGGCAGTGAGAGTTGCACCTGTGGTCCACCACTCTACAGTGATCCATGTCTACGACCGTACATGTTAACTTCTGTCAGCTGGTCCACGTAGACCACAGTTTCTAACAAACTTTTGTATCCAATGCTAGCTTAAGGTTGATTGGTTTTAAATGGTGTTTGATACTCACCAATTAATATATGCATGAGCATGACGCATGAATGATAAACCTCTACGTCTTGTGGATTTACATGGAGCGTCGCCGTCGGATTAAGATCCAAGGGCTCTAAATATTACATATTAGTTACAGTTACAGAACTGATGTCTCGTCAAATATTTAGATGGAGCGTTTATAGAGAGGTTTAAAATTAAATAACAACAACACAGAGAGTGACTGATAATTTATTTGCCTGGGAATGATATAACCGTGCTATTTTCTAGGAAGAAGTGTGCATGTGCATCTATAAAAAATTTCAATTGAAAATTCATCTGTCAAAATATAAACACTGGACATATATGCTCGTTTGCGCAATTTTTTTATTTTAATAATCCTAATTATAATTATAATGCACTTCAGTCCTGATTAAATCATTGATTATATTTCAAATTACTATGTAGATATCCTATAAATATATATATCTAGGTTGTGTTTAGATCAGAAAAATAATAGCATCGGACACTCAATTCGGTGAGCGTTGATGTATTTTTATATCTTCTAAATGCTCCAACAATATCACATGGTTACCAGTAATTCGGTACCGTTCTCTACTAATAGTATCAGACTCTCAGTTCAACATGTTTCTGTTACTGTTACACACTAATGGGTGATGATCGGCATGAATCATGATAGCAGTTAAGATCATTTAAAATATAGTTTAACCAGTGTAATAATTATTAGACCAATAATGGGAAACATGGGAGATACTGGATTGAATGGGATAATATCCAATATTAAATTTTTTTTGGTGAGAAAATTTCCAATTACATACAGATATACCCAATTTACCTATTTTCTAATGTACCTGAGTTTGACTAGTAGCTGATGTTGCCACATGTTTACTTTATATTATACTGTAAAAAATGGAACTCAAATAATAGATACACAGTTGATTACAGTACACCACTATTTTAAGAGAATATAATATATCAGATTAAGTGGCTAAAAGAATGAAACAACTACCTTAACTTTAACAGATGAACTTTTCAAGTGTTTACTTTTTGGTTCCTCGAACTCGAACAAGATATTCTCGAAAATTTACATAACTTTGTACAGGCACGCACTAATCATGGTTTAAAACCAGATCAATATTATACTATTGTTTTTTGGAGAAAACAGAATTACCGTTTGGTGACACAACCTACTCAAAAAAGCCGCAACAGTTCCGGTGTAGATTTAGAAGATACACCAATGATTAATCTTTGAACTCTCTCGACTATATTTGGATGCAATTTCCTAGTCCAAAACACATGATTTGTACTATTTTCATACACGAGACGAAGAAACTATTATACTGTTTGGAAACCAGAATCGTATAGCAAATAAAATGTAAAAGATGGAGCCCAGCAAGATCCTCCTAATTTAAATCTACTCAGGCATCATTATCAAGATATCAAACAAGGAGAAAAATGATAAAGACCTCCAACCAATGCATTTATATACTCTACCAGCAATACTACAAAGGACTGACAAATAGAACAAGTTAAGAAACAGTGACTCCCTCGAGCTCTGCTTGAGCAACTGCCGCATTTATCGCATCCACCACCTCCAGTTTTCCTTTGCATACCGCTTCATCCACTGGAGTTCTCTCATGGCTGAAAGACAACCAAATATTTATGACATTAAAGAATATTACAGATGAAAAGAGACTAACAGTTTACTAGACGCTGATGTACTATTGGCTATATTTCTCAATGATTCATCAAATGTTTGGGTAAAAAAATTTCATGCATTCATGATTTCATATAAATAATATAAATCATATTTAAGCTTCCTCTTGTTAGCTAAAACCACAAACACAAAACAAACCATGATACAAAATGAGCACTAAACCGTGCAAATTTGTACCGACTACAGAAATCATATGCTATGGTACTTGATTCAGGACTTCAGGATACAGTTGAAGTATAAAATGATATCCTAGGTGGTCACCTGAAAGACCTACAAATATACAATTATTTTTCATGGAAAGATACATAGACTGAACAAGAACTCAAAATATAACATCTTAAATATCATTACAAATTTGACACAAATATCACATACCTGTTTAGTACACTGACATTGGCTCCAGCACTGATCAAGGCCTTGATCACCTGAGCAATATTTTATTTTATTACTAGTATTCTGGAACTGCAATTTTATGTACTCAGACTAACACTAATAGATAAACAAAAACAAATAAAACAAAGGAGATAAAATAGTAGATACCTCCATGTGTCCGTTGAGGCAAGCCCAGTGAAGAGGGGTGTTCTTTTCCAAGTTGGTTACATTTACATCCTGCATTTAGTATACAACATAGATAGAATGATGGCATGCTGGACAACAGCTTTATACTCCCAATAAGTTGAAAAATTTTCAGTTATGCGGAGAATATTGAAATAGCATAAAATAATACTTTAGATGTGAAATTCTTCCATACAATGTGTTCACACTTGATAAATAAAAATCATCCAATTTAGTGTAGCACAAGGTCTAGTGTATAGTAGTTTGTAACTTTGTATCGCTAGATACCCTAAACAATTATAACAATTGTTAAACGATAATAATCAATATTATGACTATACAAATGGTCAAATGATCATCGTTTGAAATTGTTTTACAGTGTTGTATGATAATAATAATAATAATAATAATAATAATCAACATATGATTCCAGCTTAAAGAAGAGCAAAATTAGGAAAAAGTTGCTAACTTTTGTAATTCACAAACACGCAACATCTGATCTGATTGTGCTCTTCTTCACCGTGATTGTAAGAACAAAGAATATTTCTCATGAACAAAGGATATGGAAGCGTTGCTCACTTAAGAAGCCAACAGAAGTGTTTATAGAGCTATCTATCATCGATTCATCTCTATAATTTTGGTATTTCTAATATGATTTTATTAAATGGTGTTACAGTGCCTGCCTAAATCCTGTATCAGCGCCTAATAGCAACAGTCTTAATATGCTCTTATAAGGTACATACAACAATAAGAGGCACATACCGCTCCATTCTTTATCAAATAGTCGACAATAGCCAGATGTCCATTGGCAGCGGCCATATGAAGTGCTGATGAATTCAGAGAGTTACAAAATTAAAGTTAGATGCAAGCAAGGAATAACTTGAAGGGCAAAAACTTAGCATTAATTACAAAAGCAGACTATCCAATAAGAACTCAAAAAATATTTAATGAATTGACACTGATAGATTACCCTCCATCTTAACCATGGTATGCTCCTACTATCTATACGGAAATGGGTCCCCACACAAACAGCGGGCCTGCTCTAGACTAATATGGTATGGTACAGAGCCTACTGATAGGGTATGGTACTGAGTCTAATAACTGCAAAGAAAAAACACGGATGATTATTCAAGAGTTTGAAAAATGATAGAAAGAAGAAAACCTGTTCGTCCTTGGGAATCTTTTGAATCAAGGGGAACACCAATTGAGAATAAGCCTACAATATCTTCAATCTCATCATATCTTGCAGCCTGTTACGGAAAAAGGAAGAACAAATGATGCATTATATAAAACGAACAACATTCAGCGTCGATCTACCAAGTACTCACAGAGTGAATATTATTGAAACCCGATATATAAATTACAAACTAAAACATTGGCATACGGTTTTTTGGTGCTTACAAGTTACAATGAGCAAGTATATATAACACCAGATCACCATTTCTTCTTCTCTGGGTATCCTGTGTTTAACCTCTTTTTGGTGTTTAATTGAGGTCTTAGAAAGCATTACCATTATACGAATGGGAAGCTTATTGTGGTAAAGAAGCCTTAGATTGATTAAAAATATAGACAAGAGGGCTCACAAAAAAATATTCCAATTTTGGAGAAAAAACCGGTGCAAATCGTATTAATTTATGCATAACAGCTAAGCTGAAAAATGCGTAGCAGTATACCTCGAGAAGCGCTTCAACTTGATCAGGAGTAGGTCCGGCATGCTGCTGCTCATTTTCCGACGAAGCTACCATGGTAGATTATTTCCTATGCTTTCTCTTTTTTATCCAGTAATGCAATGAGATTGTGATTCGACGAAGGAAGAGGATTTAGGCCTTTAGGGTTTCAAATGGGCCACCGCTTTTTCTTAATTTAGAATGCAATGTTCAAAATCAAAATCAAACGAAAATCGAGATTGGAAGTAGGCCTTTACGGTTTAATAGGCCACCACTTTTTATTGGATACTGAAAAATGATCTCTTTTACCATTTGATGGCTGGACATAGTGGGCTGATTTTTTTTTTTTTTTTTGATAAAAGGCATAGAAGCCTATTTTATTAGCATGAAATCAAGTTAACTTACAAGTAAACCGAGTTCAAAGCTCAAACATAAAAAACATAAAGACTAACACCAAGCAAAATACGAAAGCTCGACGCTTCACAGACCACCAAAAAACAGTAATAGCAAAGTAGCAAACTAACACTAAGCCACATTGGGTAGGGCTATAGTAAGATAACGATCCTAAGCTTGGATCTATACAAAAAACGTGCACCTTCATCATGTGGAATCTGCTGGATCTCCAGCACCCCTCAGCAGCAACAGTGGTCGAGCTAGAGCTGCTGGTCTGCTCCGACTATAAACTGGATAGTACCTGTTACTTTATATCTCAGGACCATGCTGCTTCACAACGTTTTCTTTTGGTTGTAGATTAAAACTAAGAAGACCTAAATTGATTATTCTAATTTAGACCGGTTTAAATTATTTTGGTTTGATTGAGGTCTAAAGTTATATCATGATTTAAGGTATTTGTTGTTTGGTTAGAGTTGGTGGAGGACTTAAGTTTTGAAAACCTAAGTTAGCTAATTATTAATAATAAGATACTAATTATATAATATTAATATAATAATTATTTAATATATTAACAATATAAGATATTAATTATATACTAATAATATATTATTATAATCATTCAAGTTAGGCCATGACGTGCAATAAAATTAAACCATTTTGGTTTAATTTAGGTTGGCCTAAATATCGGCTTATGAGAATATGGTTTGCAATATCTACGAAATTGTTGAATGTGTTTTATACTTTTATTCGTATTATTAATCGGTAAAGTTTAAATTTCAAGTTGTATAATTATTAAAATTCGCATTCAGTTTCTAAATCTTATTTATTTATATGCTCGTATAAGTTTTACGCCAAATAAAAAAAGATAGATCAAATATTATATATAAAAAATATATTGGAATCACATTTCGAGTCATATAATCATCAAAATTGACATATTACCTCTACATATTATCATCTATATGCTTGTTATTTCTTTTGTTTTAAATAAAAAAGATGCTTCAAATATTACTAGTACCATGTTTGTGTATTGCAACATGACACATTATAAGAGAACAAACAGAAAAAGCTCATTACATATTTTCATAAAAAATAGACCAAACAAAAGAATAATTATTCAACAATATATCTATGAATATTAAAATATATTGGAAAAAAATAAAGACATGACCAGTTAATTAATAATATTTAAAAAAAAAAAAATCAAGACCAATTAGAATTGAGTATCCGACAATCAAATAAGGGGGTTTATGAAAGTTTTCAAAAAAAATAGGAAAAGAGGAGGAAACCTAGATTTTGTGAGATAGAGAGCGTTGGAGAGGTGTCGGCAAATACGTTCCTAAATAAATTCAGACTTCTACACTTAAAAAAAATCAAAAAGATGCATAGAATAAAAGTAAAGAAAGACTATTTGATCGAAGGGCTAATAATCAATTTGAAATTTTATCTTTCAATCACAGTGAGCTAATTCACATTTGGATCAAGAGTTATATCAATTATTTTTTGTTTGTCCTTTGTGAATTAGCTCACTATTCTACTAATCCAACAAATAGTTGAATTAGCTCTATTCTCAATTTTAATATTAACTCACTGTTCTCACTAACTCATCAATCCATTCAAATGCTCTGCAAGATTCTAACAAATGAGGATCATATTTTAAGTCATATAATCATCAAAATTGACAGCTATCATCTAAATATTGTCATTTAAATGCTCGTTATTTTTGCACTAAAATTTGTTGGAATGCATTTATTGCACGTTGTGTGCTTCTATTTAAAGTTTCAATTAATAGGGATACATTTCAAATCACATAACCGCGAAGATTATCATTAATATATTATCATCCACTGGCTTGTGAATTCATTTATATATATGTTAAATAAAAAAAGGTACATCAAATATTTTGTACTAAATCTACGGGGATGCATTTAAAGCTCATTGAGTGTGCTTATTCTTATTTTTAATTAAGAAATGCAACATTTTTAACTCAACTTAGTTACCAAAGCCTACAGATATTCTCTAAATATATTAATTTACATGATTGCATTTTCTGTTGTAAATAAAAAATACATGTAATATTAAGCACAAAAATTTATATATTATAATGTATTTATAACACATAGTTTGCTATTATATATGTTTTCAACCACGAATGATGACACTTCTAGCTAGTGATTTGCAAACGGGTAAGGGCGGGCGGGCACGGGTAAAACCCGGGACGGGTCACGGGCAACGCGGGTCACGGGCGACACGGGACGGGTTAGCACGGGTATTTTTTTGAAAAACCCTACCCGGCCCCTCTCAAACCCCCCGGGCAACACGGGTCACGGGCAACACGGGTCACGGGTAAGCGGGTTTAGGTCCGGGTAGAACGGGTCTGGTCCGGGCGGGTAATTTTTTTTTTTTTTTTTTTTCCTGCTGCTGTTTTTTTTTCTGTTTTTTAGGCTGCTGCCTCCGCTGCTGTTTTTTTTTTGTTTTCTTTTTAAACCAATAAAATACAAATCAAAATTCATTTAACATGATTGCATATTTGAACTCAATAATTATTGTGATACTAAAATCAAAATCAAAGTTACGAATTATTTTAAAACAATATTGCTTAAATCAATTACTTTAATTTTGAACAATAAAATATAAATTAAAAATTTCTTAAATCAATTACTTTAAAATATTTTAAATCAATTACTTTAAAACAATAAAATATAAATCAAAAATTTCTTAAATCAGTTACTTTAAAAATAATAATGAATTATTTGAAAACAATAGATTAAAAAATAAAAGTTACCCTCCTCCTTTATTCCGGGCTTGGGACCGGCTATGTAAAATAACATAGACGGAGTTCTAACTTTTTTTTTGTTAGTAGTTCTTCTTTAAAATGAATAATTTAAAAACTAATTGAAATGTTTAGAAATTAATGATTTAAAGAATAACCATAAAGATTAAAAGAGGTTAGAAATTTATACCGACACTACCTATCTAGAAGGTAGCATTCATATACCATTGGTCGCTCTCTTCCGCACCGTCTGAATCCGAATTAGCCTCGGCCCGCGGCTCGGTACCACTTTCTTCGGTGTCGACTCCGGATGATGATTGATGATCGCGATATTGCAAAAATAAATGCAAATTGCTTAGCATATTCAAAAAATAAATATAACATGCTTATTTAACCTATTAAAAATAAATCCGAATTTAAAAAATAAAATCTAACCCAATAAAAAATAAATCTAATTACTTGGCATATTCAAAAAATAAATCTAACATACTTATTTAACCTATTAAAAATAAATCCGAATTTCAAAAATAAAATCTAACCTATTCAAAAATAAATCTAATAACTTGGCATATTCAAAAACTAAATATAACATACTTATTTAACCTATTAAAAATAAATCCGAATTTCAAAAATAAAATCTAACCTATTCAAAAATAAATCTAATAACTTGGTGATGTGATTTCTGCAGTACAAGTAATAAATCCTAATTTATACTCAATTCGGTTGCAAGTGTACAACCTAGTCAAGTAGTATTTAGGGATCGTCTCCACAGGGACAAGTCGGAATATTTTTTTCTAACCAAGCAATTCAATTTAGTAAAAGAAAATAAAAAGGTTTTTGTTTGTTCGAATGGTTGATTTGGTTTTGATTAAACTAAATTAAACTAAAGTCTTAAGGCAAAATCTGATTTTTAACAAAGATGAGAGATTAGGGTTTCTTAGGGTTCCTATCCACTAATGTTATGTCTAATTGGTTTATTAAATTCGTTCTTTCGATTATGAAGGCACAGTTGAAAGTTGTAGGTATAAAGGGATATTTCTATATTAATACCATCTTCAAATTAGAATAAACGTCACCTCTCGGTACTTGGCTATGCTAATCTAAAGTCATTAAGATCTTACTGTCCTAATTAATCTAGAAAACCGTCTTTCACCTCTCGGTACTTGGTACAGTTTGTCTAAACTATTAGGTAAAGCCCGTATAAGACAAGCGTCTCCTCTCGGTACTTAGCCTATCAAATACCCTATTCTTTATGGTCAGGACTTAACATTCAATTTCTCAATTGCAAATACCAAATCCTAAGATTTCATGTGATTTCGATTAAGTCTTCACAATCAATTAAAATAAAGAACAGATCATAATAAAGAACAAGAAAATACAAATTAAACCAACTAAATCATAACAAAAGTTTCAAGTACAGCCCTAATTAACCCTAGAAAATCCTTTAGCCAGTCATGGCTAAAGCACAAATCAAATTAAAAAGATTAAAAGAGTTCCAAAGAGAGAAAATAATAAAACCGGTTGATCTTGTGATGTCTCTTTCTCCCTTCTTCTCTCTCCTTTTCTCTTCCTTTGTCTCTCTTGTTAAAACCAGAAATTATCTCTAAAAAACGTATTTGTTCTGTTCTACAAGTTTCCTATTTATACCTCTGGCAAAATCTAAAACTAAATCTCTAAAAATGGCAAATTCGGGCTCTGAAACCGCCTTATTGCGGGCCGCAATAACATTCCTTGCGGGCCGCAATGAGTGGAGGCGGTTAACTTCTCGCGCAGAATCTGACTCTCTGTTTACTTCTCTGCGGGCCGCAATGAAATCCTTTGCGGGCCGCAAGAGGTCTGGGAAATTCTGTAGTCCGAGTTGCTCTCTGTTTGATAATGTTGCGGCCCGCAATGATTGTCTTGCGGTCCGCAATGAAAGTGACAGATTCTTCTGGCTTCGTGCTGACTTGCCACAAATCGCCCGTTTTGCTCCGTTAAGCTCCAAACACTTGATTACCTGTAAAATAAACATAACTAGGGCAGTAACTTGAACTTTTGGACATTTCTAACCTAATTAAACCTAATCTAATCAAAACTTGGCTTAATTTTCATAACAAACCCTCGGTTTCAATAGATATTATTACGGCTTATCACTTGGCATATTCAAAAACTAAATATAACATACTTATTTAACCTATTAAAAATAAATCCGAATTTGAAAAATAAAATCTAACCTATTCAAAAATAAATGCAAATTGCTTAGCATATTCAAAAAATAAATATAACATGCTTATTTAACCTATTAAAAATAAATCCGAATTTAAAAAATAAAATCTAACCCAATAAAAAATAAATCTAATTACTTGGCATATTCAAAAAATAAATCTAACATACTTATTTAACCTATTAAAAATAAATCCGAATTTGAAAAATAAAATCTAACCTATTCAAAAATAAATCTAATTACTTGGCATACTCAAAAAATAAATCTAACATACTTATTTAACCTATTAAAAATAAATCCGAATTTGAAAAATAAAATCTAACCTATTCAAAAATAAATCTAATTACTTGGCATATTCAAAAACTAAATATAACATACTTATTTAACCTATTAAAAATAAATCCGAATTTCAAAAATAAAATCTAACCTATTCAAAAATAAATCTAATTACTTGGCATATTCAAAAACTAAATATAACATACTTATTTAACCTATTAAAAATAAATCCGAATTTCAAAAATTAAATCTAACCTATTCAAAAATAAATGCAAATAACTTAACATATTCAAAAACTAAATATAACATACTTATTTAACCTATTAAAAATAAATCCGAATTTGAAAAATAAAATCTAACCTATTCAAAATAAATCTAATTACTTGGCATATTCAAAAAATAAATCTAACATACTTATTTAACCTATTAAAAATAAATCCGAATTTAAAAAATAAAATCTAACCCAATAAAAAATAAATCTAATTACTTGGCATATTCAAAAAATAAATCTAACATACTTATTTAACCTATTAAAAATAAATCCGAATTTAAAAAATAAAATCTAACCTATTCAAAAATAAATCTAATTACTTGGCATACTCAAAAAATAAATCTAACATACTTATTTAACCTATTAAAAATAAATCCGAATTTCAAAAATAAAATCTAACCTATTCAAAAATAAATCTAATAACTTGGCATATTCAAAAAATAAATCTAACATACTTATTTAACCTATTCAAAATAAATCCGAATTTGAAAAATAAAATCTAACCTATTCAAAAATAAATCTAATTACTTGGCATACTCAAAAAATAAATCTAACATACTTATTTAACCTATTAAAAATAAATCCGAATTTGAAAAATAAAATCTAACCTATTCAAAAATAAATCTAATTACTTGGCATACTCAAAAAATAAATCTAACATACTTATTTAACCTATTAAAAATAAATCCGAATTTCAAAAATTAAATCTAACCTATTCAAAAATAAATGCAAATAACTTAACATATTCAAAAACTAAATATAACATACTTATTTAACCTATTAAAAATAAATCCGAATTTCAAAAATAAAATCTAACCTATTCAAAAATAAATCTAATTACTTGGCATATTCAAAAAATAAATCTAACATACTTATTTAACCTATTAAAAATAAATCCGAATTTCAAAAATTAAATCTAACATATTCAAAAATAAATCTAATAGCTTAAATTTTAAATTACTCTAGGAAAAACAAATATACTTACTCTACAAAAAAAAGAAATCTAACATTCAATTTTAATACTAATATTCTATACAAAATCTAACAAAAACTAATTTAAGTTAAACTAATTCAAACAAACTATAAATTTAACATTCTATATTTCAATTTAACAAAATTTAATGTAACATGAAATAAATCTAACCTTTAAATCTCGCGGGAAAATTTTGCGGGAGGTGACGAACTTCGTAATTCCAATACCTTCGTAATTCCGTTGCGTATTCGTAGAATGAATTAAATTTACAAATATATATTTTTTTTAACAACAAAATTAAAATTGAGAATAATGAAAATATTGAGATTGAGATTGAGAGAATGAGAGATGAAAATATTGAGATTGGGATGTGAAAATTTGTGAGGGATGGGGGTGTATTTAAAGAGTTTTGTTTGAGGGGGGGGTATAATTTGAAATTTTAAAACAAAACTAAAAAAAAAAAAATCAAAAAAGAGGAAGGGGGGGGGGTGCTGGAGGGGTCCGGGTGGGAGGGTGGGAGGGGGGGGGGCTGGGGGTAGGGGCGCGGGGCAGGGGGGGGGGGCTGGGGTCTTGGGGGGAAAAAAATTAAATTTCAAATTCTGGAAAAAAAAAAAAAAGAGTACAGGTCTGGTTCGGGTTCAGGTACGGGTGGGCGGGTACGGGTAGAAGGGCACGGGTAATCGGGTACGGGTACGGGTACGGGTAATACGGGTCCACGGGTCGGTACGGGCGGGTACGGGTTTGAAACGGGACGGGTATCACGGGTAAATTTTAAAAAAATCCGTACCCGTTGAACCCGTGTACCCGTGCAAAAACCGTGCACGGGCACGGACAGGGCGGGCACGGGTCCCGGGCGGGCGGGCACGGGTCTGACCCGTGGGGGTATTTGCCAAACACTACTTCTAGCCATATTATCACCAAACTACGGATGTGTGTTCAAATGCCTCTATTTTTTGTATCTCCATCATACCTCTATTTTTAAAACGTTAATAACTCAAAATTTAAAACATAATTATTAAAATAAAATTGTTAGATGTGATCTATATGATTTTCATTACATGCTCGTAAAAAATTATCACATTTCGATTTTGTTTTATGTGAATCAATAAGTTGAAAAATGAACGTCTAGAAATTAACCACATCAGTATATTTTTACAAGCTCTTGATAGCAAACACAATAAAATTGAAATATCATAATTTTTTACACGTGCATAGATAAAATGATATAGATCACATCTAACGATTTTATTTTGACTTTTAAATTGAATATCATAATTTTATTTTGACTTTTAAATTTTAAATTTTAAGTTTTAAGTTTTTTTATGATGAAAACATAAAAAATGAAGGTATTTGAACTTTTTTGTTTTTAAATCAACTCAAATTTTAAAATATCTCTGTGAATTCACTATGTGGCGCCGTTCAAACCTGGATCCACAGAAGGAGACAATTGACGAGTGAGAAAGAATAATATTATTATGTATTGTGTACAGTATACGGATGTGTATATATATATGAGTAGAACTAAGTGAGGCTATGGTGCTATGCATAGCACGGATGACTAGTGTACTACGGCTCAATATAGTACTTTTTAAAATTCTAATGGTCGATCCGAACCGTTCAATGTGATAACCATATGAATATGTACTTGCAAACTAAATTTTATATTTTTTTGAATTTTTTTACTATTTTTTTAGATAGGTAGAATTTTGATGGTCCAGAATTTTCAGAAAACACTGATTTTTCTACCTATCTAAAAAAATAGTAAAAAAATTCAAAAAAAATATAAAATTTAGTTTGCAAGTACATATTCATATGGATATCACATTGAACGGTTCGGATCGACCGTTAGGATTTTAAAAAGTACCATATTGAGCCGTAGTACACTAGCCATTGGTGCTATGCATAGCACCATAGCCTCACTCTAGAACTAAAGTGTTCTTAAGCTCACCAAGCCTTTTTGTGAGCTTAACTGAAAAACCTATCAGATTGACTTCAAACAACACATTCAAACCGTTAAAACTGATTTACTTCATGAGTGATGTGTTTACACATTATATTTTAAATTTTTTGAAATAATTTAGTATGAAGTCAAGTGGTAAAAAAAAAAAAAATTATAAGTTAATTTTAATGAGTTGATTTTTCATCATTTTTTTACCGCTTGACTTTATAGTTTATACTAAACTAGTTCGAAAAATTATAAATTTGACATGTAAATGAATCACTCATGAAGTAGATCGGTTTCAACAGTTTGAATGTGTTGTTTGAAACCAATCCGATAGATTTTTGAGTTAAGCTCACAAAGAGACTTAGTAAGCATAATAACACCCTAGTTTTACTCTATATATATGGAGGAGGGCTCAAATATCTCAATGCTTCATGTTCTCACGTACTCCAATATCTTTATCTTCAGTTTCAAAGTTCAACAGACGATTTAAACCGCTGAAAATGATATCCATGTTAAAATATAATTGGAGATTAAATTTTATATTTTTTTGAAATTTTTTTACTATAAGTTCGAAATTACTGTTTTTTAGTGTTTGTGAGTGAGAAGAATATCTCGAAATTGCCGCTAATTTTTGCCTCTTCTCTCTGTACCCTTCCCCTCTCAAATTTCCCCACATGTGCACCGATCCAAAAATCCCAAGACCCAACAGCACTACAGAAAAAACCCACCGTAATTTGTCACATAATTCCAAGATCCATTCCCCCGTCACCCCGTGCCCATCCCACAACACACAACACCGAGATCTTCCAATCGCACCACTCCAGGAACACCGTGGCATGACGCGGCTCGTTTCTGTTGGTTGGAGGAGGAGAAAAGCATAAGTGGGGATAGTGGGTCACAGGGTACGAAGCATGCACGATCCCCTGCCTCCTACAGCACTCTCTCTCACGGGTGCGCCATGACAGACACAGAGCAAGACGTAATACAGTCTGTGCCTCAACACCTTGCTCTCTCTGCCTTGCTTATTTCCCTGTTTTTTTTTTTTTTTTTTTTTTTTTTTTTTTTCTGACACTGGATGCGTCCATTTTTGACTTCTCGTCACAGGCTCACAGGTCACAGCTGGTTTCAGCACTAAAATACGGACCTATTAAATTCAAAGATGTTCGGCTTTTATAAATCTCTTTCTCAAGTAAAACTGCTATGTAACTCGGCAGTCGGCACAAATATTAGGTACAAGAGTGAGGCTATGGTACTATGCATAGCACGGATGAGTTCGTGCTACAGCTTCAATCCAAACCGTTCAACATGATTATAAAATAAATATGTATTTACAAATCAAATTTTTCATTTTTTTTCATTTTTTATTATTATTTTAGATAGGTAGAAAATCACTGTTTTTAGATGGTCCAGAATTTTCAGATCAAGTGATTTTCTACCTATCTAAAAAAATAGTAAAATTTTTTTCAAAAAATGTAAAATTTGATTTGCAAGTACATATTCATTTTATAATCATGTTGAACGGTTTGAATGGACCGTTAGGATTTTGAAAACTCAAATTTGAAGCCGTAGCACGGACCCAACCGTGCTATGCATAGTACCATAGCCTCACTCGTAAGTATGTATTATCATATCTTTACAGTTTAGTAAATTTTTAAGCAAACTTTTATAAACAATAATTAAGTCCGTGGAAGTTACAAATCTTCTTCATTTAATCAAAATTACAACAATTAAAAAAAAAAGGAATGACAAATTTTTTTTTTTTTATCCGACCCAACTCAACGAGTTACACGTCAAATATATCCTACCAATTCAATAGAAGTTACCCTATTATTAATAAAAATGTTTCCTTTATACGGCGAGAAAAAATATATTACTTACTATTCTAAAAATCCATAATTTAACACGTAATGAAGTCCATTCTTACAAAAATAATTTAACACCTAATTAGAATTAAATGACCTGTTGCCATTTTATAGTGCAGTTATTTAATTAGTGGGCTAGTTAATTCAATTTATCTTACACAAATTTTTTAAATCTACGTTACAACACACTACATATGTTCTTCACTTGAAGCTTTTTAAACTTGAACAAAATTTCGTAAACACAAGGCCATATAATCCAGTAACTAACTTTTATTAACGTCCATGTAAAACTTAGATCACAGAATCGTTGTTCAGAAGAAGAAAATAAATACCTTCTTTTCCGTGAAAACTGGAGAGTATCTGATGGTAAAAAGGAATCACATTCTGCTCCATTCATCTATATATAGCCAAATAGCCCAAATCCCCTCTTAAGTCTTAACTCTTAAACCATCCAATCCTCATATACAAATTAACCACGCACATTGAATGGCTTCTTCTTCACTTCCACTTCTTACTCTCTTCCTACTCTCCACTCTACTCTATACCACCTCCGGTACCACCAGTACCGGCTCCGATGCATGTTCAACTTCGCCCGACACCGGCTCCACGCTTCGCATAATTCATGCATTTGGTCCCTGCTCGCCTCTTCGCCCTGCTGTGCCATTTCCTTCATGGGCAGACTTTCTAACTGACCAAACTGAACGTGACACGACCCGCCTTCTCTTCTTAAACTCCCTTGCCACTACTGGTACCGGCAAGTCATTTGTACCAGTTGCTTCAGGCAAGCAACTACTCCAAATCCCTAACTACATTGTCCGTGGCCGTCTTGGCTCACCTGCTCAAAACCTTCTCTTAGCTTTTGACACCAGCAATGATGCCGCATGGATGCCATGTACCGGCTGTACTGGTTGCCCGGCAGGTTCAACTTGGTTTAACCCTACCACTTCAACCTCGTACCGTCCAGTACCATGCGGCTCACCTCAATGCAGCCAAGCTCCAAGCCCAACATGTTACCCTAGTGCAAAGTCTTGTTCCTTTAACTTCTCATATGCCGCCTCGTCTTTTGAAGCCGGCCTTGGCCAGGACTCTCTATCTTTGGCATCTGACACCGTCAGTTCATACACTTTCGGCTGCCTACAGAATGTTGTGGGCAACTCAATACCACCTCAAGGGTTACTCGGTCTTGGTCGGGGCCCACTATCCTTCTTGACTCAATCAAAATCCATCTACAAATCAACATTCTCGTACTGTCTCCCAAGCTTCAAATCACTAAACTTCTCGGGCACGCTCCGTCTTGGTACATACGGCCAACCAAAGCGTATCAAATCAACACCTCTCCTCCTGAACCCACATCGATCTTCTCTGTACTACGTCAAAATGACCGGCATTAAAGTCGGCCGACGTACTGTTGCCATACCACCATCCTCCCTTGCCTTTGACACTACAACTGGTGCTGGAACAGTCATCGACTCAGGCACCATGTTCACGCAGCTCGTACGCCCAGCCTACGAGGCAATGCGCTTAGAGTTCAGACGCCAGGTAAATGCACCGGTCACATCTCTCGGAGGTTTCGACACATGTTACAATGGGCCTGTGACATACCCAGCAATTACCCTCCTTTTTGATGGAATGCAAGTTACTTTGCCAGAAGATAATGTGATAATACATAGCACAGCAGGAACTATAAGCTGTCTGGCCATGTCAGCAGCGCCTGAAGGAATGAATGCGGTGTTGAATGTGATAGCAAACATGCAACAACAGAACCATAGAATCTTTTTCGACGTACCAAATTCACGGGTCGGGTTTGCCCGTGAGCTCTGTACCTGATGAGGAAGAGAAAGAGATTAAGGAAGACAGATTCTACTTAATTAGGCTTTATCTTGTTTTTTTTTTTTTTTCTTCTTCTAAATTTTAGGGTTTAATTTTTTGTTAGTCCCATGGTGTTGTTGTAGGGGTGGGGCCGGGACTTCTTGTTTTTTTTTGTACTTTTGCTACCGAATTCAGATTCTGAAAGTAAATTAATGAAGTGTAATGAGAATTTACCTTGTGTCCAATTACTGACTCAGCGCACTCTCTTTCGAATTTGCATCCTCTGAGATATCTCAACTTTTGCGTGTTTTTTCGGAAAATATCGACCGTTCAAATACGTTCTGTACGAATCTCAAAGCACAAATAATACTGGTCCTCTTCGCTATCTCCGAATAGGCACCGTACACGTCGGTCACGCAAAAGTTGAGATATCTCAGAGGATACGCTCTCAGAATAAGAGGGGTCTAATAACTAATAAGGTTTGAGTTGGGCCGGGATTGTTCTTTTCTCTTTCCTTCTGGATTGGGCCATGTTGGTTAGGGTTTTGGGCATCATTTCAGTTTTTCTTATTCGGTCCAGCTCACAGGGTTTAACCTTTGCTGGGGTTTTTCTTTAAATTGGACATAAATTATCAAGTTTTTATGGCCTAAAAGTTACGATGACATAAGTTACTTATTTTATGTTACGACGGTATAAGATATTCCTGTTTGGTTGTGAGTTAAAATTGAGTCATGGGTTAAATCTGAATAGGTGAATTAATTTAAAAGGAGAGACACGGCGTAAGTTATGCAACCTGAATAGGTGGGTTAATTTATAACGGCATAAGTGATTTCTTATGCTATACTATTCTATCACATTTTAGAGTAGAACTAGGGTGCTCCTAAGCTCACCAAGCCCTTCCGTGAGCGCGACTCTAAAACCTATCGAATTGACTTCAAACGACATTTTCAAACCGTTAGATGTTCAATCTATATTAAAATGTGCTTGGAGACCAAATTTTACATTTTTTGGAATTTTTTTACTATTTATTAAGATGGTTTGAAAATCGCTGTTTTTCAATGGTGCAGAATTTTAATAAAAACAGCGATTTTCAAACCATCTTAATAAATAGTAAAAAAATTCCAAAAAATGTAAAATTTGGTCTCCAAGCACATTTTAATATAGATTGAACATCTAACGGTTTGAAAATGTCGTTTGAAGTCAATTCGATAGATTTTAGAGTCGTGCTCACGAAGGGCTTGGTGAGCTTAGGAGCACCCTAGTTCTACTCCACATTTTATTCATATTTGACAGCATAAGTGCAAAACAAGATACTTATGGAATAATGCCACAACCAAACATAGCTTATATCCTTAATATCAATACCAATGTACTTCTAATCTATAAATAAAATTGTGCCTCAAAACTTTTCAACTATTTTAGATTATCAACACTTTCATCCAATTCTATTTTTTCTTCTTATTTATTATAATCAGAAGGCTCACATTCTTCATACTCTCTCCTCAATTAAGGAGAAATATATGTATTTATATTTTTCTGTAATTTTTTTAAACGGTTAGTCTTGTTGTATTTTATAAAAATATTTATTTCCAAAATTTACTTAAATCTATGATCATTTAATAGAAATAATCGTTGTAAAAATTTAATTTATTTTGAAATGTATATTTTTTCTAGCAAAATTTGACACAATTCTAATTTAAATAAACAACAGCAGTCAGGAGAGGATATAAATTGAACAAGCTAAGACATATAATTAATTAAAAACTATCATATATGACTATAACACACGAAGAGAACCATATATATATAGTATTCTTATAGTAATAACCTGACAGCACATTATTACATCATTGAAGAAAGTTAACGAAAAAAATATATAATACTTAATTTATTGCGTGAAGAAAAGGTAAAGCAATGCATCCTTGGTTCATTTGCCATAATAATTAAGTTGATCATTTAATACTTGGTTCATTTTCCAACCAAGGAAAGCAATGCATCCTTGTAACGGCCATGAGTGTTTTTTGTTATCATATCTTCTAGCTTAATCCCAAATTGCTTATGATAAGTCTCTTTGATCACCTCCATGTCCACATCAGCACGTGATATGATCACACGTGTCAGAGCGATCTTTGATTGTTTATCTGCTCCTTCCTTGAAAGCATTATTTATTGCCTGAAACCAACACACACATATATATAATTAATGAGCTTAATTAATTTGTTGTCTCATACCTAATGCAATCAAATATAATTAGTTAATTTGCTGAACTAATTCTCTTCATTAATTATATATATTGTATATATTTTCCCTCTATCTCATCTAAATATAATGCAATAATATATGCATGTGAAGGAATTAGACGATAATTTTCACTAAGAAATATTGCTTTAATATGGAAAAACTATATCACCTCGCTAAAATACTTTGCGGGTCTGTCAATGCATTTTACAGTCTCTTGTAAGCACAAATTGGCACCCAAATCCTGATTCAAAACTCTAATTAGGAAAATGAATATCTCCAAAATTTGTATACTCAAAATATTATGTCTCCATGTTGATCCAGGCCAGTATGAAGGCATAACTGATACAATCAATCCCAGACATTAGAAGAATTAATGTTTCATCATTATGTGCAATTTCTATTTAGAAGAGATCAATGAGTAATTTGGTGCTTAGATAATCAACTCTACTAATATCCATTTGGCATCAATTGAAACTTTACAATATATACAATTAGCAACACACTTGACTAGTTAACTGATGTGTACGGGCCAGTAAAAGGTTAACTAAAATTTCTTAGTTTTTTTTTTTTTGAAAAAAATGATAGGTACATATACAGTATGAATGAAACTGATCAGTGCAATGGTACCAAAGTACCAAGCTTCACACCATTCCCTTGTGTGTAGCTCTATATATATCAACATATTAGCACTGGTATCGAGTAACTAGTATGGACAACCTGATATATATCAAACTTTCTGATCTGATAAGAAAAATAGTAAGCTGGCATAAACAACCTGTTACCTGTTATATTTTGCACTCACGGGGCGTGTAGGTAAGATAACGGCACACAGGGGCGGATCTAGGATTTCCGTCAGGGTAGGGCAAGATAATATTTATGCGGGTCCAATATCTAATCGGGTTTAAACCTACTATCTAATCGGGTACTAAATAAAAAACAATCAACATGCCAAATTTTTTTTTTTCAAATCTAAACATGATATACAAAAATTTACAGAGGAGAAAGAGAAAAGGGCATTTGTTTCTTCCAGGGTAGGGCATTTGTTTCTTCCAGGGTGGGGCAAGATCCAAAAACCTAGTACTTGGAAACTAATTTTGAAATTCCAGGGCAGGGTAGCACTGCCCTGCTCTATGCTGGATTCGCCCCTGACGGCACATAACTTTGCACGATTACACTACATACATACATACATACCTCTTCAATGGGCTTGCCATGCAATTCTTTGTAATGTTTAAAAGTGGCCTTGAGATGACGCTTGCTCCTTGTAGTGAGTATCCTGACAATTTCTTCATTTTGAATTAGCTTACCAGCTGATCCGGCGCTTTTTATCGCACTGTTAAGCGCCTTTGCTTCGCATTTTGCCATTTCATTGTCTACTTGAGGGCCCTCATATCGGAATGAACTTACAAGGCCAACAAGAAGCTGTTCAAGAAACCAATTGTAATGATTAATTAAAATCAAATTGATATTTGAAATGAATTTATTAATAAATTTCACTGAAAAGTTCCATGTACAAAATTGATTATTTTATTAAATAATGTTGGAGTGTATTATTTCTGGTAAAACGTAAATTTCAAAAACAGAAGGTTAGATAAAAAACTATTCAAATAATTTGAGATAAACAGATTAAAAAACAGAGTTGCATAATCTCGATTATTATTAGGTTTTTTCTCACCATTGCTGAAAAATAATATGGATTATTACCTATTCAGAACTATCATTAATTTGACTTTACTAGCTAGTTTATGATTTAAAAAGCACATTACAACTTATAATTCAAATCATCTACTTTAATCAGATTCGAGCAATACACAACTCCTATTTTATTTGAATTTAATTTCATATCCTAGGTCCTCCCAAATTGGACTACATCTCGCACTTGACATTGTGTTTTTAATCATTAATAATTTCCTCTTCTTTAAAAGCTAAATTAGTTAAGAACTTGCCTTCAGTCTAGTGGCAAAGGCACATACACGACTCCCATGTAAGAGGTTATGGGTTTGAAACTCACAAAGTGGAAAAATTCTCTATAATATATATATCTCCATTCCATTATTAAGCACGTTGGGTGTCCGATCCGTCAACGGCTACGATTGAAAGATGAAATTTCGGATTTAATCTCAGCCCTCCAATCACATAATCTGTCTTCTTTTGATTAAATACATATGTTTTATGTGTAGAAGTCTAAATTTAGTTAAAAACATACTCACCACACGTACTGCCACACGATACGTTACAAGTAATACCAAGACTTGAGCAAATGGAATTAGCATTAAATATTTATTACCATCTCTCTCTCCAGCTTTAATTGGTGCATAAAAAGATTAATTTCCAATTAAGACAGATAACATATCTCATTTCCGAATTTCCTATCTCTTATTCATTTTTGGAAGAGAACAAAAAATGCATATTATTGATTTATTCTCTAGCAGCTTTTCACATTTAATTTAATTGAATTATAAAGCAAAAATTGTGTATGCACTGACATGCAAAGAATGTTGTTATATTAAAACAGTCATTTGTTGTTGTTTCTTTTATTATTATTTATTATTTGTCTCTCTATGTTAAATCTTATAATATGTCCCGTTGCAACGCACGGGTACGATACTAGTATATATATATATATATATAGTTTGAAAGTGTGTTGGGTGGGTGGTTTGACCTTCCAATTCATGATTTAAAAAGAAAAGAAAAGAAAACTAAATTAGTCTACCTTTGAGTTGTTCTCTTTGATGTGGTACGCAACATCCTCCTCGACAGAATGATCGAAGAGAGCTTGGTACGCTCGCTTGGCACCAAGTAGCTCTTCTGACGAGCGGGTACATGCAATCTCTATTATGACAGTGAAAGGATATGATTTGTGCATCACATGATGCATCCAGCGTGCATCTCTCTCCCAAGGATGCATTAACCACAGCACCATGATGTTCTGTAAAAGGAAATTAATACACCAAGGCATATAAGAAACAGCTTTTTTAGAACATATATATTTCATATATCAAACAAAGTCAGAATAATATCAATAATATACCATTATAAATTTATAAAAGTTGAAGATGCATGTTCAAAGTTGAACAAAATTTCCAACAGGAAGGATTATATATTCATATTTGTCAATTTCAACAAAATTCGTCCATATGTTTCGTGTATTCAGAAAAAAAAAAAATTATAGCGAAATATTTATGCTATGCTGCTTTAAAATCGAAAATGAAAGTAGTAGTACTTCTACGCGCGCTGTCATTAGTTTCTTTCTTTCAGACATACTTTTCAAAAAGTAGAGTAATATAAGAATTAAACAGCTTTTTTCAGACACACACATACACACACAGCACACAAATGGATCAAATCTTTTCCAGCTTTTATACTGTACCTTAATGTAGTTTAATGATCTAAAGAAAATATAAAATGCTAGCTTTATGTAGAATTATAATAATTTGTTCCATGACAAGCATCATTTTGTAACACATCATAATTAATAGCATAATGGAAAGTTATGAGATAATTGAAAAAACATTGATTTGATATAATATACGCAGTTGTTACCTTGAACCGAGAAAACTCGGTTTTAAGACGGAGCAAATAATCATCCTCACACTTCTCTATGCTGCCAATTGTTGTGAAAAATTCAGAGAAATCTCTCCTAAAGCGTGATTTTTGGTCAGGCTGTCGGCGCCATTTCGTGACCATCGCCACCATTGTCGCCTCATCCACCCCAAAATCTCCATGACCTTATGAACAAAATTACAAGGTCAAATTTGCTTTGTTTTTGTAGTTAATTAATTATACCGAAATAGTTGTTCATGTCAAGATGATCAAACCTGAGAAAGCCTTTTTCAGTAATTGATTTTCATCAGCCATTTTTTGTTCTTCTGTTAATTAACTTGAATTTCATCAGCCATTCAGCAGTATATAACTATATATGCGCGCATGAATAGAAAGAAGCTATTTGGAGCGCATTTTTAGCATAATGGAGAAGCGATATGAAACTGCTAGGGGTTTCTTTTGGTTATTTATCGTTATTTAATGCAAGGATTTAAGGCAAATTGTATAAGAAGGAGAAGTTTTGTAAATAATAACGCAGCTAGTAAGAAAATCATTTTTCATCAATGTTAATTAATGTTATTACAAGACGTCAAACTTTTTTCTTTTATTAAAAAAAGTTCAAAATATTTGAACCGATCTTTCTACAGAAAATGTAGGTTCAATTCTCGTAAGAGGTACTTGAAAGAAAATTAATGTGAAAATTTACAAGAGCCTGGTTTCAAAAATTAAGTATATTTCTCTTATTAATTGATACTCCGTAAAAGCTTTGACATTTGTTGACCAGATGACTCTTGTATCATGTTTTTCTTTCTCATTTAAAACAAAAATATGTATTTGATGTGTCTAAGTTTCAATATAACTTAAAATAATATAATTTTTTTAGTTCCTCAGTTATTGCATGATTAATTGTGTTGTTTACTATTTATATATGTCGTCACTGTTTTGAAAAAAAAAATTTATTAAATTTTCTGATATAAAATAATTTTCTATGAAAGTTATAATATTTTAATTAATATTTTTTTTCTAGGTGAAATCCGAAAAATAACTCGAATAATTATAAAACTGTAAACAGATCAAAGCAGACAAAGTTAAAAGCAAGAAACTATTAGTGGCCATATGATAAATGATCCAAATTTATTGTAATTGCTGGGTAACAAATTAAGTGTCGCCAACACCATTAGAACAAAGAAGATAATTAAATCTGTTTTGTTGTTCCACCTGTCGTTATTTATATTTAACGGATAAATAATTAAAAATGTCATGTGTATCACGTTATGGGGAAATTAATTTTAATTGATGGTAGGTACGTGTAGTGCAATTCCTTTCCCTTTTTTTTTTTTTAAACTAATTAATGGCTGGAAAATGATAGATCTACCAATCACTCCCTAATCCCTATCAATCATAGAGGTCCCAACCATTTAAAAAAAGAAAAGGCAATGTATCTTTTTTAAGGACTAAACTAATTTGGTCCTGATTTCACAATTTTATGTTATGGAAGAAGTACATGAAAATTGAGAAGAAACAATGTAACGATATCAATTCTACCTCATTGTTCATTTTATTTTCAGGGTCGAAATAAAAATGTATGATAATCTAGGGACCTTCTTGTAATTTGCTCATCAGAGTCGAAGTATAAATAATAGTGCCTCAGAGCCTTCTCTTTCAAAATATGGAATAATATTGGGAGTGATGTGCATAAACACCTACGTTAATAAGGAACCATAATCAAGCGTGTTAGTATAACGCTTCCCTCCAGCTTCAGAGGAGAAATAATCTCAGCTTCAACACCAAGGAGACGAAGAGAAAAGATAGATGTCTACCATAGATGTCCCAAACCCTCTTCCTTCCCCAAAGGAAGATGCTCAGGAGCTCAAAAAGGCATTTGAAGGTACTATACTTGTCTCAAATTTCCATCTGCTGTCTTTTTCAAAGGTAATTTCCCAATTTCTTTGCCCAAGAGGAAGGATCTTTAATGCATTCTTGTATGATTAAGATTGCAAATAAACTTAGTTTGCTTCATATTACCTCCAATTGGAGTGTTTTACTAACATTCTACTTGTGTTATTTACAATTTTTGTGGGGGTGTACCGAGCTGCTTAGCACTGGTATAGGAGTCCTTTTTTCAATTAGAGAAGACCGAGCTGTTTCAAATTTTGTTCCTTTAGTGGTTGGTACCACAATTCAAGCAGTAACTATTGGTCAAGAACATGGCAAGTTCGAACATTACAAGTTCATTTTCTATAACTTGATGTGATTCTATATACAGGATTGGGAGCAAATGAAAAGGTGGCTATAAAAATTCTTGGCCGAAGAACAGCTGCGCAGCGTGCAGAGATTCGCCGTGCTTATGCCGTCCTTTACAAGAAATCCCTCCTTGATCGACTTCAATCTGAGCTCTCTGGGGATTTTAGGGTACTAATTTTCTCTAAGCAATACTCATTGTATACAAAAAGTAGAATCCACGAGATACCCATGTATTTGCAGCGTTATTCAACATTTTTGGGTCATTTTTTCTGTATGCATATAACACCAATTTTTTTAAGGAATAGTTAAATCTAAAGAAAAAGGACCAAATTAATAAATTATTCCTGGATTTTCTATTATGCGCACCCCATTTTATAATTAGAAGGGTATGCATAACCTAAAAAGAGAGAAACCGTTGCGCCAATTTTCAGTTCATTGCTTCCATTGAAAAGGTATTATTATAAGGAGGTATGACACTTTCGACACTTAAACCAAATGCACCTTGCCAGGGGCGGAACCAAGGCAGGGGCCAGCCTAGGCCCTGGCCCCCCTTGGCCCCAGAAAACATATAACGCCCCTTTAATAAAAAAAAAAAATTAATTAGAGATTACGATTGATTTCTGGTTCATGGCCCCCCCCTTACCGATTATTCCTGGTTCCTGAGTCCTTGGGCCCCCCCTACCAATCATTTCTGGTTCCGCCACTGCACCTTGCCATCATACTAATTAATCATCTGGTGTGAATAATCTAAATGAGGTGGGTGGTTTTCGAAAGTGAGAGAAATATCGGGCAAAATTTGGAGTTTGGACAGAAAACCACATCTAGGTAATTACCATCTCCAGGGGAAAATACCATTATCTCAATTCGTTTTTTCTTTCTTTGTTTCCGTAGTTGTTTGAAAAGACAGTATACATTTAAATGCCAAACTGACAGTTATTCTCTGTGATCTTCACAGAAAGCAATGATATTATGGATGATGGACCCAGCAGAGCGAGATGCAAAGCTAGTGCATGAGGCATTAAAAAAGAAGGGTGAAAAGGCAATGTGGGTTATTATTGAAGTATCATGTTCTTCAACTCCTGACCATCTCATAGCTGTTAGACGCATTTACCGCTCTCTCTTCTTCTCTTCACTTGAAGAGGATATCGCTTCCTCTTCCTTGTACAAGGAGCCTTTAAGAGGGGTATGTATAAATTCTTTGCAAAACCAATGCTAGCTTGTACATTGTTTGAGTGGTATCCAATTAAAATAGTAAATAGATTATGGACCATATGGTATTGCAGTGCAGACAAATGAAGGAAATAAGATAAAGAGTTACAAGAAAAGGCATATCTGTGTTGATTTTATCCGTGTAAATAAGATAAAGAGTTACGAGAAAAGGTGTTGTTTATGTGCAGTTTTTGGTGAGGCTGGTGAGCAGCTACAGATACACAGATGATTATGTAATGAGCGAGTTGGCAAAATTTGAAGCTTCATTGCTTATAAATGCTATGAAAAAGAGAGAACTCAATGACGAAGATTTTCTTCGCATAGTCACCACAAGGAACAAGTCTCAGCTCAAGGCGACCTTTCTTCACTACAAGCGACTCTCTGGAAAATCCATTGATGAGGTAACATTGACCTTCCTACCCCTCTCCTTTGGTTAAGAACTTAAATCTGTTTGTTTTCTGTGAATTTTTTGTTTGGTTTATTCAAGTGTGCCAAGGATTTTAATTCAAATGGTACAGAACTGTTCCTTACCTGATTGGTATGTGAAGAACCCATCTCCTGATCCCCTGATGACTAATTCTGGCCCATGTAAGCCACAATTCTTTCATGCCGTGGAGTCTACTAAATTAAACCCAATTGGGGCTCATGTTCCTTCTGATATCAATTAACATGCAAAGCAAAATTTGCAAGTAAAAGCAACATAATAAATTGCCGAAACCAATTCTCTAATATTCGCTGGTTTATTCAAGTGGGAGCCTGTCCAGGCTGCCATTGAGATCATCCAGTGTTCCAATATTTAACTCCTGTTCTATGGGTTATAATAGTGGAAGGGTTTCACAGAGCTCAAACTAATTAAAGAAGTGAACTCATACAGGGACTTTCAGCTATTTGTAACATTACAATCTATTGGATCATCTTACTTGTGGACAGAAATTTTATGAATCTTTTTTTCTTTTCTAAAAATCTGCAGGATATAGATCATCACAGTAGCAGTCAATTTGCCAATATGATGATCAGAGCCATTTGGTGCTTGGCTTCTCCAGAAAAGCACTTTGCAGAGGTACTTAGTCAAGCATAACGATTCTCATATTTTATCATATATTGATCAGGTCAGGTACTGGTAACATCTGTGGGCTCTTTAGTTATATATCAAATATAACACAATTTCAGCATCACATAATTTTTTAGGCTGTCAACACATCTCAGTACTTTTAACCTTTCATTTATCTCTGTGGTTCCACTAACTTCATTCACTCCCCCCCCCTCTCTCTCTCTCTCTAGGTGATTAGGTATTCTATTGAGGGACTAGGTACAGATGAGGATACACTAACAAGAGCAATTGTTTGCCGGGCTGAAATTGACATGAAAAGGATCAAAGAAGAATACAAAGCTACATTCAAAACTACAGTCACTTGTGATGTTATTGGTGACACGTCTGGTGATTACAAGGAAATACTGCTAACACTAGTTGGCAGTGAAGAACCATGAAAATTGCAATATTGAAGAATTGAACTTTTACATAAGTGGGCTAATTACAGTTTAAGCATGTTTGTGTGGAGTTGTTTGGTGTATGCCTGGCATCTTAATAATTGTTATATGCAGAGCATGTACAAGTTACATGTCTGTTTAATATCACTATATAAACAGACATGGGCCAAGTTTATTTAAGATGATGATTCTTACACTGTTACTATATCTATTACGATCATGCCAAGATTACGTAGAAAATTATTTGCAAATTTTAATATTTTGAGATGTTTGGCAAATTGTATGAATGTGATAGAAGATGGGTTGATGACAAGCCCCAATACCAGGCATTCTCTTGGTCTTATTTTTTAAAAACAGATTCTATTATTGAGATTCTTTAATTTAAACTATCACTGTCCAAAAATTTATACGGCAGTTGCCAACTCAAAATACAGGTAAGTACACAACTCTCTTTTGCAATTTCAGCCCGTCAAATTTTATTTTTATGTATTTCATCATTAGTTTCTCCTCTAAAATAGAGCATAATATCTGTCCAGACTGAAGCCCAAAATTCTATCATACAAGTTATAGGTACTTCAAGGATTCTAAGGAATCAAGTCGTCAATTGCAAAATATTCAAACCTTTTTCTTTTCCTTTTCCTTCTCTTACAATATATAAGTTAGGGGATTGAAAGAGGAAAAAAGGAGAGAAAAACCCTAATAAGGCTTTAGTTCTACTACAGTTCAGCCCAAACAAAATAAGTAACCATTTATCATTCACAAATTATTCAGAAAACCAATTCTTTCCTACTGACTTGCACAAAACCATTGGGAAATTATTTCTTTTCAGTTGATTTTCTCTTAGCCGACGTAGCAGCAGCCACGATTCCAGCGATTGCAAGCCCCCCAACTCCAAAAGCCCCGGCCACTATTCCCATGCCAATCATCCCATCTATTATCAAAAGTATAAATCAATTAGAATCTAGAAGCCAGCCTTTCTGTTGGTTTTCAAACCAAAGCTAAGAATTACAGAAATCAATCAAGTTGCTGTAACTGCACCATTAATTACCAGTTGAATCTCAAATAATTTTTTTTTTTGAAGAAATATTGAGTCTTAGTGGATGCTGTTCAAGCCAGGATAACTGAAAACAACACAGGACCTTATCATACCTTTTCTTTTGGTTCAGTTTGGGGGTACAATATAACTGTTATAAAAAATCTCTAATTCCATTATAATACCAAATTCTAACCCTGCTCCGCAGCAGGATGCATTCAATTCCTCCTAAATAACAGATGAATGCTGTCTAAACTGGTGAAAGCTCCTCAGATTCACAGGCAAGAACTTCCAAATAAAGGTTGAGGAATATGATATAACTTTTAGTTCAGTTATTAGGAAAGTATAATCACAAAACATCAAAATATTCTGACCTTGAGAAACTTTGTCGTCCACAAGTTTTGACAAATTTTGTGCCTGTCTCCAATCAGGTGCAACCTTTAAAGGTAAAAATTAGCACGGTTAAACAATGATATTCACGTTAGAAAACCATAATACATTCTAGAATAGTTAGAAAACTAACCTCCAAACAACGATCCAAAAGATGGCGACTCTTTGAATAATTACCAGTCCGATAACTGCCAACAGCTAACAGGTAAATCTTTTCCCTTGTTTGAAGTGGGCTGTTGGAGTTCTCCAGTGAAGCTGCCCAGAGAGTAAATATTTATAAGTGAACCGATAAATAAATAAATAACAGATGATTCAGTGATTATTAACTCAAGCAATAGGTTGTATTTATCAGCAAAAAAGTTGAAGAAAAAGTTCTCAAATACCATTAATCCAATTTAGGTTAAGAGAATTCAACCAGTAATTTCTTGAGCCTACCATAACCAAGATGTTATGGCATACCCAACAATTATTCTTCGCCAAAATCAGCCTAAGACTCAAATTTACAATTATAACTCAAGCTTAATTGTGCAACTCAACCTAATTTTTTTTCTGTCGATTCTACAACTATGCTCCAACCAATGGTAAATTTAGTATCAATGCGTAATTACATCAATTCTGCACTTACAATTCGAATTAAGCTTGCTTATTAAGTCTAGATCATATCCCTTTCCAATTTGAAATCAATTAACACTTAGACTATTTGACTCAGTACCACAAAGTTTAGCCTAAGTATCCTGAATTGAGCACGTAAGATCCCAATTTTAGGTCAAGTTGAACAACTAGCCCAACATAATGCAATTTTGCCACAATTATCCCTCACTTGCAAAATTATCCTCAACTGACCGTTCTCATCATTATTCTCAGATACATATTTAGCATTAACTTACTCTCAATCTTATGAATGAACACAAGATAAGCTCTCAAAGAAAAACATGCATATTTACCTTCTAGCATTCCGATACCACGATTAACATCATCGGGTTGCCTTGAATGCACGAGAGCCCAAGCTAAGCGCATCAGACTCTCGCTCTTCTGCTCCTCATTTCCCGCCTCCGCAACCTCTCTCTCGCAACCCTGAATTCAAAAATTAAAACACCAATTCAATGAGAAATTCTACGGACTCCGTATTACGGATCAATAGGAGTTGGGGGGAAAGGTTATGGATTTGTACCGCGATGATGTCAGGATCGCACCATGGTAGGTTATCACCTCCCTTGAACATGGATCCGACGGAGTCAAAGAATTTACCCACACCCTCCATTGAACAGGAACCGTCGATGTTCTCTCCTAGGGTTTTTCTGGAGCTGGGGAAAAAAAAAAAGAAGCTAGATGACAAAAATCGAGAGGTCTTGGGTTAGGAGTTGGGACAAAATAAATTAGCTCTGGTTGGTCTTGGTCGAGTCTCTAGCGGGACGTTTGTGTAGCGAGAGCCGAGAAGGGAGACGACTTCGATGCTAAGAAAAGGAAGTCGGCATCTCTGTGGCTACTGCGTACGGAATCCATATCCTCTGCATTAACGCAATTTTTTAGTTTAAAGATCTCGACCGTTGGATTGCATCTACGGTTCAGATTTAACTAAATCTATCTCCAGTCGTTTGCTCCAGTGGCGTTAGGTACCATTTTCCTCTTCGCTCTTTGCTTCCTCATCCGCTTCTCCAACGAATCAAAACCCCTCTCACCTACGAAGGATTTCATGATTTGTTAAGGCGCTAAAAATTAAATTTTTTTACTCTTTTACAAGTATCTGCAGATCTACTTTATTATGCTAATTCTATTTAAATAATTCACATGCACGAATAATTATTTACTCATTCATTCATCACAAACTATGTTACTCGGATACTCCAAAATAGGCTCTGTATCCGTTTCGGACACGTATCTGATACCGATACGCGTCCGATACGGCACCGATACGTATCCGATACGTCAACTGGCGTATTCGCCTACGTGGCGTATCCTTACTCGGCCGATACGCTTTGACTCACCTGGATACGCCTGAGATACGCCTGAGATACGCCTGAGATACGCCGGGATACGCCTGCACCAGCGCCGAACCCGTGGACCGCGCCAAACCTGTGGACCCCTGGACCCATGGACCGCGCATGAACCAGCGACAAAAATCAATTTTTTTTGCTCTCAGCAGGGTTCAAACCCATGCCCTTTGGGATAAAGGCCTACCCCTTTACCATTGCACCAACTCTTACTTCTTGTTAAAATAGAATACCAATTATATTTAATGTATGATTGAATTATTGTATAATCTCCACCTAATAATTTTGATATTTATAAATAACATTAATAAAATAATAAAAAATAATATATTTAATTGGCGTATCGTATCCGGGATTTTTGAAAATTACCGTATCGCCGTATCGGTATCGTATCCGATACGATACCCGTACCCGTATCCATGCAACATAGATCACAAATCTATTTACTAAAAGAGATTTGGATATACCTCTACCAAATGTTAATTTGGTAAATAAAGAGAAGTCGTATTCTCTTTTAGGTCTTTTGGATATTTCGTTTGTCAAAACAGTCTCCTAGTGTTCATCTTGAACTAAACAATAGGATTAGAAAGATCTTGCTAGAGATCTTAATCTAATCTAAATTTAAAACCTAGTTAATAACCCTTCTTGTTCTTCTAATAATTCTTAATTAGAGAGACTAATATTATGAGAGGAAGAGGGGGTAGCGGCTAGGAGAGAGAGGAAGAGAAGAAAATAATTTTTAGAAAAATTGATTAATGAAAAACTTCTCCACCTCTCCTTATATACAAATATACTAAGGTTTCCATTGTGTAACATTCTTAATATAATTCTTTTTAATTAAAAGAGTCAAACTCTAGTCACTGCTACAGTACGCGCTACAGTAACTGCTTCAACCCATACTAATTTTGAACTTTAATAAACTTATATTATAACAATGTTATACACATCATTATATTTATGTGTCATGTATATTATACTATGTAATGTGCATCACATTATGCCAAATAATATATATACACATTTATCATAAATTTATCTTTATTCTAAGCAGTCATGATATTTAACATTTTATCACATGTATTTTATTTCATATCATATGAAACAATATACATCGTATAAATAAAATATCTTTCTTGTTTCTTGTTCAGTTGGTGTGACTTATATAGATAATCTATGTTATGTTGGCAATGATATAATAACATTTTATTACCATAAATTATAAGTGGTATTCTAGCCATACATTATAGTTACTCAAATAACATAGATGTAAAGTATCATTTTACAATACACAATCCTTTCCACATGATATTATGAATAATATACAAAGTAGGACTGTGTCATCTTTATATCATATTCGTTTCTTGGTCTCTTAAGTAAATTATTAATATATAACTGCACTTCAGTTATATTGCATGCATTATAATTTTACTTTACTAATGAGTCCATAAAATATCATTACTCATTATAAATGAGAGACAATGATACTATTAACATATGACTTTCTCTCGCACAAGTTATATACAAGAAACTAATATTTTTATCACCACTAATAATAAGTAGCTTTAAATATTAATTACATTATATACTTCTCATGTGAAAAAAAAATATTTCTCATATTTAAGAATTCTGAGACACAATGTAACGATAAATTTTTATTAACATTTATTGTAGTTCATTTATAGAACTACAATGTACTTTAATCAACATGACAAACTTATCATGATATATTAGTATTTCATGCTAATAACCAAGTTTGTGAACATTTTAGAGATTTATGTTTGTCATCATATAGAGTTCTATGGCTCAAGACCAAGAGCATCTTTTTGAACACTTCTAAAGATAAACATAAAGATCATGAAACAAAATACATATAACATTAAATTCATAAATATAACATGTAAAAGTAATCAATATAAGATAACTTTTAGAATACAAAACTAACACTCTCCACGTGAACGATACTGTCTCCCATGGCTTCTCTGCCTCCCTGAACTCGACTCAGGCCAACTCCTTTTCTAAGACCTTTCTGTGCTTGCGGAGCACAAAGACAGAGTGCGTCAATTCCCCACGACGAGGTCACTGCAGTTTTTGAAACTAAGAACTCAACTTGAGATTTGCTCCTTGTCAGATTACGGATCAGATGTGGTCGTCGGCGTGTGGCCCGAAAGAAGGAGCTTTCCAGATCAGAACTTGAGCTTGTAATGAAAAGCTTGTAGGAGCAAGTTTTTTGGTCAATGGCCAATTTGCAAGATATGGCAATGATACCTGAGAGTCTTGAATCTAAATTTCTCTCTCTTTTTTTCTTTTCAAATAAATATCCTTTTGAGTTAGAGAAGAATCTAAATCTGATTAATACATAAGTGTTTCTATTTCACGATCTAATTAAGTGTTTCTCATTAATACATAAGATAATTGACATTTTGAAGAGGGAGGGTGGAAACCTTTAAACTCAAAAGTTACATTAATGCAGAGGATATTAATTCACTGCGTACGTACTACAGAAGTGACTGTAGCAATGACAAATTTGGGTTCACCAATGCAGTACCTACCCTACCGTGTAAATTGGAACCTTAATATGTGTTATAGTGTAAAATTTTAAAATTTATTTAATTAGACTAACAATTAAAATCTACAACTAATTAAAAAATTTAGTTAATTAAATAAGGAAATAAACTAAATTATATAAGGCTGGTTATTGAACTAAATTAAAATTTTCATAAAATAAAATACAATTAAGTGACATGTTAATAATAAGTAATTTTATGAAAATAAATATGTTAATAGAAACCTTAATAAAAATTTAATGAAGTTATAAATAATTTTTTAATTAGTAAAAGAACGTTCGAAATATCGTACAAATTGTTAAAATGCAAATGTCCGTGATTCTACTTGATCAGTTACATTTGTTTTTCTCTATTAGAGAGCACAAGTTCTATTTGTTTGAACTTAAGAAAAATCTCAACCGTTCAGATTCATAGCACGAATCTCAAAATCCGAGCCTCCCTTTTAAAAATCTCTCCCTCCGTCTCTCTCTTTCACCACTGCTGTTGGCCCCCACCCCTCCCTTCCTCTCCTAGTCGCCCCCTCCTTTTCTCTCTATGTGGCGCAAGCCCTACTCTCTTTCTCTCTGTCTTCTTGGAGAAGGAAGCAGAGAGAGCCCCGCTCTCGTTTTCTCTCTCGTGGTTGCATTTTTCGCCGCTTGACCTACCCCTATCACATCTCCCTCGTGCGCGACGACCTTGGTTATACGGATGTCAGAGCCTTGACCCGCTCTCTCTCGTGCGATGTTATCCCGAGTTATATAGTCTCTCTCTCTGTTTTTTGTTTTGCTGTCTCTTTTGATTTCACTCATGTGTTGAGAAAACTCCCTCCCTCGCTCTCTTTTATGTTTTCCTCTGTTGCTTGCTAAAAAACCAAAGCCCTAAGGTTTTGTGTGCTTGTTCTTGTGAGCTCAGTTTCTCTGTGGCTTTTCTTGGTGCTGGTTGGTAATATCTTGGTGTTGGCTAGTGCTGTTTCGGTTAGCAATATCGTGACAGCTGTGAGGCGAGGCGACACCCTTGGTACCGGCCGATCTTGCCTTCTTTGCGATTTGCGCCTATCCCGGATAATCCCTTTTATTTGTTGCTTGTTATGCTTGATGATGTCTCGTTGTGTGTTATTTGCTATGATGATTGATCGATGATTGTCTCGCGCGGGTTGTTGATTTTTCCGGCTTGACTGTGGGATGGCTGTGATGCCCTTTTTCTTTGTGCCCTTGTTTCTGTTACTGGCTTGTGCTGGTTTTCTTTGGCTGTTTCCTTGTCTCTGGTACTGTTACTTTGTAGGTTAGGTTCTGGCTTTACTGGTACCAGGTGAGGTGCCTTCTTTGGCTCTGACCTTACTGGCACCGAGTTGGTGTTTTTCCCTTGTGCTAGTTTTCCTTGTTCTGTGCTTGGCTGGCTGTGTGCCTTGTTCCTTTCTGGCTGTGCTGCTTATTTCTATGCCTGTTGTGTTGCCTTGTCCCTCTCTATTCTGTTACTGGTGCATGTTGGCTGTGCTTGTTGTTGTGATGTACTGGTACCAGTAGGTACCAGCCCAGTGAGGCTACTAGGTGTTATTTCTAAGCATCCCATTCAGAAGTCTTTTATAACTTCTCTACATGCTGCCTTATTGTATTTAAGTACTGTGAGATTAAATGGAGACTGCAAACCGGAATGCTGAGGCGCTGGGCAGCTGCCAGCTGGCTGGTGTACTAGACTATTGCTGTGAGAATTCACATGTGAGGAGATTGGGTTGTGAGATAATTGGACTGTGAGGATCACCTTTCTTTTGCTGTGAGGATGATTGAGTTTTTTATATTTGCAAATTATAAACGACTTTAATACATGAGATGATTGGACTGTTTGTGTTTGCAAATTATAATACATATGCAGATGTAATACATCTCTAATATTAAATGCTCATAGCGACTTTTTAATATTAAACTGTTTTATTTTAATATACATATTAAATATTTAATAAAAAATCCGCATATATAAATCCGCATAAAAATCTACATATGCGGCTGCATATCATATATGCGGTATGCAGTAGCCTTCCGCATACCGTATAAAAACCGCATTTTAAAACACTGGTCTATAATATGCATGTTACATCTTCGTTTTCATTTGACACCAAAGTTACGATAGATTAATTTTAACTTAATTTAAGACTAATCTCAGCAGGGACGGAAATACGTAGAAGAGAAGGGATGCCAAGCACTCTTTATAAATTGAAAATTTTCAATTTTATCATTTAAAAAAATTATTTTTCCAAAAATATATTATTAATCTTTTCTATAAAATAAAATTACAACACTCAGTTTCCTGTCTCAATTTTGTAATTCCACTCCTGAATCTTCCACGATGCGCATTAATTGTTGCGTCTCGCACTTCCACCCAATTTGTTCAGAATTCATGTGCACATTTTGTTTTTTTTGTTTTAAAGAAAGAACTCGTGGGAATATATTCATCAGTATTAAAAATATTACGGCCGAGTGAATATGGAAATACTACATGAGTATTATAATTTATAACAATACATCGAGTCATACAGAAAACCATCTACAAATATGACGTGCAAAAACAAATTAATTAGCCTTTTGAAAGAATTTGTAGAAAATATACGGGCATTCCTTGGAACTTTTTCAAGGTCTATCTGACTATCTTAGTGTACTTCAAAGAGTGTCTAGTCATCTTTATGATTTAATTATGTATATTAAAATTTAATTGATTTTTTTATTTTATGTTTTTATATACTTTTGTCTTTCATTATAAAATATAAAATATTTGTTTATAGTTTAGTGGTTAAAATTACCATACCACATTATACTAAGCTTGATATAAACAATAATCCGACATGTTTATCTTCGAATTCAAGAAGAGTCGTTGAATTACTATTAAATATCTGAATTTAAGATTTTTTTTCTGCTTCAATTACTTATAACAAAACCCAAATTTTCACGCTATCCATTATCCAGCCTTATGAAATTATCATCATATTTTAATTACTTGATTCTATATAATATTTTAAATTAATATTTTCACTCAAGAGTGTAGGGAGAAGGATTAAAGAGGGATACACTGCATTTTTTGCAAAATATCACTTGATATTTTTAAAATCAAAATTAACTAATAAATTTTTAATTTTTAATGACTACAGTCAAAATTGTTTTGGATCCATAGGATTAACTTGGCAACATAATTCGAGCGGGAAAATTATAATATAAATTTGAATCGTGCTAATTATATGAATAATATTACAAAAAATATTATTAAGATATAAAATCTTAATAAGTTAATTTTATAATTTTAGAAAAATTAAGTTTCTGAAAAAATAATTAAACACGATGTGTATAAATGTTCGATTAAATGCAAGTTTGTATGTATTTCACTTGTAATATTTTAAAGGGTAAATTTCGTTGGAGGAGTGGAGGTTACTAAACTTTGTCCTTTGTTACGAATTGGTCACTTAAGTTTGATTTCTCTCTATAGCCACTAAACTTTTCATTTGTTCCAATTAAGCCACTCTCTAATTTAGTGTAATTTACCGTATTTTAGCATAATTCTACATAATTATTGTAATTTCAAGTAATTTAGTGTAATTCAGCATAAATTAACATAACTTCAAGTTATTTAGCGTATTTTAGTATAACTATGCTAATTATATGTCAAAAAAGTAATCTAACAAATATTTTAAAAAAAATTCGATTTTTTAGTGTTATATTTCAGCATATTACCTATTTGTCTCTTAAAAAAAATTAACATAATTTCAAGTAATTTAGTGTAAATCAGCATAAATTAACATAATTTCAAGTAATTTAGCGTATTTTAGTATAAATATGCTATCAAAAAGTAATTTGACAAAGGGAAAAAAAATTCGATTTTTTAGTGTTATATTTCATCATTTTAGTTATTTGTCTCTAAAAAAAATATTAAAAATAAAATTCAAATTAAAAAAAAAGTAATCTAACAAATATTAAAAAGAAGTAATTGACAAAAAAAATAAACATTTTAGCTATTTGACAAAAGAAGTAATCTAACAAATATTAAAAATAAAATTCGAATTTTTATTGTTAAATTTTATTCATATTGTCTCTCAAATCTTAAAAAAAAAAAAAAAAAAAAAACTGGACCGCCCCCCTGTGGGGCGGTTCAGTATACACTAGCTGACCGCCCCCCATTGGGGCGGTTTGGTGGGAGAGTGAACCGCCCCCAATTGGGGCGGTTAGATCATTTGTTTTAAAAAAAAATCGAGATTATATGTGATATTTGTTTTTTTCGAAGTTATTAATAAAAATATCGGCTTTCCTTGCAACTCAAATTGTATTGCATTAACTGTGAAATAAATGAGAAAATAATTACAATTTTTTTTAATATTATATAAACTATAGATTGATAATTAGATTGGTGTAACTTAAAAAATTGCCCGGTCATCAATCCAAAAATTGTCAGTTCTTCAAATAACTAGACGAATGACCAAACGATTTTCAAATTAGTTGTTATGATTGTCAAATAAATTTGTTGTCAATATAATTTTTTTTAATACAAACTAGAGTAGAACTAAGGTGTTCTCAAGCTCATAAAGCAATTTGATATGCTTAATTTTAAAATTTATTGGATTGATTTGAAAAAATAAATAATTTTTTTAAATTGTTAAAATCAATTTAACTATATAAAATTTATAAATTTTTGAATTAGTTGAGCGAAATAAAATTTATAAATTCTATTGCAATTCAACCTTGTATTGCAATTCACCTTACCGTCATCGGTCTTCGCCGCTCCTATTGGCCCAGTCGATCCCCGGACCAGTATTATTCCGGATACTCTACGAAACAGTAAATCACTTTACGGTCCAGATTTACTCTCAGCCGGTGCCTATTCGGGAGATGGGAGATGGGAGATGGGAGGGGCAATATTATTTGTGCTTTGAGATTAGTGCAAAGTTAAAAAGAACGGTCCGGATCCAATCACTCCAAGGAACAGTCTCTCTCTGTAGTACTACGAATTCGTCGATCCCCACGAATGACGAAACAAACCATGTCGATCCCAGAAGCAGCACCTGCACCTGCACCTGCACCTGCACCGTCGCCGCCGTCAATCTCTCTCCGCCTCCCCTTGAGAGAAGGATTCGCATTCGCATTCGACCTAGAGAAGGCGGTGTGCAGCCACGGCCTCTTCATGATGGCCCCTAACCGCTGGGATCCGGTCTCCAGAACCTTCCACCGTCCCCTTCGCCTCTCCTCCTCCCCCTCCACCTCCCTTCCCGTCTCCATCTCTCAGTCCCCTCCCTCCGATGCTCTCGAGATTCGTGTCTTTGGCGCGGATTCCCTTTCTACCCAGGATCAAGAGGCTATTCTGGTAGGTTCTTGTTGTTTCTCTTCTTCTCTTCAAATTGCTCACAGTATAACTCCTAGTATAAAAGTTACAAAAGAAAGCTAGTTTGTCATTATTAAATTTAATATAATATATCCAGCAGCTGGAAAGTTCATTGTTAATTTGAGAAAAAATTAACCTGACCGAACCACTTCAATACTCTGGTTTATGAAAACTTGGTTACTGGCTTTGAGTTCTCACCGTGATTTTAGTTTGACATGGGCTTAGGAAATAGGAAGTCACCAGAGAGAGGAAAACTCTTCGCATTTGACAAAAGACTACTAATAATGATTAGAAATATAAAAAGGAGCACCAGTGAAACTAGATATGTCTAAAAATGTATATTGGGTAGAAAAGAAGGTATAACACTATGTTGGCTCGACCAAAGATTAAAAATTAGAAAGATATGTTGAATCAAAAGAGATAAATAAAGTCAGTTTGGCGATACTTTGGCAGCTCAACTTACTTCCTTGAGTCCTTGGTAACATGGTTTGTTTAGACTTAACTGACCTGATGGGTCAGTCTTCCTTACAAATAAGCTAACGATTGCAACAAAGCCAACGGTTCAAATACAATATTACAAGGTCCTACATTGCACTTCATAATATTGCTCTTTTTACAGGGTCAAGTCAAAAGGATGCTTCGAATCTCTGTAAATGATGATAGAGTGGTACGGGAATTTCATGAGCTGCACGAAATAGCTAAAAAGAAAGGCTTTGGCCGAGTATTTCGGTCTCCTACTCTTTTTGAAGACATGGTCAAGTGCATTCTTCTCTGCAATTGCACGTGAGACACTAACTGGTACTTTGCTTAATGAGCTTATGATGTTTTTGGAATGGATGATCTAAACCAACAACAATCAAGGAATGCTGGTATAAATGCCAAGTTACATCCGATGAACTTGCTTTGTTTTTTGCCCCCTCCTTCAGTTTCTTTAAAAGGGGGATAATTTACCTCATGGGCTGTAGGTTGAAATTTGTTAGGTATTAGCTTCATCACGGTCATACTCATAAACCAAGACCAAAAATCTTTAACCTGCAATGTATACAAGGAATCCTTTTGCTCCAAAAGCATGATACAAAATTTAATATCTCTAGTTTGTAATACTTTACTTTAGATGGCCAAGAACTTTGGCAATGGCTAAAGCTCTCTGTGCCCTCCAACCAGAGCTAAAAGCGGGCATCTCTTCGGAAGATTTTAAACCAAAGACCCCTCAAACCAAGGAGCTGAAATCTAAGCGTGCAAAACCAAAAACAAAATCGAAGACTGCCATTAGATTGGAAACCAAGTTTGGAAAATCTATAGAAGAGCCAGCAGATGGCAAGACAGAATTAACCAATAATTCTAAAGATCATGCTGATGAAATTGAAATTGGAGACTTCCCTACTGCTGATGAGCTGGCAGCTCTGGATGCAAAGTACTTGGCCGAGCGATGTAAGCTGGGTTATCGTGCACAGAGAATTTTGTCTCTGGCACAAGGTGTGGTGAGAGGAGATGTACAAGTAAAAAAGATGGAAGAGTCATGTAATGATTGTGATATGTTGTCATGGTATGATACTTTATACTCTCAGCTCTTGGACATTCCTGGTTTTGGGCCCTTTACATGTGCAAATGTGTTGATGTGCTTGGGGTACTTTCATAAGATACCAGCTGATAGCGAGACAATACGTCATTTTAAAACGGTATTAAACTTGTTTCTTGTTTCCTTTCTTGCTTGTTATTAACTCTCAAATAGCAGAATAATCAATACAAGAATATACTGGTAAAGGACCTGACTGACAATGTATGTAACATTGTTTGGTTTAGCACTCACATAAACACTTAAACATCATAAGCACAAAGACAAATGCCGAAGAAAAGTATCTGCAGTCATAACAAAAGAGAAGAGAAATTAATACACAAAAAGTATCCGCAGTCATAACGAAAGAATAAAATAAATGATAAATAGTTGTTGTTCGAACTTAACACAAAATATGTCATAAATTACTGTTTTATTTCTGAAGCTTCATAATGTTTTTTTTTTTTATGAAATGTTATCACAATGGAGCTTCTGACTTAATCAAAGTATGTTTTCTTGCGTAAGCATTGCTAGAATAGTTAGCTTAACTTATTAACCTCTAATTTTATTCTTTCAGAAAGGTTTAAGAGCCTTTATTTGTTCAGATCAGCTTAGAGAGGGAACTGCTCATCTAATGCATATTTTTCTAATTTACAGTTCCATAAAATTAATTGTACAATTACCACTATCGAGAAAGAGATCGTTGCAATGTATGGGAAGTATGCGCCTTTTCAGTTCTTGGCATATTGGTAAGGAAAACAAATGATTTATCCTTATCTTTGTGTATTCATCATACATGTTTTTGATCTGGTTTTATTGGGTCAATTTCATTTCTACTCTGTTAATATCAAATTTGGTATATTTCCAATGCAAAATGAGAAATGTTACCAGAAACCCTATTATACATGGAAAATGTTCAGCCTTTAAATGATGGGCAACCAATACCTTTTCCTTTTTGCCTTGCTGTTATTTCTGCATAAATAATAGCTAGTTTTGGACATCTTTGAGAACATAGAGAGAGCTGGTATTCAGTTGACCTTATCCTATCTTTTATGCATTTTTGAGTACTTTAGGGGTATATTTGAATTTTCTTTTCAGGGGTATACATGAAATCTTTTGCTTTTACATAACCTTTTGACCCCTTTGTTCAATTTAGGTTTGAGTTGTGGGAGTTTTATGAAGAGACATTTGGCAAGACGAGTGACATGTCAGCTTCCGAGTACCTGCGAATTACTGCTACCAATATGAAGACAAAGAAAGACAAGAAAAGAAAAAAGTAGATTATTTTAAGGTGATTGTTGCACCGATCATGATTTTTAACTTGTCTTTTGCATTTATTAAGCTTAACCATCAACTTGTACCAGTATGACTACTGACTCAAATGCTATGAAGCTGGTACACAACATTCATGTTTTACATTATCTGTGTTAGTTACACAAATGTTCCATTAGTCGTCATTCAATTCTCCTTTAGTCTGCATATGCTTTAGAAGTTTCAATTTTGGTCTTAAACTCTGCAGCTCGAATCAGTTAAACTTCAATGATACTTATTTGATTTTATTCAGTGCTGATCCAATCCAGCAGTCAAGCATTTCCCTTGATTGTTTATTATTGCCAGAACATTTTCAATAAAACAAATTCCACGATCGACTTTACCTCATATAGGGTTTGGTCTATATTATCGTAAGACTATACAGATCAAAATTGCATATTGCTGAGAAGTTTAAAGGCCGAAATAAGTACCTTCAAATAAGAATGAAACATAAACTGGGTAATGATTTGAGGCCCAAAATTCCTCGAAATGTACCGATATGTAAAGCATGATTTATATATTTATAAATAAATTCTCAAGTTCATTGTGCATAAGAAAAGAGAGAATTTGTTTTCATCACTTGTTTTGGTTGCATGTCAGAGCCAACTTACAAGTACATTGTGGAAACTCTTTCGGGAGCACACGACACAAATCTACTAGATCAAAAAGTCTTACAAGTACAAAAGATTAGAACTCACAATAGCAATCTCTCACACGCTCTTACAATTACAAGAAGAATAAAAGCTTGATGAAATAGCTCTCTCCACCAAAAAAAGTTTCCGCTGCACCTTTTAAATAGAATAAAAAACACTATCGGTGTTTTCTTGTAGCCGATGGGAAAAAGACCAAATGTCATCGATCGGTTTGTTTCTCAAGACCGATGAAAAAGCTAAATGGGCTGCGGCCCATTTAATTGTCTTCAACTTCAACACTTTTATACAAGTTACCACGTACCTGATTCAATGCCACATGAAATCACATCCAATCCTAGTTAGCTGTTAGACAAATAATACAATATTAAGTAATTAGCTGTTTTGCAGTTCTATTAATTACCAATGATGAACTAGGGAAGAAGCAAAGAACGACCCTTTTAAACTCTTTAAGGAAAAGAAATGTGTTATATCCTATTAGTATTAGCTAGCCGTTCTGACAAGTCATGGAAATCCAACAGTAGCATGAAAAGATGTTCAGAGGTTCGATAACAAGCATCCATTTGCCCTTAACCGACTCCAACGGTATTAATTTCTGGTTTTGATTCACTGAATTTATTATATATAATATATGCATGTTAGACCAAATGCACGCCAGATTATATTATGTTGCATGTCATAATGATTTGAGTAAAATTAAGGAGGATTTGCTCCAGAACTCGGAAGATGAGACATTGTTTTGATAGAAAGATGGTTGGTGATCAAATCCTCAAATTCCGAACAAGTTTTGTTGGGAAATACCCATGCACGATTTGTTATAAATATCAGTCCCAAAACCAAAACAAAATATGTCCAGTATTTGCAAAATTTTGAAAGATTAATATTTACTGCAAATTTTATTTTATGTCATAAAATAAATCTATCATCCAAAGACCCAAGTCAGAGGAATCGAATGGAGAATACCGAAATTTTTATTTTTACCATCTTAAAAAAAATACCAAATAACTTTTTTTTTTTTTTCTAAATTCAATTTTTACCAGAATCTGCAACCCCATTAAATGTTGATCCAGATGGTAATTATTTGGATGCCGATTGGGATTGCAGATTCAATTTGTGATCCCAGCTAAATCTACAACCCTAGTATTTATGGAATTTCCATAAAAAAAAATTACTTGATTCTTTTTTGGAAGATAAATAGACATATATAAATAAATTCTTAGTTGGACCATGACACAGACAGGTAAAAATAAAAATTTGGGTGGAGAATAACCTATGAGAAATTTTCACTCTAACCAATTTTATTAACACAATAAATATACCCTCATTTCAAATGAATAATCGTTTCAGAGACTTTTTATCCATAGAAAAATAATAGAAGAGAAGAGAGAAAATAAAGAGTACATAAGAATTTTTATGAGTAGCAAGGTCTGTGGAGCTTCCACTTATTCTAATTTTTTTTTTGTGAAGACCAATACAACTCACTACCAAGTATAAAATTTGCAGTAAAAAAAAAAATATTTAGAATTGTTGGGAGCCCCACCGATCTTACTACCTATGAAAATTTTCATACATTCTTTCTGTTTCTCTATCTTCTTTTCCATTATTTTCTATATAAAAAAAAAATCTCCTCGTTTCAAATGAATAGCGAATTATATCTCCGAAATCTGAATTCACACGGTTGGACTTTCTGATAGTTTGATAGTTTGCTCGATGTTGATTCAAAAATATTAAATTGCAAGTAATTTCTGGAAAAAATTTCCAGTCTAGTCATAAATAATATATATTTTTTCTTTATGCTCCCAAATCTGATGCTATCTCTTTTCCAATTTAATTGCAAATTTGGAAGTGTTAAGACATTTGAGTCTTGTGATTCTTTGTTTATTGATATTTGTTGTGCGAATGGAGTTGCCTTGCCTACAAGTCTGCATCTACTTGCGTTTGTCAAAAAGAAACCATATTCTTAAAGATCCTTCTGTTGTCACGAGATTTGATGTTTTTTCTTTAGAGATAAGTCACAAGATTTGGTGTTAGTTACCTAACATGCAAATGTCGTTAAAACACCCGAAAACCGGTGCTATTATAAAAAAAAAAGTAGGTTAGGGTATATATAGTAGAAGTAGAATTCCAGATATATCCAAATGTTTACCCAAATTCCTAAATGATTTAAATGCTTCCATTTTTAATTCTGTTTTATAACAGCTATTCTAAATGAAGCACCGGTTTATGATTCTACAAGCTTCAACTCCTTGGAATCAAATTAAAATTCATCCAAGCAATTTTTTTTTTTTTTTACTTATCAAATTGTCTAGTCAATACTGGTTAAATTTTACCTTTATATATAAATGACAAATATTTGAATGAACAGCGACAAACAAAATAAGTTGTCCGTGCTTATAATCACAGAATTTCTTTGTAATTACTGGGCTTCGTCTAAGTAGAAATTTCCATGTTTGCTCTAATTTGTTTCTTAAAATTATTTTATCTTCACAGTACATTATACTTTCTTGATCTAATTAATATGTCCACGTTTCTATTCTTTCTTAAATGCGTCAATTTAATTTTACAAAATATATCTTCTTTAATAATTGTTATACCTTTTCTAGCGTTGCTGTACTTCATCCAATCATCCAGTACATATTTTTTCAGTAAATCTTTTTAACAATATTTCCTATATGTGACAATATTTATCAAGTCACAACCTTCATTTTTTTTTTTTGAGAGATTTAGCAAATCAACGAAACTTAGCACATAGGCCAGCATATCAGCTGGACACATACTACCAAAAGATATAAATCCTATCCAACAGTTCATAAGCCACACACACTAAGGACTGAGGTATATATCACTAATAACAAAAAAGATCTTGTTCCTTCTGTTGTTGCTGGTACTGGTATTGGAGATCATCATGTGGAAGTCTAATCTTCTACATCTATCATCTGATATTCATCTGGATGTCAGCTGTCTAATGGGATTTCATCTAGAACCTCAGGGAGCCATAGAGCAGTGCATTCCTGTACCCGTGGCTTGACAACACATGTCCAATATTGCACAAGGAAAATAATTAGTAATATAATTTGTTTAACTGTCTTTTTCTTACCTTTCTCAGAGCACAAATCATTCCTATATTTCCATATTGTCCAACATACTGCACTGAGAACTAATAAGAAAGCAGATCTGTGTAAGGAAGGCAATTGATTAGCAAAATGAATAATATCAGAAAATTTGTGCCAGTTAACCCTAAGAGTTTGACAGGACCCCATCCAAAACCAAATTTGCTTAGTAAAAGAGCAATGGAGGAATAAGTGATTGACTGTTTCTGGAAGCTGACAGAATTGGCAAGTGGTATCTCCTGGCCAACCTTTTTTTCTCAAATTCTTTTTTTGTCTCAATCCTGTTTTTCCTAATTAACCACATAAACACTCTAATCTTCAAAGGAATAGGAACTGTCCACCATAATAAGGCATTGTTAGGTTTAATGCCCCTAAAGTTTAAAAACTTATATAGGGACTGAACTGTAAATTTGCCAGAAGTGTCCCACCTCCAGCTAAGTTTATCAGTTAAATGAGTATAAGAAGTTGTACTGATGATTTCCAATATTTCAATCCATTATAAGTATAGTATGCCATATAAGGTTCTTCTAAATTTCATATCAGCTCCTTGGGAGTTAATGACCTGCTGGAGTGGTATATCAGTTGTTTGACAAATTTCATAGAGATAAGGGTATCTAGTTGCCATATTACATTGTTGGTACCAAATATCATGCTAGAAAGAGATCTGAGATTGTTCTCCAGGTTCATATGTAACACTCAGTTGCCCTAGATGATGCAAGTCAGTAATTGTTTTCCAGAATTTAGAATATGTAATTATAGATTGAGAGAAATATTTTGTAAGAATCATGATTTTTCAAGGACTATGATAAGTAGGATATTTAAACTTCCACCACTATTTTATCAATAGTGAGATATTCATTTGTTGGAGGTCAAGAATACCTAATCCTCCAAATTTTTTAGAAAGACAAGTTTGCCAATTAAGTAAATAATATTTCCTCCTATTGGTAACTGTTCCCTGCCATAGAAATCTACATTTAATTTGGTCAATTTGTTTAATAACAAACTTAGGGAGTTTATATATGGAAAGAGAGTAAAGTGGTACAGCTGATAGGACAAAATTGAGTAAAGTGACTCTACCTCCTATTGATAGAAGACTACCTTTCTAATTTTGTAATTTCTTTTCTATTTTATCAATGAGAAAATCCCATTCTTTTTTAGTAAGTTTATGTGTATGTAGGGGGAGTCCTATATATTGTAAAGGGAATGTGGCTATCCCACATCTAAAGAGAGAGGCATATTAATTGACATTAGAGATATTAATAGGGCACATGACAGTTTTAGAATAATTCACTTTAATTCCTGATAAAGCTTCAAAAGAAATCAGTGCCCACCAAACATTTTGAACATTGGTTTCATTTGTTTTGAGAAATAGTATGATGTCTTCTGCATAGTGGCAATTTGTATGAGAAAATTGATCAATAACATTAGGACCTAATCCTATTAGCTTTTGAGCAATCTGCCATTTTGAATTTTTTTACTAAGGGTATTAGCAGCTAGTATATACAAGTATGGAGACAAGAGATTACCTTGTCTAACTCCCCTCTTACAGTAAAAATAATTGGTAAGTTCTCCATTCACAATGATACATGATTGTGAGTTATATAACCATTCCTTAATCCTAAGTATCCATTTAGAGCCAAAACTTCTACCCTCTAAAACCTCTAAGAGATATGTCCAATTAATTTTGTTATATGCTTTTTCAAAATATATTTTGATAACTAATCCTTGTTTTTTTCAGTAACTTTACTATGTAGTCACAACCTTAATTGCATCTCTGATTGAATGACTGACTGTCTATTTTTTCCCTTTAAAAAAGAACACATTTAGGTGCTTACAATTATATATGAGAAATGATTTTTCTCATTAAAGAAAAAATCATCTAGAGTTTACCTACCTATCAATATGGTGTTTTAGGTCACTTTATATTGGTATCAGTGGCGTGGTACCTTGAAAACATTACTGATTTATGAATGAAATCGGTGAAACATTATCCACTTTTATATAAATTTATTTGATCAATTACTTTTGTGAATTCTGTATAAATAAACAGAAAAATTAAATAAATTTCTTTTTAAAGCTCCCATAGCACCATCTTGTTGGTATAAAAAGCGAATGCAAGAACTGTTTTCCTATGGATGATTATATAAATACCAAATTTTTTATAATTAATTTATACTATGATGATTCTGTCTCCTAATGTCAGTCTACATTGCATTTTTCTATAGATATCTGATATCCCCATCCCTTTCAATTGGAGCTGTTCCAAATTTAGAACTGTGCTTCTATATCTTATTCTTATTCCTTGGGTTTTTTTGAAGCATTATTCGGTTGCCAGCGAACAGCGATTCTTACACAGGTTGGTTTTTGTGGGTCACCAAATCATATAATTTAGTACAAGATTTAGGTTTTAATTTTAAAAATTTAATAAGTTTGAAGGCGCTGACCTATGTGTAGTCCAACTGCTTTATGCTTCCCATTGAAAAGGAGATTTCTCGGGTGCTCCATGATCACTTGCACCAGCATTTCTTTTTTAATTAAGAACAAGAAAGGACCGTTTAATTTAAATTTGTACGAATTTTAAAACATCCTTCTATATTCCAAATATATTTCGAATTTTGTTTAACTTGGTTCTGACTATATTATCTTGTGGTAATATTCACTCACTACACGTGAAAATGTACGACAGAAATTATGAGATTATAAATAAAAAAAAGATTATTTTAAAGGTCATTAAAAAAATTCTTTTGCAACAAGGGAGGCATTAAACTAAGAAAATCAGTGATTTTAATTAAGATTTGTTTTACTTAGCTCACTCTGCTATTTTTATGTAATAAAATAAAGTTTTAATATGGTGTATTTTTTATATTGATGCGGATGATCTTTTTATAATATTAGACATAATTTTGTTGACTTAGAAAAGTTTTTATTTGTTATTGATGTGGATATTTGCATCAACCTCTTGTTATTTTTTTTTTTAGCAAATGATGAATTGACTTGATTGGAATAAAATAAAAATGCTTACTTTGTGATAGACAAATCAAGATCAAGTGGTCAATCAGTAAATCGAGCTAAGTTTTCTAGCTTCTTAAGATATTTTTTCTAACATAAAATGTTGTTAAAAAATGATTTAAACCTCCACCATGCAAAGAAAACAATTTGGAGTATAAAGTTACTTTGCCCAACCCCAATATCTTCAAAAGAAAAGAACCTTTTGTAGGTTTACAAGTTTGCTAAAAATAGAAGTTAAATAAGTCCATATAATTTTATAAATTTTCCACAAAATAAAAATAGAAGTTAAATAAGTTCATTAGATAAATTTAATGAAGGATAAAACCTTCAAATAGTCGTTGTCATGTCTTAATATGGAAAATAAATCTGCTGTGATTCTCGGGAATCACAGGACCCTGCGATCCCGATATCAACTGTTGATTTTTTTCGAGATGCGTGTATGAAAATTTACTTTTCCAAAACATTATCGAGATCCGCGTACAGAAAAGTTTGAACCGTTGATTCGGAATTTTAGGTTCCTGCGATTCCGCTCGGAATCGCAGCAGATTCGGATCCCTTAATATGATGTTTAAAACAATAAATGAGAATCAGTCATTGGTTCAGTGATTAATTCAATATTTTCATTATGGGAGGTCGCATGTTCGTAATCCAATCGGAAAATCTTTTGTGAATTTTTAAGTTGAAATATTTCACTCTAATTTTTTTTTCTGAAAGAAATAAAAGTAGATAATTACGAGCACACAAAATTTGGTCAAAGCCAGTAAATTTTGTTGACATAAAAAAGTTGTTAGTTGTTATTACAACCTTTTATTATTTTTTTATAGCAAATGATAAGTTTATTTGATTAGAATAAATTGAAAGTATGTACTTTGCGAGAGAATATTTTTTTCAAGTTAAGTTTTCTCAAGATAATATTTTTTGTTGAGAAATGATCATGTGAACCTCTCACATTGGAAAGATATTTTGGGAACATAAAGTTACTTTTGCCCAACTCAAATATCTCCAAAAAAAAAGGAACCTTTTACAAGTTCCAGTTATAAAATCCATGATGGTAAAAGTAAACTATAAGAACCTAATATAGTCTGACCATCTCATATTTTCGAAAAGTTTATTTAAAATGCTCTAATTCTGACTTTTCAACTCATATATCTTATCTCCATATAATTTTTAAAATTTTGCAAAAATTAAATCTTAATGAGTTGATCAAATAAAAAAATCTTTAAAATAGTAAATGCAATGCTTTAGTAGAATATTAGTTTTATTTTATAAAATGAAAAGGGAATTTAATGAGTGTACAAAAAGATCGTCAAAGCCAATAAATTATGCGAAAAATAGAGTACTACAAAAAATTACTTTATTAGAAAAAAAATCATGTAATATTAAAACAAATACTAAAATTAATATTTCTTGGTAGAAACATTTTCAAAAATAAAAAAATATGAGTAGAACTGAGATGGTGGCGTTAGCACAGTCCTGGAATGTGGTTACTCAAAGGTTGAGAGTTTAAGTCCCTCTCACGACTTTACAGCTTCTGTGAAGCTTTTAAAAAAATATGAGTAAAACTAGGGTGTTCTTAAGCTCATCATACCCTTTGCGTGCTTAACTCAAGAACTTATTAGATTGGCTTCTCTCGATGAATCCAAAACCGTTAAAAATGTTCTACTTCACAAATAATGCGTTTAAATATGAAATTTATAAATTTTCAAATTAATTTACTATAAAATTAAGTTGTCGAAAAATGACAGTTTATAAGTTAATTTTAATACATTCATTTTTCATCCGTTTTTGACCACGTGCCTTTATACTAAATTAATTCAAAAATTCAAAAATTTAACATGTAAACGCATGACGTGAAGTAGATCGGTTTTATCAGTTTAGATGCATCATTTAAAGCCAATTCAATATTTTTTTTTTAAATTAAGCTGACCAAGAAACTTGATGAGCTAAAAAAACAGCCATAGTTCTACTTTAAAAATAGAGGAGGGATCCGATTACACATTTTTTGGTGACACACTTTGACACCTACTATTTTCAAAGTCCAAATAGTCGATTCAAACCGTTCAACATGATGAATATATTAAAATATGCTTGGAGATCAAATTTTACATTTTTTTGAATTTTTTTGCTATTTATTAAGATGGTTACAAAAATCGTTGTTTTCAGACCATTGAAAAACAGCGATTTTGTAACCATCTTAATAAATAGTAAAAAAATTCAAAAAAAATGTAAAATTTGATCTCCAAGTACATTTTAATATGGTGATCATGTTGAACTGTTCGGATCGACTGTTTGGATTTTGAAATTGCAAAATTAACTTATATAAAAAACGGTGTCATGATGTGTCACCAAAAAAGATGTAATTGGATACCTCCTCTTAAAAATATTGAGGTTTTCAATTTCATGTTATTTTTGTCAAAAAAAAAAAAAAAAAGCATTTCCCACGACAAAAAGTTCAAATTTCTTTGAGTTGGTAGTGCACCAAGTTCAGGCACAGCATTTTGTTGTTGGATAGGCCGCTTAACTACTTTACCTTTCTGTGTTGTCTTTTCCCTCCATCGGCCCAATAAAAAATGGCATCTATTATATTATATATATAAATATATAATATAATAAGGAGAAAAACAGAATTCATCCCTTGATAGAGACATAATCCGTTAACAGAGTTTGTTATTATTTGTAATTTGTTTGTGGATGAAACCAGTGGAAACCCCTAATCCATAACCAAGCTGTATTACATTTTTTTAAATATGTTTCAGGTGCAACATCAGCAGTATTATAATTTTATAATTATAAATAACTTAATAATTTAAACGATGGATCTTACTAGTGGTTTGCAAACGGTCCGGTCGTACCAGGGCGGGTAAAATCTGTGGCGGGCAACGGGCAACACGGGTCACGGGCGACACGGGACGGGTAGCACGGATTTTTTTTTTCAAAAATCCTACCCGGCCCCTCTCAACCCCCCCGGGTAGCACTGGTCCGGTCCGGTTCGGACCGGTTTTTTTTTTGTTGTTTCTGTTTTTTTTTCTTTTTAAACCAATAAAATATAAATCAAAATTCATTTGACATGATTGCATATTTGAACTCAATAATTTTTGTTATAATAAATATAAATCAAAATTACGAATTATTTTAAAACAATGTTGCTTAAATCATTTACTTTAAAATATCTTAAATCAATTACTTTAAAACAATAAAATATAAATAAAAAATTTCTTAAATCAATTACTTTAAAATAATTATGAATTATTTTAAAACAATAGATTAAAAAATAAAAGTTACCCTCATCCTTTATTCAGGGCTTGGGACTGGTATGTAAAATAACATAGGCGGAGTTCTAACTTTCTTTTTGTTAGTAATTCTTCTTTAAAATGAATAATTTAAAAACTAATTGAAATGTTTAGAAATTTATAATTTAAAGAATAACCATAAATATTAAAAGAAATTAGAAATTTATACCGACACTACCTATCTAGAAGGTATCATTCATATACCATTGCTCGCTCTCTTCCGCACCGTCTGAATCCGAATTAGCCTCGGGCCGCGGCTCGGTACCACTTTCTTCAGTGTCGACTCCGAATGATGATGCTTGATGATCGCGATATTGCTTGCGATTTTCAGTATCAATCCAATCTTTCAAGCACACAAGTCTCTCAAAAACATGTGGATCCAACTTACTGCGTTTATCGGAGAGGATCCTGTTCGCCGAACTAAAACAACTTTCGGAAGGGACGGTTGACACGGGCACGGCAAATACATCGCGAGGACTGGATAGTGACTTGCATTCCTCCTCCACCACGCCATGATGTCAACCTGTTCACTTTCGTTGCGCATTGAAATGTAGCTCAATAACTCGTCTGTGGATGTGTGCGGGTCGCTCTCAAACTGGAAATTTGATAACAATCCACCACTACTGGTGCTCTTGGAAGTGGAACTATTAAAAAATAAAAAAATTAGTGGACAAATAATGTAGATATTATAAATAATAAAGATTAAAAACACATGTATATTTATATTCATACTTAGCGGTGGCACGGGACGAAGACGTTTGATTTTGGTTGTCACCCATTCTTGAGTTGTATAAGTTAAACATCTCATCGAACTTCGAATTCACGTGTGTATCCACCCCGGTTTTGTCTAAATGTAGATTCTCTTTGTACGTTTCAAGTATTTTGATCGTGAAATGCTTCTTGTATGCCGGGTTGAGGCAGCTTGCGATAATGGCCAGGAGGGGTACATCTTCCCAATATTTTAGAAATTTTTGTTTCATGGCATCTACGATCGGCGTGAGAGAGGAATCGTTGCTTTCAGCTTCTTCCAATTCACGATACACCTTGGAAATTCGGTAGAGATGTTTGAGCAACTCAAATGCCGTCGGTGAATACGAGTAGGATAGTTTGACGGTTACTGTAAAAAAGGTTCCTAGGAAATTTTTAAGCCTTTGTAGTTGCTGCCATTCTTCGTGGGTGGGTTCCAATTGCATTCCCTCGGAGGTGGAGCTTCTCAAAAACTCCCCTATGGCAACTGAGTAAGGAAGGCATCGGTTCAACATCCTATAGGTAGAGTTCCAACGGGTATCTATATCCCAAGGTACTCTCAACCTGCTTAATCCAAACTGGCCACACAAAATCGCAAACCGTTGTTTTCTTTCTTGGTTTGAAACAATGTGGGCAAGAGCTCCCTTAAATTTAATTATCAATCGTTTTACGGCTTCTGTTTTAAGGCCCTCCTTCACGACGAGGTTAAGTGGCAAGCACACTTTTGGTGAAACATTGCACCATTCATGATTGGGTTTAGTGACCGTTTAAAAATCTCAATGGAAGCTATGTTGTTGCTAGCATTATCGAATGAAATAGAAAAAATCTTGTTCTCTGTATCACTTTTAAGGTTATACTCTTGTAAAACCTCAATAATGGATTTGTAAATTACATTTGAAGTGTGCGGGGAATTCAACACTCGAAAACTTAATACCCTTTTTTGTAATACCCAATGATCATCGATCCAATGCCCGGTAATACAAGAGTACCCAAGTCCATGTTTACCGGCAGTCCAGATATCAGAGGTAATTGAGACCTTATTGGTTTGATATGCAAATATAGCTCGTAGATCATTTTTTGTACTGGTAAACTGGTTTTTTATTTCATTAACCATCTTTCTATGATGGAACCTCTTGTACATTGGTTGACCACACCCTCGAATGACCAACCGGGCAAAACTCATGCAACCACCCATACTTATTGGTTGTTCTTGTGGGTAATGTATCGGGCCAATTCACTAAGCATTACTGATTCATCATATTTCTGGTGTGTTCTGGTACCATCCGGGTTAATAAGGGTTTGGATTTGTCTCGGGTCAGCATGTTTTTGTGGAACCTCACCCTTTTTTTTGTGAGAGTCGACATGTCTCTTAAAGCTAGTCATACCACTAGATTTTTTATACTCAAAATTCTTACTCTTGCAACCTTTTACCTTACAAGTTAGATATTGCATAGTGCCATCCTCCATGTAGGTCACGTCATACCAGGGCAACCAATTCGCATTGTATTCGGGAGCTCTTTTACTCTTCTTTAAAAAAAAAATCTAACATTTTTAGCAATCCACTTAGATTCAATTTTTTAGTCCAATTACTCTACAAAAATAAATCTAACATTCAATAAATCTAACATAAACTAAATCTAACATTCAATTTAAATTCTAAATTTCTCTACAAAAATAAATCTAACAAAAAATAAATCTAACATCAAATTTAAATTTTAAATTACTCTACAAAAATAAATCTAACATTCTCTACAAAATCTAACAAAAATAAATTTAAGTTAAACTAATTGAAACAAAAAATAAATCTAACATTCAATATTTCAATCTAACAAAATTTAATCTAACATGAAATAAATGTAACATTTAAATCTCGCGGGAAAATCTTGCGGGAGGTGCCGAACTTCGTAATTTCAATACCTTCGTAATTCCGTTTGCGTATTTGTAGAATGAATTAAATTTACAACTATATTTTTTTTAACAATAAATTTAAAATTGAGAATAATGAAAATATTGAGATTGAGATTGAGAGAATGAGAGATGAAAATATTGATATTGAGATGTGAAAATTTGTGAGGGATGGGGGTGTATTTAAAGAGTTTTGTTTGGGGGAAATAAAATTTGAATTTTTAAAACAAAAATCTGAAAAAAAAAAAACCTGGGTAGGGGTCCGGTCCGGGTCAAATCCGGGTAGGCCGGGTAGGGTACGGGTAGGGTAGGTTTGGGGGGAAAATTTGAATTTAAAAAAAAAAACTAAAAAAAAAATTGTCAAATCGGGTAGGGTACGGGTCAAACCCGGGTAGGGTACGGGTAGCACGGGTTTACGGGTACGGGTATCACGGGTACGGGTAGCACGGGTACACGGGCCGGACCGGGCGGTCCGGGTTTGAAACGGTCCGGGTTATCACGGGTTTAATGACAAAAAACCGGGTCCGGCCCTTTTCAACCCGTACCCGGGTTACCCGTGGACCCGTGTCAAACCCGGGCACGGACACGGGCCAGACGGGTACATGTCACAAGCAGACCAGACCGGGTTTGACCCACCCGGATTATTTCAATACACTAGATCTTACAAGGCAACCCTCAATTTCTCAACATACTTTGTAATATATTATAGAGATGTCTCCATTGACTTTTTTAATTTACTGGATAATAAAATTTTGTGAAGCAAACAATACTATTTAGTTGTTCAAATTTACTTATCATATATGCATGTGATTTTCAGATGAGTAGGCTCGTAGTGGCCAACTCTTCTAGTGACATATTTTTATTGAATTCTTTTATTTTAAAAAATAGAAGGGTTAAGAAGACTCTATAATAATTTTTTAATATAGTACTTTTTATGAAAATTATTTTTAATACAATTAATTTAAACTATATATTTCTTATAAAAATTTAATATCAGTTTTGATTAATAAAAATGAGGAATTTTAGCCTTTCTTTATTTAAACCCTTTGATTATATAGTTTGTCTCCACAACTCCAGTTGCCTATCAACTTCTATCATACTCTCGTCAATTAGCACCACATCTCCACAACTCCAGTTGCCTATCAACTCCTATCATACTCTCGTCAATTAGCATCACATCATCAACAAAGAGCATACACCAAGAGATTATAACTTTATCCACCACTAAAGTAAAATAAAAATTACCAAATTAGAAAATATACAACATAAATTGGTTCTAAAAAAATTCAACAACACAACAAATTGCGTTAAAATAATACAATTTTATAGACTACAAGGGACTTGACCATATTTGCCAACCCCCTCCAATTTGACAATTGGTAATCTTTTCACAATTTGTTTGTGTCCAACAAGTAGGTAAATATATATATATATATATATATATATATATATATATATATATATATATATATATAGTGCTGGGCTTAGCTACTTCATGGAGTAAAACGACTTGGTGCTCCACGCCTCATTATTTCCATTTTGAAAATCCAAACGACCGATCCGAACCGCTCAAGTTGTTCTCCATATTGATATGTGCTTGGAGACCAAATTTTACATTTTTTGGAATTTTTTTACTATTTATTAAGCCACTTTGAAAATCACTGATCCGGCGGTCCAGAAATTTTTACTGTTTTTTACTATTCATAAGGATTTTCAGATTTTCAAAGTGGCTTAATAAATAGTAAAAAAATTCCAAAAAATGTAAAATTTGGTCTCCAAGTACATTTCAATATGAAGAACATGTTGGAAGGTTCGAATCGACTATTTGAACTTTGAAAATGAAGATATGGCGTGAAGTACAAAGTCGTTTTACTCCATGAAGTAGCTAAGTCCATCTCTATATATATATATATATTTTTTCTGTAGTAACTATTGTTGGTGTTGAACTCGAACTGCACCGCGAAAATGATGAAATTTAATACAAGTTTTATTGTTCGTTAAAATATTTAAAATTTACAATGGTTCAGATATAGTGTGCTATTTAAATTTTGATACACAACTAATCCATAAGTTCAAAAATTTGTTTATCATTTCTTTTATTTTTGAAAATTTATTGGATTTATTTGAAAAATTATTGTTAAAATACAAAATATATCCAAATCAATGAATACCCACCTTTACAATTATCACTTTTCCTGAGTGCAGCAGAAAGAGACTGAACGCTTCTAATCAATTAAAATACGAATAAAAAAAATGTTAAAATTGAATTATTGTGAAAATGATATGAATTATGAAAAAAACATTTGAAGTAGTTTAGTTATGCAAGAAGTTAAAAAGCGATTATACTAAGACCATGCCATAAATTTAATAGGAACTAAACATTTGAAGTGACGGTAGCATATACATGCATTTAATTGATTACAATGAAACTTATATGAGATGATTTGAAGAATATTGAGTATAGTGATGAAAATATATATGACTAAAATGTGGATATGAAGGAGCATGACAGTAGGAAAAAGAGAGGTAATCACTAGAATGGTAAATGTGATTAATTTGATTCAAAAAAATTCTGCATCTGATATGATTTTATAATGTAAAAAAATAACAAACTAACCAAAATTAGATTCGAAAAATCTCAAATATGCAAGATAATTTGAAATCGAATAACCCCAAGTCTTAAGAGCATCTATATCCCTGGTACTATTAGAGTTTCTAATATGATGTGACAGTTTATAATTCAGTTTCAGAGATGTGGGAGAGTTTCTTATTTATAAACTATACAATAAAGTTTCTTATTAAGAAACTGTTTATAAACTCCATGCTGATCAAATGATTGGCTCAAATTATTTCTGCTTTTTAATTTGTTGCTGACGTCGCTTAATAGAAACTATAAAATTAATTTTAGGAATGTGAGAGTTAAAAATTTTAGAGACCTTAATTTCTAAAAAGAAATTAACAGTCATTTAGAAACTCATTTGAGTTACTGGGATGTTGATGCTCTAATGTCCCAATGCAATACGATTTGAAACTAGAAAATAATTTCAACCAACGACCTGGAAAATTCCAAATTTGTATTTAAAAAATATAAATTAAGAAATACTTCTTCAAAAAAAGTAAAGAATTTCAAAAAATAGGAAGGACGATCTAAAAAAAAGTAACGAAGAATAAGATCTGTCAATTTTATTTTTTCTAAATAAATTTTTTATTTTATTTTCATAGAGATATAATTTTAAATTTAATATATATTACATATATAATATTGATCGAAAATATAAGTTGCTGAAAAGAAAATTGAATATGGACAAATGAGGATGTGGAAAGAAATTTGATAAAGGAAGTAATTTTGTTTGTTCCTTGAAGTATGCAAAATATAACAAGCGCGTTTAATGGAACTATTGTCATTAATTAATAATAAGATCTGACTAAAGTTGAAAGGTGATGATAGTAAAGAAAACTAAAAATCAAATCCCCAAACTATTTAATATCTATAAAAATTAATTTTACATTCAAATTTTAAATATATAAAACAATATCTTTAATTATCGTTAAATCCAAAGCTAGTTCTCCTTTAACCTTCTATTTAGCTCGGTATATATATATTTTTAGATAGTATATAATAACAATATGTTTGTAATCTAGTATGCACTTTTATTATCTGACCTTAAACGGAATTAAATGATTAATACAAGCTTAACGAAAAGAGAAAAAACAAAAAGAAAAGTCCATTAGCTAATGACCCACATCACTTCCCACCTCCAGCCTGGCAAGTCACCTCCCATTCTCCCCTCATTATTACCACTAATCATTCTTTGTTAATTGCTGCTTCTCCCTAACCCGGTAACCCCCCTCCCTTTTATACTCTGTTCAAGCCCAATTCCTTCTACTATCCCAAAAAGGATATCAGAATCATCAGAATCAGAAACAGAGAGAAGAATCAAAATCAGAAATGGCACAGAAGCAGAAGCAACAGCCACAGCAGCACCGGCGCATATACGTACTACAGCTGCGCAAGGCGGACACTATACACTGCGTAAAAGAGCCTGACCACCTCATGTGTTATTACGATTATGCTGCTGGTCGCGTCAACAGGTCGAAGCAGCACCACCATCCCCTCCGCCGTCTCTTCTTCATCCTCTCCTCTCTCTGCTTCTCCCTCTTGTTTCTCTCTCTTCTCTTCTGTAAGTACACATCCTACCAAGTATTTCATGTATTTTAGTACTTTCTATAGCCCGTTTTATTGCCCAGGTTATATTTTGTTTTCTTATTTCTGCTTTAGTTCGCTTTGAAAAGAAAAATTGATTACAATTGCAAGACTTTATGTCTTTGAGTAATCTACATTCATTTTATTATCTATGTATGTTCCTTTTTCTTTTGTGATTAATTTGTTATTTTTTTTGTTTTAAGAAAAACCTGATCAACGAATAATAGTTGCTCTGCTTTTTGTAGATAAATCGCCTGTTTGGTTTTTCAGAATTTTTCCAAGAACCAATTTTTCTAGTACATCTTTCCTCCTTTAATTATGCACCCATTTTGAAATAAAAGAAGAGATTTATTTCAAGCCAGTTGATCATATCTGTCTTTTTCCTTGTTATAGTGATTTGGTTGTTTATGAATGAAAATCATGCACAAAACTATTTAATTTGTACTCAATTACCCAGTAAAGTCTAATTCTTCTTTCCGTGATCATTATTTTTCAGACTCTTTAGGAACAGAGCAAATTCTACAAGTAGAGAGAAATCTACAAGCTGTGCCAAAACCACCTTGCTCATCGATGGGGAACAACTCAATCTGTTGTGATCGTACATCTTTTCGCACTGACATATGCTTCATGCGAGGAGATGTACGGACAAATTCACCCTCCAGTTCAATCCTCCTCACCTCTTCTCCGGCAACACCAAACATCACAGAGGAGAAAATCAGACCTTACACTAGGAAATGGGAAACAAACGTCATGTCCACAATTGACGAGCTCAAGCTCAGACAAGTCACTGACAGCGGGTCCCACAAGTGTGATGTCACCCATGACGTACCAGCCATTATCTTCTCTACCGGAGGTTACACCGGTAATGTGTACCACGAGTTCAACGATGGTATAATACCTCTATACATCACCTCACAACACTTCAACAGGAAGGTGGTATTTATCATATTAGAGTACCACTCATGGTGGATGACAAAGTACGGCGATGTTGTATCCCGTCTCTCTAAATACAAGCCTATTGATTTCACAAATGATAAGAGAACTCATTGTTTCAAGGAAGTGATTGTAGGGTTGAGAATACATGATGAGTTGAATGTCGATCCGAAGAAAATGATCAGAGGTAAATCTATTAGGGATTTCAGGAGGACGCTTGATGACGCATACAGGGGGAGACTTAATTATATCGAAAGAGTAGACGGAAGAAGTTTGGTACCGGTGCAGAGTTTGCGAATGAGTTCGAATCCTGAGGTGTACCGGCCAAAGCTGGTAATATTGTCAAGGAGCGGTGTGTCGAGAATGATTGAGAATGAGGCCGAGCTGGTGTTGCTGGCCAAGAAAATTGGATTTGAAGTTCAGGTAATAATTATTCAATTTTTGAAATTTAGATTAGTTGACTCATATCAAGAAAGAAATTTTCATTGTGTATATTAAATACGGAAAAATAATTGTGTATAAATTGAAGCTACTATAGTATACAACTATACAAGTACAAAATCAATGTGTTCAATTGTTTAGTTGTAGTGATTAAAATATTAGTTATGGGTTGTTACTGGTTTAGTTGTTTAGGTGTGCAAGTTCAACCAGAAAAAAGGTAACAACCACACACCGTTCTTCAATGAAAGAAGAAACAGCAACCGAAATTTCTAAATGATAAACTTCATTTTGGTACTGAATTTGTATTGGAATCATTTCTCCAATCTCGGAGTCATCTTAAATTATTCCAAAGTAAAAGTACCAAATAGACACTAAACTAAGAATTAGATCTATTGAAGTTCAAAGTTTTGATATTGAGTGCTACAAATTTTAAGACAGGGTCCAGTTTTTTTTTTTTATATGGATTGACAGTTCTAGACAAATGTAAATTTGTGCACATATTTCTTATATATAAATTGTTTGAGCAAGTACCTTACTTCAAAGAGAAATGTCACATCAGCTCTAAATTTGTTGGAGTGTAGTCCAATCATTTGCAAAAAGTTGTTACAGTTTTTAAGAAATTATACAAGCTTTTACACATCTAAAAAGTTTAAACCAAACATTCCATCTCCATGGCAAATTGGCAAGAAACAATAATTAATATCATCAGTATATACATAAATCTAACTTTACTATACTTGTGTATATGTAATGTATCATTTCAGGTGCTAAAGCCAGACAGAACAACAGAGCTATGCAAAATATACAGAGAATTAAATTACAGTGATGCCATGATTGGAGTGCATGGTGCAGCCATGACACACTTTTTGTTTATGAGGCCAGGGAAGGTTTTCATGCAAATAATACCTCTCGGTACCGATTGGGCGGCCGAGACGTACTACGGCCAACCGGCTACAAAACTAGGACTATTGTACATGCCATATAAGATCCTAGCCAAAGAGAGCTCACTCTATAGACAATATCCAAAGGGGGACCCAGTTCTGACAGATCCAGAAAGTGTGGGTAAAAGGGGTTGGGAGGTCACCAAAAGGGTATACTTGGATAGGCAAAATGTGAGGTTGGATTTGGGAAGGTTTAGAAAGAGGCTGGTAAAAGCTCATGGTTACTTGGTTTCTAAGAAGAAGAATCAAAATGTGCATTCAAGGAATTGAGGTCAGAATGAGGCTGGGTCAATGATTGTGGTTGTCTAGTTAGTAACTTAGAGAAACTATTTGTGCATGTTTATCTCTGACAAAAGATTTTTGTAATTGAATTGTTTTAGATATAGAGTATAGCGGTATACTTGGTGGGGTGGATAGTGGCCATGTGAGGGGTGACAATTTGTGTAAATAATAAAGAAAAAAAAAAGATTGTTCGGTTAATTGACTTTTTAGTTTGGTTTTAGTTTAATGCGTATTCTTTTCCTTTTAATTTTACAATTTAATATTATGAAAAAAATGCTTATGCCTGTAAATTTAAGTGAAATAATTAATTGAACATTTGAAAGATTATGATTATTCATAACTAATATGTTAAACTTTGTATTGATACTTTTTAAATCATGACATGTTGAGAATTAATATTTTGTCTAATAACTTATGTAATGTCTTCCTGTGATAAGTCATATTTTTAAACCCAATTAAAGAATTCTTTATGAATATTTGAAGCTGAAAAACTTGATTCCATTTGTATTTAAAAAAAAAGAAGAAGCCGTGGCATGTTGTTGCTCCTTGAATATTTTTAATGGTAATAACATAGTTTCTCTATTTTAGTATTATCACGGTTACAGTAGTAACGTAATTATGATGATTTTAGAAGAATTCAGGTATAATTATCATAGCAAATTGACAAATAATGCAAACTTTGAAGGTGGTATCTGGCAAATTCAACTTTCCTAGGATGAATTGCAGAGATGGTTCCCTAGTCGTTATCATTTGGTTATCATCAGTGCCTTTTCTTAATTAACTAATAATTGATTTTGGTGTCTAGAGATTAGTTAAGGTCCTCTTAACTTTATATGGTTGAACAATTGAATTAGATCTTAAGTTGACGTCTTCATTTGAATCTATTTTTTTTTTGTAACTTCATTTTTTTTTTTGTAATTTAAGCAAACCTAACACTCTAGATTAAATTTGTTTTTAAGATCAATTTTATTCACAACAAAGTATAATTAATTTTTTCACATTCTAATGAAATTGGACTATTCAAGTCCCTTTGCTAATAATATCCATTAATCAAGAGATGGTAATAAACGCACACCCGTTTCCTTTTAAGGTGAATCAGAATATGGTTTGGATAGACAAAATTAGTATAACTAACGAACCGTGTACGTAATTAATTTCAAATAAATCATGAAAATTTTCCTTTACTTTTCTTAATTAACAACATTTCTCATGTTACCAATATTAATTCTGGGCCATATGCAAATATATACCCGGCCGCGCCAGATTACTTTGATTTGTTTAATGAAGTAGTCAGTATTGTCTCTTCATCGAACTCGTTTCCAATCTGATATTTGTTCACTACACAGAAAGTCACATTGTTGAGTCTGCAATGTTGTTATATCAGAATTGGAAAAATAAAAAAGTTGAATAAAAGCGGGAGGCCACGAGGCAGGTCGAACGGCTCGCCAATCTTGCTGTCGTCCAGTACTGTAGATCTAACGGTTGATGTACGTCCGGTTCTACACATGGCTGTTCTAGGATAAGTTGAAGGCTGCGCATGGGGCCCTCCATGTATGCAGAATTCATATCACTGGTGGAAATGAAGTAGACCGACATGGAGAGGGCCCAGACACCGCTATAGTTACATAACAAAATGATGAGGATGCAACGCGAAATAAAAGAATGGGCAGCTAACAAAGTGGGCAACTTGGGAAAGGAAATCACAGTATGTAGAGATTACTTGGGATGGACCGACAGGGTCAAAGAGAGCAGATCTACCACCGCCCTTGAAAAATTCATAACATGTCTCGTAAAAAAAGGTACACTGACCTCTCGGTTATGCAGGAGGATATTTGGAGACAACGGGCAAAGGCAAACTGGGAACTTTAGAGAGACAGGGGAACCATGTTTTTTTATGCTTACGCATCCAATAGAAAGCGGGGAAATAACATTACAAAAGTGGACTATCAGGGCCAGCTTTACTCAGACCATACAACGAAGGCCAAAGTCTTTTTTGATTTCTATGTAGGACTAATAGGGGCGGACTCACAACCAACACCAACTTTAGCCTGGGATAATCTTCATCTTTAGCCATATGATCTTAACTAGCTGACTGAGCTGTTCTCGGAGGCCGAAATAGAAGCCACAATATCGACCCTAGCTACCCAACGGGAAGAGCCCGGAACCAGATAGATACACGGCAGAGTTCTACAAGAAATTCATTAGAATATTGCTTCCTGATTTAGTTTCCTCATTCAAGGCAGTCACGGAAGGAAGGGAGCCACTCTCGCCCCTCAACACATCATACATAACATTGATACCAAAAAGGAAGCACCAACCAGACCGGATGATTTTCGGCCAATCAGCCTTGTACATGGAGTGCAAAAAAAATTCTCTAAAATCCTGACAAACAGATTACAGCATAGAATGCATGAAATCATTGACACCGATCAAACCGGGTTCTTAAAAAATAGACAGATGACGGAGAGCTTCATATACACGCATCATACCCTAAGCCAGGCAAAGCTAGAAAATGTACCACTAGCACTCTACAAGGCGGACATAAAAAAGGCTTTCGACACGCTCAGCTAGGACTTCATGCTTCAGACAATGCGACACCTCAGTTTCCTGGATCGGTGGATAACATGGATCCAAAGGGCAGTACTGTCGGGATCGTCATGGGTCATTATTAATGGACTTTTGTTAAGAAAGATCAACTTGCGGAGAGGAGTCTGACAAGGAGACCCGCTATCCTCACTGTTATTTATCATCGCAATGGATTTCCTTGCAAGGTATTTTGCAAAATTGGCAGACGCTAGTGCAATCTGATTGCCTTTCATAGGAATGAAACCATGTCTGCTATACGCAGATGACGCGCTTTTCTTTATAAAACCGGAGGTACAACAACTTCAGACCTTGCAAATAGCTCTCACGGTTTTCCAAAAAATATCAGGCTTGATGACAAATCCATATAAGTCTGAATTGTTGATTTTTGATCTCCAGCCGCATGACACATCTCAGTTATCGGCAATACTCTAATACAGATTAAGCGAGTTCCCTTTCACATATCTGGGGCTGCTGCTATCAAACATACAGCTTCCAAAATAGGCCTACCTTCCGCTTATCCACGGACCCAATCCCAGGCTAGCAGGATGGATGGCCAAACACCTCTCCATCGTAGGTAGACTAGTGTTACTAAATGCGGTCCTCTCAACATTACCTTCACACTTCATGATGGTAATAAAGCTACCAAAATGGGTGATTAAACAAATCGATAGAGTTAGAAGAAGATTCCTATGGCACGGGGTGGGACAACAGTCAAGCAGGATGAGTCTAGCTAATTGGGCATTGGTTTGCAGACCTAAAGAATATGGTGGACTTGGAATAGCAGACTTGGCCAACTTCAATAAGGCACTGCTTATGAAATGGTCCTGGTACTGGCAAAAGCCAGAACAAAGAATATGGAAACCGGTGTTCCAAGAAACAAGGTTTGATGAACACCTCATGCCTATATCCCCACTATTCACGGGAGCTTTGCAACAATGTCACACTTTTTGGGAGACGGCGGTCACACATATCTATAGCCAGGGTGACAGGATTTCGCTATGGAATCACAACTGGGGACATGCCATCTTAAAGTATGAACTCCAGTCACTTTAGGCACATGCAACTGATGTTTCCATAAGCCTGAAACAAGCAATGCAATGGACAAGGCAATATTTCCAACCGGTTCTCACGGAATCAGCAGAAGAAGAATTGCAGCGATTGAGAGGCCATCTCCGAAGAATCATAGTGCACACCAACCGAGATCAGGATGACATTACATGGAAATGGACGGATACATGCATTTACACAATCAAAAGTGTATACCGAGCCCTAAAAATAAGCTGTACGTTACAAACCATGCCCACCGTTTGTGGAGATTACGTATACCACCTAGAACAAAAGTCTTTGGTTGGCTTCTTGTTAACAATATACTGCTCACAATTGACAACCTAAGGAAAAGAGGATTACCAATCACAAATAGGTGTGTCATGTGTTTCCACGAAACAACACTTCATATGCTCGGACAGTGCCGAGATGTATACTCGAATGGGCATGCCAGCACAAATGAGGTCACAACCAATAGATGCCATATTACGGCCAGACAATTGCAAAAGGGCAAGAGAAACCTTGTTGGTAACAATGTTCATCATTTGGAGAGAAAGATGTGCACGCATCTTCATAGACTCAACAAAGACCCACGAAGAGTTGATAGAGGAAGTGGCACACTTATATAGCCACAACGAAACGCCAGGAGAAGATTGACTACCTAATAAAACTTTACTTATTTAGATTATTTTCTGCTTTTCCTTTATGTTTTCTTTATGTTTTCTCTTTTACTTACTTTTCTTTATTTGACCTCAAGCCTATTTGAGCGTCTCTTGTTTTCTTTCAACTTTGCAACTACAAGTCTCTTGTAACCGCAAATTATCAATCAAATATGGGCTAGACCTTTATTTTTCCAATTTTTTTTATTTAATAAATAATAAAAATAATTATTATATTAATATTACCCGTTAATTGTCCACTACCGTTTCGTTATCCAACAACTATAACGGGTAAGGATAGAGTACAGGTAAGATAATTTGTAACGGGTAAAGTTTGAGTACGGATAAGAACAATTTGTAAGGGGTACGGATATAAAAATGCTTCCACCCGATCCTTACCGTACCCTTGACACCCCTATTAATAGCATAGAAGCAAGTTATCCACCATACTTTGCTTCAGAGTAATTAATTAATGCAAAACAAATATAGAGTACAGCATATTACCAAAGCATTCCGGTTTAATTAAACTGTCAAGTGTCAACGGTACGTTATGGGTCAAATCATAAAGAATTTATCTGTTGAGATTAATTGTCTATTTATATCCATATTCATAAAGAAATTACCTGTTAAGGTGAACATTACCATAGACAGATAACAAGTAATTTTAATGAAATATATATTTATGATTACTTAGTATCTTAGCCAAATAAATAGAAAATTAATAAAATCACTACTTTAAGTGTAACATGTACATTATTTTATAAAATAGAAAAAAAACTATAATCTTTTCTCTTGTTTTTTGAAATAATAAAAATTATAAACTGCAAATTGAACAAAAACAACATGAAATATTTTACAAATCAATTTTGGCATAATTATAAACATCATGTTATTAAATGAATAAATACAATATAATTATTTATGATTTATACTTGTTAATTAATTTATAGGATAAAAGATATGGAAGGCTCTTATCCATGTCATTATCTGATGAGCTAATAAAAAAAAAAAATTCTTACATGAATCGCCATCGAAAAACTAATAAAAAAAATATATTTATTCATATCCATGTTATTGAATACAGTACATATTAAATAATCTGAGTCAACATATGAAACCCAGATAATGTTAAAATCTAGGAGGAGTAAATCCGTTATCCAACTAGACAGGAAGAAACATGTGAAGTATCTCTGATTGCTTCAGGAACCTATATTACATAACAAGGGTTAATAAGTCTTTAATTTTTTTTTTTTTGTTAAGCCACATTTACTATATATGCTCTCATTCATCCGATTTTTTTTCATCATTTATATTGATTAGTTATGTTATTTATCATTTTTCTCTTTCCTCATAAAAAAAATGCGTTTGATATAGTTAAAATGTAATGTAATTTTCTAAAGCAATACAATTCTAGCCTTTTGTAATTATTTGCACTAATTAATTATCATGGGACTAATCATATTGTTTTTCGATGTAAACATCTCTTTAATGTTATGAAAGAACTTTATTTGTGCCCCAAGTTTACTACATTATAAAAACCAAAGGTTTAAATAGCGTTTATGGCGTCATACCAGAATAGCTGAAAAAACGCTATAGCGCGCTATTTTGAGCCTTATCATGAACTGCACGGCAATAGCGTCATAGCTTCTATGACCCAAAAACGGTATAGCAGCGCTATTTAGAACTTTGGATTAAAAACAATATGTATTTTATAAACTTTATCTTCTTTCTTTTTTTTTCCAGAGCTCAAGGGCGAAGAATATTCCTGCTAGGCAGTAGATTCTACTTATAAGCTTGCTTATTCAATTTGAACTTGGATTAGCTTGTAGTGGTGGTATTCATCCTTATTTTTTTATATTTTAATGCTACAATCAATCTGGCAAATCACATGAAAAGAAGAAGATGTTCTGGGATCTCGGATCTCGGATCCTCTCCAGCGCTATGGAGTTTCATGAAAGTTGAAGGTTAATCACGATTTTAATGGGAGCAGTAGGTTTATCGCAGTGGCACGAACTCTTGTCTATCTTCGTCTATGACGAAGGTTCAATTCTAAAAATATATAAAAAGTGATGGAATGTGTGAGAACCTTTTAATAAAAAAAATTCACGATTTAAATAACACTATGATTCTTTGGGAAATAAATCTGTTGTTATTTCAAAAGAATAACAAGAACCTGTTATTTTGATCTCAATCGTTGATTTTTGTTGAGATCCGCACATGAAAAACTTTTATCCTTGAGATTCACGCATTGAAAAATTTAAATGGTTGAGATTGAAATAACATGTTCCCATGCATATTTATTTCTGATTCTTTGACAGTCACGCGAGCTGCTTGATCATATACTTCATCTTACTTCAGAATATAAATTTAGTAAATTTGACGGATTGAGATGTGTTTGGTCGAATGAGTCCGGATTACTTAAGTGTTCAAATAAGCTTGATGAAATTTTAACAATTTTCGGATTTTCATTAATTTGGTACACTTTTTGTAACATTTCTGGTTCAAATACGTACTCGTCTTGGATTTCTTAGGATTGATTTATTTTGAATTTTTATATGAGACTATGTCTTTGATAATCCAAAATCGGATTTTATTAAGTTTCTAGTTGAAGGACTCAAGACAATTTTCTCACATTCAGATCAAATAACTACTAATATTATTTTTCGGACTTTGCTAAAAAATATATATTTATTGAAGAAAAGATGGAATTAAAAATAGGATGATTTTTAGTAAAATCATTTCATGCAGTAAATTTGATAAAACTAATTTTTATAAATGTTATAATTAAATATATTGGAGATTGGAGAACAACATAATTCAGTACATAAGAATTTATGTATAATAATACAAAAAAAATATCATTGTTATAAAATTGTATTACAACTTGGACACAAGAAGAGCAAAATAAAATTATATAAATCTTTCGGTCAAGAGATAAAAAGAGAAAAATAAATCAAACGATTAGTATTGAACTTGATGTGGTATGAATAAGAAGTTTTAAAATTTAGCAATTTTAAAGCATGGATTGGAGAGGATCCTGGTCGAAATTTCCAGAGTGGAAGCCTGAAGGTGAAATCTTATATATATATATTGCATGGCACTGCTGGCAGCATGCCACAGCTGTCTAAAATGCATCACATACTCCCTTGCATGTTTGAGCTGAACGACACCTAGCTTTTGTTGATTATTTTGCACGTGAAAGTTTTATTTTTTAATCTATATTTTTTATTATTTGTTTTCGGATAATTGTCAGTTCAAATGTCAACCTTGTTGTGTTATGCTATGTGTGGCCAATGACAGCAAATTTCTTACATGTTAAGCAAGACGATGTTGTCAAAATATGGCGCCATTGTGCTGAATTAAAATTGAGAAAAGAAAAGGCAAAATGTGGTTAAAAGCAAGTTTGAGAAATGATACAATCATACAATATACTACTTTTAGCACCGGTTTTTATGAAAAAACCGGTGTTGTTTAGTTACTTTTAGCACCGGTTTTTATGAAACAACCGGTGTTATATATTACATTTAGTACCGGTTTAAACTGGTGCTAATCAAACATGGAATTAGCACCGGCCCGATCAACACCGGTAGGAAAACCGATTTTGAATGTAAAAAAAAACCGGTGTTGATTTGCAATTATGTAGTGGTGAGGACTATCTGTCCATATAAATTAGAAGATGATGCAGTGTTTAGACGAACCAAACGATCGAGTAGATGTATTGAAATTTGAATACAAGTTAAAATTATCTAGCTAGTTATATACGAATGCCATCAACCGAAATCATCTAAAATAACTAAAACATAAACTGAGATGAAATTAGGGAGCCAATATTTGATTTGACTAGGATAATATTTTTGTGTGTAGAAGTTGCTTGTTTGAAATTCAGTTACAAGATTTTATATAAATATTTAAAGTTGAGAAATTGGACTTCATCTTTATTTAGAAAATAAGAAGAACAAAACAATTCATTATTTTTTGTTAGTAAGAATTTTTTTTGATTGAAAGTTGGAATAAAATCGACTAAAAAAATGGAACCCAAGTTCAATTTGGAATATAAGAAATGTTTTGATGATTAATTATTAGAAGACGTTAAAGGAACTACAAATCGTTTGTTCAATTTTTATTTTTCTGAATTGTTCTGTGTTTTATTAATTTTTATTTACAAAAAAAAAAAATTAATATCTATATCAGAAATCCAATTTCCAGAAATTTCTAACTCAACATAGAAAATCCAAGTACCTTAAAACTTAATTAGTCTATATCATGATAAACAAATAAATTTTGGTTGAGGTTAGGTCAGGATATCTCTCTGTCTTGGACATTTCAATATTATGAAAGGACATGAAAAAAGGAAAAGGAAGATGATATGATAAGATTATTCTACCATACTCATCCCAAAATGTCCAAATAAAAATTTAGTTGGCTTTCTACTCAATCATAAATTCATACCCCTGGCCCTTTTCTTGTTGATTACGTTGAAGTCTATATATATATCCACATCAACTTTCTCAATTGAAAGTGACGTGGCATGTACACTGACTCAACCGGTCAACATGCGGAGAGAACCCAGCTGGTTCTTTTGGCATTTGATTTAACCAGACAGACAGTACCCAAACAGTTGTGTTGATCACATTAATGCCACTTAGACATAAATAAACCCAACCTGGACTAGACCAACTTTCATTTCCTATCTGGTCCCTGCAGCTTGAATTTTTTTTTTAAATCATAATTAAAAAAAAAAATTAGCAAACCAACATAATTACTTTAGTTTTTATAAAAACCATAAGAACCGAGATGCCAATTCGGTCCCCATTTTTTTTTTGTGAGACTGAATTGGCATTTCGGTCCCCCCCCCCCCCGTTTTCACACTTTTTCAAAACAAAATCTGTAGTCTTTGGTGTAACACCTTGGGACCGAGATCCCAATTCGGTTCAGAATATTTTCTGTGGGGACCGAATTAGCATTTCGGTCCGACCCTTTCTCTTTTTTTTTCCGAGTTTCCAATGTCACTGTTTGAAATTTGAAACTCCATTGCCCTTTGATGGATTAGCTTCAAGACCTGGTCCACGTACACTATTAGTCAGTCAAGAAATTACTGTGCACAGCTCACGCAGACCTGGCTTATACAAAAATAATTAACACATCATAGGAAGATATTACCCCACAGAGCACAAAATTTTTTCTGTGGATCCCTCGTGCTTAGTCATGGTGTCGGGTCCAAAAAAAAAAAAACTATGAGGACCGAAATGACAATTCAGTCTCCTGTCCAAAGTAATCATGTTGGTTTGATAATTTTTTTTAATTATGATTTTTTTAAAATTTCCTGCAGCTTGATGTTCAGATTAATGCAATTATATATTAATCCAATATATACTTTTGAGTTTTTACTATTAATTTGGTCAAACAAACATCATTACAACTTAATATAACAACGGTGTTTAGGATGAATTAATGGTGATCAATGTTGGTTTTTCATGAGCACTTAATTAAGTCGGGACAGAGTCCAGTTGTTATGATCGATCAGATAACATGGAATAATCGAAGACCAATAAATGCAATTATATATAATGACTTTCTCTTTATATCCCCACCCATACATTTTGATTTTGATGTGCAATCTGATCTACTTTCCAATTACCTAATGTCTAATGACCGTTCAACGTCGTATACTTTAAATTCGTGGGACGCTTGTAACCTAGTGATATTGACATAGCTACTAACATTTTAACCAAAATAATGAAAAGTTTTGTATAAAGCAATTAAAGAATTGCCCCTTAAGAATGCCAACACAAGCACAATCTAGCTAATTGATAATACGATACAACGTATATTATATTTGGTACAACGATGCATCTGATCTGATCTGATCCGTTCAATGTGAGAAGAAGCATTAATCCTTCAATTTTGATCACACGACTAGAGTCTAGAAGGGATTTTGATATGAGGAATTGGATATCTATATCTTTTGATCTCCCGGATCGGTTCACATCTCTATGAAAGCTAGCCCTGTGTGATATGTGGGTCCCCTTCTCCGCCTTTTCTTTTTCTTGTTTGTCTTTTCTTTTTGGTTTTGAAAACAAATTAAGAGCCGGTAGGCGGTAGGCGGTAGGCATCCATTCTCCACTTACCACACAAAAAGGATTTGTATGGCAACATATATATATAGGACCTGCGCCGATCGATGTAAAGTTCAATCAATTGTTTTCGTAATGACTAATGTGACTAATGTCCTTCCTGAACGAGTTCACTAGACTGGTTTGGATAAGCATGTTTCATATTTGAAAGTGGAACCACATGATATATCAGCATCGATTTATGACATGAAATTAAATGTCAAAAAACATAACAAATGAATTTCAACAGCTAATGGCAGCTTTTAATTAATCGTTACGCAAATCTGCCAATCAACAAATAAACTGTCCTTCAGCTTCTCCTTTCCTTCCAGTCCTTTATGGACTGAACCTCGAACCTCTCCAATCTGACGATCGATATGCGGACCCCAGGTTCAGCCCTATTTATTATCCATGATCAACATTTTTGCATAATAATGCTCTGAGGTATAATTATATAATGTCAACCTTTGTTTTTGAAAAATAACAAGTATGTCAAGTGGATGAGCCTCTAGCAAATTTCACCAAATACACCAAGTGAAATGCGAAAGTTAAATTGCAGAACAACAAAAGACTGAGTATCGTTTTTATAAGCCAAAAAAATAAAGTGAAGTAAACGGGGAGAAGTGAATAGGGAGGTGAAAAGAGGGTAGGACATTTTGTTAATAGTTTTAGAGGGGTATTTTGTTTGTTGATTTCAATAGAAAGAGTATTTTATAAAAAAATTCAAATAATTCTCACTTTCAGTTTTGTCGACTTTGTCATGCTATTGTCCATAGTACAAGCAAAATTCCAAGCTACGACATATACCGTACCTCCGGAAATGCATTTTCAAATACGGTAAAGTTTTGACAACAGTTTATTTTAACAATCTTTATAACTTTTTCTTAAAGCATGCTAAAAAGATTTAAAAATAAAAAAGAATTATAGACATTATTTTCCTCATAAATTAATTGTATTTTAATTTTCATACAATTTAGTAGCAAAGACATATAGCTCTTATATAGGAGATCATAAGTTCGAATGAGAAAACCTTTTGTAATATAAACAAGAGTTTGAAGAAAGTTAGTAGGCTACATCTCCACCTTTTATTTCAAAAAAAAAAAAAAACTATCATTTAATATATTTTTTTAATATTATTTGCTGAACAATGAAACTTTTAAAAAAATCAATCATTTGTCATGTATATATTATGTTTAAAATATAGATTATATTTTACTCGTCAGATTTCAAAACTATAAATTATATTTGTTGATTGTTCAAATTATCAAACTAGGATCGCACCCTTCCAAATATTCACATGTTGTATAAAACAATAAAACAAAATTAACAACTGTTTACCAAGCATAATATCCTTTCAAACAGCTCCTTTTGTAATCGTACAATAAAATCCCATTGCTCACAAAAAAGAACAAAAAACCATTGACCAGAAGAACATTCATGAAGAAATATCAGCAAACTGGTCCTATTAACAATAACACTGCAATTAAGTTGCTATTTCTATTCCAATAATCCGAGCAAAAGAAAGCCAGTCCGACATAATAAGCAGACAGTGATGAAACACGAAAAAAATGGTCAACCTCCATTAAAAAGGGAAAAAACCCGAAACAAATAAGGCAAGCCTAATTTCTGTTCAACAAGACTCGGACAATTTCAAAAAAACAAAAGGTTCTACATTATTCTATGCTAAGACATTAGGGAAGCATTTCTACTGGAAAGCATAGCCTGGAGAGAGGTCAAGAGAGGTAATTGAAGATACCCAGGGGAAAAATTAACAAGGTGATAGCAACGTTGTATATATAGACTATCTTGTCACAAGCACAAATGGGAGTCCTGGGTCTTATAGCCGTAAGCTGGACCTTATTTTAATCATGCGCTTTAGTGCCACAAGCCAGAAGTTGCACTCATCCCAGTCGCTGGTTGTCAATGAAACCTGATAAAGTACCAAATGAGTCGAATTGAGTACATTTTTATTACTTGTTTACTGTATTTAATTGGGTTTTTGCCAGGGACCTTGGAGCATTGTCCTGCCTCCTGGATATTTTTATTTCAAGAAAACTAACTGCATTTGCATGGCAGGTAAAGAGATTGCCACAAGAAGATTCTATTCTCTTTTATTTTTATAGCCATGCCTCAAGTATCAGAAGTACATATTACCTGGAGTTGTAAGGCGGAGGCAAAATCACCATTATCCAGTGCCAAACACAATTGGACCAGCTTAGATGCGACACTCGGAGAAATATCCCCACCATTCAACTTCACAAACAAGGCCCCGATTTTCTTTGAGTTGTCATCTATCTCCCGCTTCTTGGCTGGGTTTGCTTGTGGGCCCCCTACAGCTCTCGATGTCTCATCAAAAAGCCGTGTCAGGGTCAATATAACAGGCCTCAGTTCAGCTGCAAGACATATATATAAAAACAAATGCATTTGACTCCTCATATTTACTTATAATAAAATGTACTATGGAACAGGTGAACTCCATGTGTACTTTTCGAGTTTCTTTACTGCCTAATCAAAAGAGCTTTACAGAGCTTGGTATACAACAATAACAATGGGAAAAGAGTAGGTTTTTAGTATAGCCAAGTATGTCGCATAATTCAAGCTCACAAATATTTCAAGTCTATTTAATTTCTGCAGAAAGCACTTAAAAAAGCAGCTGGTAAGGTTATGCCATGCGGTGCCGGTACAAGTGCGAAACAGATTCCATACAAAATTTTGTTGTGCTCTTGGTATACAACTATGGTAAAGCAATCCAATAAGGGGATTCTCAATTATACCATATAAAACCAACCAACACTCAGTTAACTGTATAAACCAACTGAACATTACCCGAAACTTTTGATGTATCAGCTGTCGGAACGGTAGGTGGAGGAGCTGCAGGGGCAGCTGCTGGCAGCTGCTGTGCAGGTGCCTGAGTCGGGCTGGATGGCTGAGTAGTGCTCATGGGGCCCATACCAGCCCTTGGTATAAAGCCTTGATTAGCCATGGGCATAAACCCAGAACTCGGGTTGGTTGCAGCAGCTTGTGGGAACATGTGGCCTGGAATGGAACCAGTCATCGGTGGGGCTGAGCTGCGTGGTGCAGCAGCACCAGGTGGTACTGGTGCTTGAAATGTGGGGTTTGCAAGTCCCTGCAAATGCCATGAAAGTAATTGAGATAACAAACTGCAAATGGAATTTGAGTTTGCCCAATATGGAACAGAGCAAGTTGAAACCAATTAGACCAATTATTGGTATAAAGCCTATTCCTCATTTAACCATGCACAATTTACCTAACTCAGATTACATTTTTACCCAACTAATCCCAGTTAGGCCCTCAAATTTAATCCAATTTGGCCTCCATAATGATTTAAGTTTGCACAATGTGATTGGTAACCATATTAGCCAGAACAGTACACAAAAAACCCCATGGAAAAAAAGAACCTAAAAAGGAGGATATTATTTGTCAGATGCAGTAGACTAATGCATACTGTAACCAACCAGCTTATGTTTCATAAATGCATAAAGGCAGATAAAAGACCAGAATAAACCAAAAAAAAAACACATCTTGAAGCAAAATATTCAAAACAATAAAATTATACGTACTGGATAGAGCTGAGAACCAAGAGTTGTTGGTTGTTGATACTGTTCAGCATTTTTAAGAACAGCTTTATTTGATGGAACAAAAGATGTCGCAGTGGGCTGAGTTGCCGGCTGTTGGACGAAACTTGGCTGCAAGAGAATGGAAAAAATAAACAATAAGAAAGCAATTATACAAGACATACAGATAGTGGATGACTACAAAATCATCAAAGTCTTAAATGAAAAAGATGCCTGTGGAGGAGGTGCATGTTGTGCCGGTGATGGAACAAACATCTGAGGGGTATGGGCTGGCTGAAATGATGGTACTGAGTTGCTCTGGAATGGAGGTACCGAGTTAGTAGAAGTATAGTCTTGGAACTGTACAGGCTTCTGTTGCACCGGTGCATAGCTGCCATAAGTTGGATTAAATGGTTGCTGCTGATAGCCTTCACCATATTGGTCACTAATGCTCCTCGGCTGCTGAGTCTGCAATTTATCATACACAAGAAAAAAATATATATAACTATCAACTTGAGTACAAAAATTCTAACAATGATCAGAAACACAAGTAACAGAAATTTTGGCACAGTATATTCTAACAATATCCATCGCTTCGACAGTTTATGGCTTAATGTCAAGTTGTGAGCATTCTAGAATGACCTGCTCAAACTATATTAAAGGCCAGAAAGCACATAAAAGATATCACACACAAGAGGATGGAACACTGAACATCAGAAAAAACAAATTAAAAATAAAAGACTGAAGTCTGGACACAAGCATTATGACAAAAGCAAAACCTGATAATCAATGCTGCTATGACTCAATTGATCTGCACCATAGCAAGAGGCAGTATGTTGCTCAGAAGTGAAACCATCGGCTGCAGCTGCAAATGTAAAAAGTCAACTAAGTTAAATGTCTCATTCGAATAATTCAAGTATATTTTACTAAATCACAACATCACTAATTCCTGGCCCAACAAAAACTAGCCAAAGTGAATTTTGTCACAATCCATCTTGTCTAAATAACTATAATAAAAAATTTGCCTCATGGTCCCTACATCTTCTTAAATGGCTGCTAGCCAGGTAAACATGTAGGTCTATAATATTATTCTCATTTTCAGTTTCAAACCCCAAAATGTAACTATTGATAAACAAGCAGTAGATCCTGTAAGTGGTAACGAATAGTAGCATCCATGAAGAAACAAATATTTCTGAGCTTGAAAGTTCTTACCACTTTCGGCAGAAAATGCAATTCTATCTCTCAAGATGGTCAGCTCCTGAGAAGAACCATCAGATCCTAACAGCTTGAGGTACTCCATCGCAGTAGAAAGGAGACCCTGGCTGGCCAAGAGTTCAGCATAGTTCTCCACAAGTTTAGACAACGAAGCGCTAAACCTCTTTTGCCCGGTCGCAAGGGCCAAAGTGATTGTCTTCTCCATCAAATCCTGCCCAGCAAGAAAAGAATAACTATGACGATAAATAAATCAAATCACACTAAATTATTATAGTGAGCATTTTGTTGCCAAGAGAAATTACCTGAAGAAGGTCAACATAAGTTTTGCCTTCATCTTCTGATTTCAAGTTAAGGGACCAAATTTCAACAGTTTTGTCGATATTGCCAGCAACAATGTAGCAGAGAGTTGCAGCAAGAGTGTTCCCAGCAGCTAGAAGTCTTGAAGCAAGAGTGTCGCACAGGACGGCCCATTCATCTTTGTTTGCAAACTGCAATTCAAACATAGACAAATTTACCCTCAACTACGCTCTTTTCGAAGCCTAATATATTCTTATAAACCCAAATTGGTAGTAGCAAGCTTACAGTGCAGAGAAGAGCCAATGTTTCTTTCCAAGAATTCAGTGGCCAGGTGTTGACAAAGCTCATGAGATCATTACCAGCCATAGCAGAAACAATCTGGGTTTTGAAGTATATCGAAACAAAAAAAGTCATCTTCTAATTAAGTGTAATACAAATGTAGTAGAATTTTTTAGTAGCAAACGGAAAATGAAGTGGATGTAAAACATCCAACGTATAAAATTAGTAGCAATACCTGCAGAGATACAGATACAGATACCAATACGAATAATTATAATCCCTTGGTTACCGATATGGATATCTGGATTTCCATGAACCAATCTAAAACCCTTCTAATTTTCCTTTGTTTACATTGCAAGAGTATAATTTCAATCAGTTTGAGTTTTTTATTTATCATGCAAGTAATATAGTTCATGCATGCTGGTATCTATTTTTAGTTCAAAAGTTAATGGTTTTAATTTAAAAATGCTTCTCCATTATATCTTTACTTTGTTATTCAAATCAATATCATCAATATCAGTTGATTAATTCAATTAACTCGTAATTTGTATTTTCCAATCATATCTCCATTCAAGTACCAATGCATACTTTATTTTGAAATTAAACATCATTCAATATCCGTTGTATCCATATCAGTTTAATGAGACCAGGAAAAAATATTGTTTTACTTCTATCTTGTCCACTCCATTTTCACACATGAGATTCTAGAATCACTAGGTAAAAAGCATCATTGAGGCATCAGTAATAGCCAGACTTGATTCAATTTTACATTAGAATTATGTATTGGCAAGTTCATGGCATCTGCCATCCTTCAGATTATCTGCCAGAATCAATCAGAAACTGATTTATTAAATAAAATAAAACACAGCTTAGTACCTTCAGATAAGAGGAAACACTGTTCTTGAGATACAAGTTGCGGGTGCTCTCCCAAAGAGATGGACCTCCAACATGAGCAATAACCAAAGCATCTGCCATCCTATTAGCTGCCGCACACTGTGCAACAGCTGCTTTATAGTCACCCACCACCAAGGCACGCTGAATGCTCTCATCAACAGAAGGATCAGAAGGAACTTCTGGAATCTTCTGCTCTTCATCCTTCTTTACCTGTTCAGTTTCATTGCTGGAGCCACTCTCTTCCGAGACCAATGTATCCTCAGAGGTAGTCTGGGGATTGTTGAAGAACTCATCTCCATTGTCAACCAGGAATTGAGAATCCCTTGCCTCAGGAAATGTGCTGCTGTTGTTGTCAAAACTGAGGGAGTCTTCAAGGCTCTTCACAAGGTCATTAGTGGAGTCAACAGTCTGGCTTTCTGGTACACTGAAGCCAAGATGATCCAGCAGTTTTGTCCTTGCAGCACCCTCTTCATCAAACATCACTTTCAAAAAGCTCCAGGTTTCTTTCTCTTCGGCAGATCTATTCAATATATAGTGAATAAACTGAAATTAATTGAGCAGATAAAAAATATAGTCCTCTTAATGGTATCAGTAATGACCAAAACTAGAACCAATTTATAGCACCAAACCAGATAACAATTGTATGAAGAAAACATGGTTGCAGTTCAAAAACTCAATTAAATGAAATAAACCAAGAAAAGCAACACAACAAAATTGGGCATAACCTATTGCCCATATTTCATTGGTACTGTGACTGGTAGAGATGATTTTATCAATCAAAGTGTTTGGTCTCTGCTCAGTACAGGGGAAGATGGTAACAATATCTGGAATGAGATAAATGATCACTTCTAAAAGAAACAACAAGACATTTATATTATAATATTTTATAGAACAGCTGTTGGAGTACATTACAGCAAACGGAAAGCAGGAAACACCTGCAAGAAGCCATTAATGATTTTAAAAGGTGAAGACATACTTGGACTCCTCAGATTTCTTCTCACACAATGCTCGGAGTGACGCTTTTTCCCCATTTTTTATCGCAGATTCAAATTCAGTTGATCGGCTAACCAGAGTATGCTCAGTAACCAATTCATGCACAAAAACCTAAAGAAAAAACAGACATTAAATGGCAGAAAAAAAGATAACTAGGTTACGGAAAAACGACGAGCGTTGAAGTACCTCAGAATTAGTATTTGGGGCATTTGGCACAACTGGATTAGCACGAAAAGAGACAAACTTCCCCCCAAAACCAAAGGAGGCACCAGTTGGACATTTCAGCCATTTTGGGGCCCTCATGCGAGCTGGAAACAATTAAAAAAATGAATATAGCCAATGAAACTAGTTGAAACTAATTGAAAGAGAAATATGTTGAATAGGTACTTTCAGAATACCTGGAACAGTACCAAAGGATCCCTCTCCACCTGAATAGCGGCCACAAGCCTGGAAAATGGGATTATTTAATATGATGCCATGAAAATCCATCATCTTTCTGAGTCAAAAATGACTGTTAAATTTAAATAACAAAAAAATACAGTACCTCTATGTTGTATATTCCAATCTTAACATCAAAAGAGGAAGCTGAAATGACCCCTGGAATCTTCGGGTACCAGTGAACATCGAAGTTCCAGTTTGTGCTAGCTGGAAGTTCACTTGCTATCTGTATCACATTGAAGTAAATAGACACAACAAGAATTATTTTATTAAGGTGGATGCAGTTCCATGTAGATCTGTACAGGAATTAAGAATGAAACACAATGCTTTACCTCTCCACTATGAGTGTCCCAACAAATAGTTCTGTTATCCTTCGCACAGGTAAGCAAAAATGAGCTATCATAGGGACACCAAGACATGGCAATTACACCTGGTATCCAGAAACAAAAGCAAGAAAAAAAAATATATATATAGTACACAAGTATAAAGTTGCAAGCATTCATAGAAAATTATGAACAGATTGGAAATCTTCAAGAGGAGAGCTAAATTAAACCTTTTGTGTGTCCAACAAACTCTTTCAAAGGTGATATTGTTTTCCTCACATCCCACACCTGTCAAAAGTAAAATGGAAAAGGGAAACAAGAAATGACTACAGGCAGCAAATCTTTTGCATCACTAATAACAACCACATAATGAAACTATGAAGTGATGAAATGACAAGTGCTTTCTTCTATTCTGATGAGTTATTTAAACCCTAATTGATAGCTTGTCTACCAATTATTGTCTTTCTCGGTCTCAAAAGATAGAACTTAGGCAAAAGCTTGACAAAAAAATAAGAGATCTCCTTCAAAGGAACTTTATTACAAAACACCTCATGCTATGAAAAATAAAAACAAGCGAAGTGACCCTCATGCAAACAAGGAACAGAATTCAGAAAGTTGCTCTTGCAATTTCAATCTCATTGTGGAAATAGCATCCCACATTTAAGTTTTAACATAACAATTAGAGCTTCCAGAATTTCAGAAATGGGCTTGCTCTTTAAAATTTCTAAAAACAATTCTTCAACTCATGACAAATTATGACAATAAAAATTTAGACTAATAATAATCATACCCTGAGAGAAGGAGAGCTATCATCATCAGAGGCAACAATTAGTTGTGTTGACATATCAGGATTCCATTGCAAAACTGAGCACCTCCTTCTATTTGGGTCTGAAAAGCTGTTAGAGGAGATGGAAACAAGGACAAAGTGAAGTTAAAGATGAGAAAACAAGATGTTGCATTAACTACTGGCAATCAAGTAACATCAAATTACGTACTTGCCTTGTTATGGGCTTTTGCTGTCTCAAGTCCCAGACAACTGGAAATCAAGTATAAGAAACAAAAAAAAAAAATGTAAGTATTCCACTCTCCCCACGGCAAACTGACAAAAAAAACTCCGAAGTTCAATACCAGATATGCCATTATATGAAGTTGAAGCTAGTATGTGCTGAAACTTGGGATTCCAAGAGACAAAAGAGACCTCTGTTTGAGCCCCAGAGCCAACTCCCTATTTTGAAAGAAAGGAACATTCATGCCTTTATCAGAACATATGGAAAACTCAAAAAGAACCATGCAAGAATTACCAATCTTAATTTCATGTTTAATGCAGGAGAATATAATACCTTCAGAGGTGGGAAAAGATTTGGCTCAGGAGGCTTTGCCAGATCCCAGATGCATATTTCTCCTTCATCAGCTCCAGAAGCAAGCAAATTTGGTGCCATCGTGCTAAATTCCAATCCACGAACCTACGTTTTGAGTTACAAAAGAAAAGTAGAGTCCACTATATTAAGACAAGCCCGGATACAGCAAAATGATAATGATGACAAGGTAGTAAATAAATTTTGGTGTCGACATTATTACCGGTCCGGTGTGCTTCTCAAGCCTAGCCACCAAAGCTGCATCTTGATCTTGGGAGCTTTCGTGAATAACATAAAAGGACAAAATGTAAAGCATCATAACTTGCCAGGATAAAGAACAACATACAAAGGCGGAATACTTTTGTTAGGCTGATGGCTCCATTGAATTATTCAGATTTTAAAACTGTTGGTTCAAACCAGAATTACAATAGAACATAGAAGGTTGTTTCCATAGAACTGTTGGTTCAAACCAGAATTACAATTGAACAAATAGAAGATTTTACTGTTGTTTCCATAGAAGGTTGAACCTGAGTTTCTGTACTGTATATAACACATAATAGAGGTTGGATAAATATCAGCACAGTAACTCTCACTTACTGTAAAATCTCAAATAGAACATACAATGATTAAAGAGCAAAATAACAATAAGCTCAGTGCAATCTGAAACTCAGGTTAAGCTCAAGTGTCCACATGAATACGTGATGTTTTGATATAATCTTTTTATACCTCCAGATCAAATACAAAACATTATGCTTTATTCAAGAGCTCAGTAACAAGTCAAAATTTTAAGTTCCAGATAGCATGCATTCTCTTTCCCAAAATTCCATTCCACTTGGTCTCTATTTGTATGTCATTAAGATTCTAATTCCAGTATCTTGTACTAGGAATTACAAATCTACTAATCATAAGACAAATAAATTAACAACTAATTATATCAATAAGTTTCAACACTCATTATCCATCAAGGATAATTCGACCCCCTTCCTTTCAAAAAATATGTAATTCCGTACTCACAAATGCAATCTACTGTTTAGAATTCCAACACATTTCAGGTATTACAAAACCATGCCTTATAATGCACCAGATCTGTTGAATTACACGCACCTGATCATAGTCCAAGGGTTCCAGACACCAATGGATCCGTCGCCAAGCCCGCCAGCAAGCAAGCCCAGCGAGAACTCTTCAGACGAAGCTGGTTTAGACCACGACAACCGATTGAACCGATCCGGACTGGGAACTGACACCGCAAGAGGAAGATCAGGCGCGTCGGATTGAAAATCTAGCTTAAATATCTCGAGATTAGCGGAGGAGCTGAAGGACAGATCCACCGCACCGGACATAGTCCCAGCGGCGAGGTACGGCGCGTCAGGAGCGATCGCCACCAGCGCCGATCGCTGTGCACTCTTGATGCACGCCATGAGGGAAGAGAGGGAAGAAGGGTCTCTGGATCTCGGTTTGAGTAATTTGAGAAGGATGTCTGGGATCTGGAGGGAGTGTTTAGGCCTTCGCTGTGGCCTTGCGGATCGGGGTCGAGATGAAAAATTACGGAACCAGGCAGCAGTGAAAAATCAGAAATCATCGGAGGGTTTCATTTAGGTGCCTTGAGATAGTTTGTAACGTACTCTATAGATTGATTGTGTAACGAGCTATTAGAAAAAAACCAGTTAGTTACTCACTACATTAAATGAATTATAACAAAAATACAGAAATATGCAATTTGGAGAGCCAGTAGGAAAATGTTATAGTCACTGGGAGATCCTACGGTAATCTTACGAACACGCTGACGATGGAATCTTAGCCCTTCAAATTACAGCGATCTGCCATCTGTCGATCCTGTTAAAGACCCGAGTAGCGTTGATTTCTGGATAAGAGTTGATTTTCTATTTTATTCGACCTTTTTCTTTGGATCAAAGGACTAACTTTTGGTTCAGTAGTGTGACACTTCTACGTTATTACCTTTATTCGCCGGTTGGTTCATATCATCTTCATTTCTTTAATCGTCAAAAAAAAAAAAATTTATCACATCAATATTTTAATAAAAAATTTACAATAATTTCAGGTTTTCAGTACATCATTACGTCTTTAATTTTAATTTCTCTGACGAAATAAAAAATAATTTTACCAGTATTAATATTTCGTCCCTAAAATTACTATTTATAACATCTGATGTGGTATTACAGTAATTGACAATTGATCCACATTCCTATAATTATCATATCATCATTTGTAATTTCTTTACAAACAGAAAACTCTTACATACGAGTAGAACTAGGGTGTGATGTGCTCACCAAACTCTTTGGTGAGCACAACTCTACATAAATTATCGGATTCACTTCAAACGAGATGAATCCAACCGATGTACTTTACGAGTGATGCGCGTCTATGCAAAATTTTGAATTTTTGAATTCATTTAGTCTCAAGTCAAGTGGTCAAAATTGATGAAAAATGAATGATCCAAAATGAAGTTGTTTTAATGCATTCAAAAAATTCTCAATTTTGACCACTTGACTTGAGACTAAATGAATTCAAAAAATTCAAAATTTTGCATGTACGCGCATCACTCGTAAAGTACATCGGTTTCAACGGTTGGATTCATCTCGTTTGAAGTGAATCCGATAATTTATGTAGAGTTGTGCTCACCAAAGAGTTTGGTGAGCACATCACACCATAGTTCTACTCATTACATAACATTGTAAATAATTTTCTTATTCAATATATCTGTTAGTGGAACTTTCCACTAACCCTTAAAAAAAGAAATTACATAACATAGTACGAAGTTTTAATCATTTCATTTTGAGTTTTATGGTTTAAATCTGAGATTTAAATGATATGAATTTGGTTTATTCATTTTAATTTTAAAACAAACTAATTTTTGTGCTTTCAAATTATCATTTAAAACAAATTCATATCATTTTAAAAGATCCAAAATTCCATATAACTGCACTTTCAAATTTGCATCCTTTAATTATCTGAAATTTATCTGAAATTTATCTGACGTAATAAAAAATAATTTTACCAGTATTAATATTTCGTCCCTAAAATTACTATTTATAACATCTGATGTGGTATTACAGTAATTGACAATTGATCCACATTCCTATAATTAAAATTATAATTATCATATCATCATTTGTAATTTCTTTACAAACAGAAATTACATAACATAGTACGAAGTTTTAATCATTTCATTTTGAGTTTTATGGTTTAAATCTGAGATTTAAATGATATGAATTTGGTTTATTCATTTTAATTTTAAAACAAACTAATTTTTGTGCTTTCAAATTATCATTTAAAACAAATTCATATCATTTTAAAAGAGTCCAAAATTCCATATAACTGCACTTTCAAATTTGCATCCTTTAATTATCAGCACTACATAACATTTTTGTGCCTAGATTATTCTTTAGGAGTGCAAAAAAAAAAACCCCATCGCCCTGCATCTTGTCCAGTCCACCTACACTCTTTCCATCCCACGAAAATCGTTTATACCAACTTCAAAAAATATTTTTATCTGAATTTTAGAGAGGAGAAGCAAGAAACATTCTATTTGAATCTTTGTAACAGTATTTCATTAAACTGTAATTGAGTATATACAATCTAAGTCTCAATCTAATGATAGAACTGTTACAACAGCAAAACAGAAAAAATAATAATAATAATAATAATAATAATAATAATAATAATAATAACAGAATGCTGTTAACAGAGACTCTCTTCTATCTTGATCTGCTTGTCTCCAGTTGTGCCTTGAATGGACATCGTGACACCGTTTTTTTGTGACACATCATGACACCGTTTTTTTTATAGGTCAATTTTGCGATTTTAAAATCCAAACAGTCGATCCGAACCGTTTAACATGATCACAATATTAAAATGTGCTTGGAGATCAAATTTTTTACATTTTTTTGAATTTGTTTACTATTATTAAGATGGTTACAAAATTGTTGTTTTTCAATGGTCTGAAAACAATGATTTTGTAACCATCTTAATAAATAGTAAAAAAAATTCAAAAAAAAAATGTAAAATTCGATCTTCAAGCACATTTTAATATATTCATCGTGTTGAATGGTTTGGATCAACTATTTGGACTTTGAAAATGATAGGTGTCAGAATGTGTCACCAAAAAAAGTGTAATTTGATCCCTCCTCGTCATATTAATACTTGTATACTCTGTGTTATAATATGTAAAACCTGAAAATTGTTGTTTATATGCACTTGCTCCACAAAGTCACTGTACATACCTGGCTCTCCTTTTTATCATTTTTGTGATCATTCAATTTTGATCGACTAACTTTCACAAAATAATTTACAATTTTATGTACCCTGTTCACACTCTCGACCTTTGTCGTCTCTAATAAAACCAAAAGTTCGCACACAACTGAGCTAGCAATCATCTAATTATTGATTGGAAAAATAGATAAAATTCAAGTAAGTTTCAATAAGCTTACATCGTAACATCACAGACATCGAATAGTCCGTACTGCTAAGCTTAGCTTCAACTCGCGCGATTTATGTTCGTTCATTGATGACAAGAGCTGGAAAACCGATTTCACTGACGGGAGTCCAAAATATATAGGAGGCTCTCACTTTGAATCCGTTATAGTCATTAAAGACCAAAAATTTTAATTATAAAAATTGATAAATCAAATAATCACAGTTTCTATTATTTCATTTTCACTACATTCTCAGTTTCAAACTGAGGACAACAGAAGTTTCTCTCTCTACCCACCGGTCTCTTTTTATATAAAACATTTTAAACTGTTCTTAGTTTGAAACTGTTGATATGTCCTATCCCGGGAGAGTAGGCTGTATGGGGATTCAAGTGTTTTTGGGCTTGTCCCGTCTCGTGTCAACGGGCCGAGCTTATGGACTTAGTGAAAGTGTGAAGGTATTAGTTGGGAATTGAGTCACACTGAATTCAATGAACTGTTTGCCTTAAATAGGTCACTCTTCTAACCGCTAAACGCGTTATCAGAACGGTTAGGGGAGTTCGCATAGAAGCAGTGACGCTCGCACGAAATGACAGCGACCTCCGCATAGATAGCGGTGACGGGAACCCGAGTTCGAGCTGGGTTATTATGGGCTCGGCCTGCTCTGGTTCCGCAGTTATTTTGGGCTTAAGCAAGCGAGGGCCTTATTCGGGCCTCGTTAGGCTTGCCGAGTTGTTGGGCCGAGGGCCTTTCGGCCTTTTGGACCTCGGCCCGATTCTTATTTGGACCTCGGGCCCTATTGTTTTTGGGTCTTGGTCCAACCTGCGGTCGGACCATCAACCTCGCTGTTTTCGGTCTCGGGCCGGGTTAGGAAAAGGTTTACTTTTTAGGCCTTTCATCTCGGGCCGTGTGCTTTTAATGGCGCTTATCCTTTTACCTTGAGTTGGCCCTTAGTTAGGTCCGAATCCCAAGGCCTCGTGGGCCAACATTAGTTTGGTCAAGGGCCTTTCATACATGGACCTATCATTAGCCCTCGAAGCCGAAATGCATCTGTATGATGCTTTCGGTTTGATAATCTTACCTTCGAGGGAGACCTTTTTCAGAAATATTTACTTTGCACTTAACGGGCTCTTTTAAATTTGATCAACAGACTTATTTTTATTGGTAACTTGCTCTCGGCAACATGTGTGTTGTTTGGTTCTTGAATCGAATTCGTTCTCCGGGGTTATGCAAAAATCTCAACCCCCAAGCTAAATAGATTTATCGTTATCTCGTCTTACTCTCGGAGTTTAATGAATTCTCTACTTCCGCAATTATGTAGTTTTATCTTTACATTAGTTTGTTGCCGTTGCTGGACAAATCATTTTGGTCTTTGTCTCGAGCATATCTGCTTTTGTATTATTTCATTCTCGGGTTCAGATAATGTTCCCTTGTCCGAGTCGGATTATCTTTGAGTATATAATGTGTATACAGCTTTCTGTTTTATTCATTTATTCGCGATCAAGGGCATACATTATTTGATTCGGATGCGTTATTCTAACTTTAATTGTTAACACTTTATTGTCGTCTCGGACAATAGCTGTTTTTACTGAGTGTAGACAAGCGTTGCATTGTCATCACCTTTCTCTTTTTTTTACGAGGTTCGCGACAAGGTGATAAACACGTGATTCATAAAGGAAGACAAGGAACATAACAGATATGTAAGAGAGAAGAAATCATATAGTAAAAACTTAAACGACTATATTGATAGATAAAGAATGTAAACCGAGACATAAGGGGTGGTTTGGATCTTATCTATTTCATGTAATAGGACATGGCTGAGCATCACTATCCTCGATATGGATTTGACTGAGTATCATTGTCCTCGGGGAACTGTTATGCAAGGACTTCCTTATCGGAGTCCTCGAAATGATCATCTACATCGAGTTGATCTGCGGTAGCCATCTCTATCGTGGGTCCACCCGGGTAATGTCTGCGGAAAGAGTTGCAGTGAGTTGTATCTTTCCCTCGGTCTTTTTACTTTTTACTTCCTTTATTTTTATCTCTCGAGCATTGAGGACAATGCTCAATTTTATTTGGGGGGTAGGAGGTAAATTGACCATGTATCTTTAAATTTTTCGCATTTTTATTTTCTTTTAGATGCTAGTAATTTTACTCAATTTTTGACTAGGGTTGGAGGCTTTACAGAAAATCCTAGAATGATTGGTTGAGCTTTTTAGCTAACTTGCATTTTAATTTCCTTAGGAGTAGGATAATCAAATAAGGAATTCGTTTTGAATTGAGTTAGGCTAGGATTTAGACAATTGGCCATAATACAAAAATTCGAGATTTTTTTAAAAAAGTAATTAGTGACCTCAAACTGAACAATAGATTGCTAACCATAAATGTTGACCAAAAACCGCAAAACATTAGAATTTTTATTGTTGAGTGATTTATTTTTGCAAAGTCTCTTAAGTCTGAGAGTGGTTCAAGAATACCCGTTTATTATAGATAGACCCCCTAGCGAAACTATGCAATAATTAATTGTATGAATGAATACTTGGAATTGTGGTGTAATCATGTTACTTGTGACACAAAAATATTTACTTATGCAAATTTTTAATTTTCAGAAAAACAGAAAAATAAAAAAAAAATCAGAAATGAGAAAATCCAAAAAAATAGAAAAATTCAAAAAAAGGAAAAATAGAATAAAAGATGGAGGATAAAAAGAGTACGAGTGCCTACGCAAGACTGGTTACCAATAGGCTTGACAAAACCTCCCAAATTTTAAATTCTGTGCATATTTAATTTTCTAAAAATTATCACAAGTACCAACACACTTAGTTGTCATATTTTGCTCCAATCAATTAGGAAGGAAAATCAAAATTTATCTCATTAGAATTTATATTGATTGGAGGGGATCCGTTTATAATAAAGGGAGAAATTAATACTCTCGAATTTAGAGATATTTGTGAAGTAAATTGTTCGATAATAATTTTTCTAAGAAATGCACAATAAGGTCAATCATCGGGTGAACAAATGGTTCAAAGGAGAGGTCATGAATATTTTTGAGGTTCTAAATTTTTAATGTCATGACAATTGTACCAAGCCCAAATTCTAGTTAATTTTAAACAAGTCCTCGAGACTGTATGGTTAAACTTAGACCGGACCTTTGACTAGCTGGGATGTTGTTGCTTGAGAACAAGCAACAATTCAAGTTGGGAGGCGTCATCAGAGTCAAAATGATGATGAATTACGTAGGGTTTTGGCTTAGGTTTGCATATTATCTCGCACTTATGTTTAATTAATTAGAGGAAAAAGCTACTGTCACCCTTCTTTATGTTTTATTGCAGAAAACAGGTTTTGGGACTATTTCACATCAAATGGAGCAAGAATCAGGTCAATCGGACAAGGCGACGCTCAACGACTAAGGCCCTGTTACGGTTCGTATTAGTTGATACGGACCCAGTCAGATACGGACCAGGAGATAACTATTGGGTTTTGAGGCTACCCAAAGCCATTAGGCTTAAGCTGCGAAAAGACCGTAAAACAACAATTTTTACTTCTAACTTAAGCCAAAAGGATTGAAGTGGTATGTCAGATAATCTACCGAGAGTTTACATACCTGTTCAATCCTTTCTTAGATTAAAACCGTAAGTAAAACTTTACTCATTCAGATCATAGATTAAGTAGTATGTCGGATAATAACCGAGAGTTACATACCAGATTAATCCTGTATAGACCCAAAGTAGGTAAACCGTATTTACTTGTATTTTAATCAGTTTATAGATCTACTCCTTTGATTGATTTCTAAAAGATTAAATCTATTTAACAATTAAATAGATTAATATAACATTTATTTACCTTGCTTCCAAATTCAAATTGGAATGCAGTCTGACCCGGCTGTCTGACCCGGTTAAGCAAGCACCAAAAATATAGGTGCCTCTATCGTTATCCACCAGAAACTACCAGAGAGTTGGTATTTCATTTGCCAGAAATACTATACCAACGGTATTCAAAAAGTCGTGGTTTTCGGTAAATCACTATTCACCGAAAGTACGAAATTTCTGACAAAACACTATTCACAAGAATAACTTTTATTCTTGCAAAAATATATATATGGATAATCAGATTTTCTGCAAATCACTATTTGGGAGAGAAAATTAGATACGAATCGAATAAGTCTGATTCGTACTTTGATTTGGACTTCAAATGAACTTCTTAAATATTTTCTCACATTTCATGCCTATTTATAACCTATAAAGTCGGTTCAATCAGCCATAAATTGTGGCGGTTTAAGAATCAAAAACCAAAATTGATTTTGTCATATTTGTTTAATATATTTAATTAAACAGTTTTCATTTAATTAATTTAATTTAATTTAGGCTTTAATTAAATTCTAAATTTAATAAGGAACTAAATTCAAATTGGACTTTTTGGTCCAAAATATTAATTCATAATTAATATTTTAATCCATATATTATATATATATACAATTTATTCTGAATAATTGTATTTTCTTGCGTTTGCGCATAAATTTATACGACGTGTCATACACGTTTATAAATTTAATTCGGTTTAAGCATGTCATCTCCATGACATATATTTTATTCCTTAATTATAACACTTTATAATTAATCATAAAATTTCTCTGATTACTTTCCTATTGGTGTGACCCTATAGGATCTGTGTTATGTTGGCAAAATAGAATTAGAACTGTTCTAACTTCTATAATCATAGGTGGCACCTGGCAAGTACATTATGACACCAATTACACAGATGATGCTGTACCGTACAATATCAGATCCAGTAAACGATTTACTTCGTGTTAATTCTTTTGTCTCATAGCTATCAGATTAGTTTCAAGGTAGGTGGGTGTCATCCTGCAAACTTAATCTTTCTTGATCCTGAATAGATTATCAAATATGTTACTCTTGTAATCATACTGGATCCAGATAATCATATTCTATCAAGGGGCCCAGTGATGCTATAGCTCGTATTGAGATACGAGGGACAATAGTACTTTTGATAAACCATCTTTTCCTCCGCATAAGCTATGTATACCGAAGAACTATCCTTATAGCTACTTTTTACGGATAGCGTTAGATAGCAATCACACATATACATCTCTTATGTAGGAAAAATGAATATCTCATACTTTAGAACTTAACACTAAAATGAAAACATTAATGACACAAACACAATTCCATTTAATGTTTCATTTGGGGTCTGTCAAATATCATGTTCTCTAACATGTATCTGTGTGATTAAAATGACAACTCTTTGTCTATGGTTTGTAAAACTTAACCATCATTTAATCCACACACTAACCTTATAGCGGTAATTAGTGTTCCTGCTAATTACCTTGGTTAGAGACTTTTAAGAGTACTAGTTAAGTGCCCGTGCGTTGCAACGGGGATTGAAATACTGTTTTGATGGCTTTCTTTAGATGTGATTAAATTCATTTAAAAGTTATCATAATCCATTAAACAACGGCAGATAATGTAAACCCCTCATAATCCCAGGATTTATTGTCAGTGCAGAAGCAGCACTCGCATTGTTAATTTCTTCCTGTAAGAGCATAAATTCAAGAGCGTTGATCAAACTTTACCATTTCAAATCAACAACCCAATGATTAATTAGAGAGGCAAAAATCGGTTTCAAGTCACATTTAAGCAATCCATTATCGAACTTTATTTAATCACCAAATCAACCCCTCCAGCAATCAAAATAAGGTAAGAAAAGGAGAAAAAGCACATTTATACACTGGTCATACAATTTTGTAAAATTTCATGATAATAAGCTGCTGATTAAATGAAACAACTAACCGTGCGTACCTTCAAGCATTTTTAGAGCTTGCTGAAATACCTTCCCAGATCATCTCTACTTGTATTAAGCCTCTCTGCATACATATATACATTCATTTTTAAATAAATTAAAGAGAGATGAAATAAAATAAAAAAACTATAGTGCGGCTTATTTTTTAAGAAAAAGAAGAAGACAATTTATAATTTTATCATGTTGAACGGTTCAGATCGACTATTGAACTTTGTAAACAGAGATAGGATCCAAAAGTACGGACCAATGTGCGTTATGCATAGTAACATAGCCTCACTATAAAAGAAGTATCATAAAAAACAAACTATGCGAACCCCGCATTTTTGGAGATACATTCCTGCATTGTGTATCACAAAAGAGGAAGATAATAAGGATTGGTATTGTACATGAGATGATATTTAATGGGTGTGAGCTTAATGCCGTAACCTATAAAGAAGTTGTATGTCAGAGCACAAATTCTCCTGTAAAGATACTGTATTGTTGGCAAGCAAGTAAAACTTTGGGAAAGATACCTTCTAAAAAAAATATGCGCTAATTGGGAAATCATTGTTTCTAAGGATCAAGACACATCAACAAATTGGTTTTGAAAAACAAAAATAATCGATCCAGTCTTTAAAACAGTAGAAGTGATCAAGCAGCATACCGATTTAAACTGACTCAAGTTTTCTAAATCCATAGAAAATAGCAAAAATTGAAAAAGAATATCAGAAAAATAGCATAAAATAGCATAAAAAGGAATATTCATAGAAAATAGCATAAAAAAGAATATCATAAAAATTGAAAGGCTGAGATTCAAAAATCCATAGAAAATAGCAGAAAAAACTCCAATTGATACAAAATGTGAGTCTAAACTGCTTGGAAGAGAGTCCTCTACGTGTCTGTGGAATGTACAATGTCTCAGGGTTCAGTGCCCTCTATTTTTTTTGTGGATTTGGAGAGGGCATCGAACTTGAGACATTTATTTCTTCATGCTGTTCCTTCTGGTTCACCCTCTATGGGCCTACTGTTCATGATCAGTCCATCGAGAGAGTTTTATTGATTGTGGAGGACGTTTAACTCTCGGCAGGCGCAAGCCCCCGTCGTTAATTACATCAGCTGACCCTTCCAAGTCAAACCAAACACCTCGTTCATTTCTGAGATTTGTGCCTACTTTTTTTAAACCGAATAATGGGGTCAAAAGAGGGGCTCATGTACCGTTTGGATTTGATTGATTGGTTCTCGTTGTTTGAATGCATGTGAATGTATGTATTCATGATGCATGCTTAATTATGCAATTTTTGTGATGATTGTATTTATTTATTATTTAAAATATATTTTATACTTGGAAAATATGTACATGTGCTTATTTACAATTTATTTATGAAGAAAATCATTTGGATTTAGGAAAAGGGGTATTTTGGTCATTTGACAGGTTGTTTGATGTTTGGATATGTTTAATTTTGGTATAGAAGTGTAGGTAATTTGATTTGGGTTTCGTTTGGAGGTGGTTTGAGTCAATTTGGACTTGAAACGAAGAAGTTATGGCCAAAAAGGACTTGTTTATGAAGTTTTAAACTTTTTGGGGACCTGTTTGTAAAGTCTGAGGGATTGGGATTTGTGATCTGTGCTGAAGGATTTGTTTTATTTTCAGGCCTACTGACATCTGGGTCCATGAGTCAGTAACTGTTGGATTTTGAGTTTTAAACATGGGTCTTTAGATGAAGGGTTCGCATCAAGATCCGTGCTCTTCATTCGAATTTTATTTCGGCGCTTCGATCAAACAGCCCAGACTTGCTTTACAATTCGTACTCTCTTTAATATGAACTGAGGGTTTCGATTGAAGTTAGGTTTTAGGTTCCGGTGATGATTCCGGTCACGGCAAGGTTAGAGGAAGGCATGGATGGCATCACCTCCATGTCAGGAGTACATTGAACATGTTATTGGCGACAAGTGGTTGCCGGACGGTGACAGCATGTGGTGGTTTCTGGCGGAGCTGAGGCTTCGGTTCCGATTTGGTTTCTAACTCAATTTCCTTGCATTTTGCTTGATACTTTCTTCGATTGTCAAGTGGTTCTGGGTCGTGTTAGGACATGGAACTACTTGAAGTACCAATTTAGAAGTTGGGCATGGTCAAGTTTCAAGCTTTCAGTTTGGTACCGATTCAGTACCGGTTTGACATGGGGAGCTTTTAAAGCACAATTGGTTTCAGAGAACTCATGTTTGAACTATTTGTAACATAATTGAATTCTCAAGGGCTCGGCTTAGACATGAATTTGGATTTTGGATTCGGGTAGAGTGGGCAATTCATGATATTCATATTCTCATGACACTAAATCGCATTTATTTTGTGAATAAATGTATGTTTTTCATCATCAATTTTTATTGGAATACTTTGAATTATGTCCATGGCAAATTTCATAATTTTTATAGTTTTACTTCCATTTGAAGATATTTAAATATGTAGGGGTATTGAAATAATTTGGTTAAATTAAATAGCAGAATTTTCATTTTTGAAGGCTGAACTTTGAAAATTCATATAAATTGAAAGAAAATCCAAATAATATGCAATTTATATCCATTTTGTGGTTTTGAAGTCCTTTGTTTAACTATGTTGTTTGTTTGCATTTTGGTCCCTGTATCAGTTTACTGGGGCAAATCGGCTGACAGAGGTCATTTTGCTACTTTAGGCACATTTGGTGTACCAGTAGCAGCTCCTATGTCTTACATTGTTGAGTTTGGGTTTGATATTGTACCAAGGACTGGTTTTTAGAGTTATTTTCATATGGTTACACTGACTGATTGATGTCAGAACAGATTTTTTTGGGGTTTGAATATTACTGCTTTTGGTATCAGCAACATAAGAATAAAATCAAAAAAAGCTCCAAATTATTATTCTAATATATTTAAAAGTCAGAAAGGCTGGTCAGGGTCAGAAAATATGCAATGAGGTCCCTGACTTTATTAAAATTGAGTTTTAAATCCATTTTTCACTGATTGAGAGACAAATCATTGAGGTTTCATTAGATTAAAGATGTAAATGACATATGAGAAGTCCATTTTGCTGTCTATTTACACTTTGAACCTTCTACCTCTCACTATTTGCATATTAGTCCTTTTATTTTCTTTACATTGTGTAATCTGGTACACATGGTTCATTTATGCACAAGAAATTAAATGGCAGTATTATGCAATATAGGTCTCATTCAAAAAGTTTGGAAAGGAAATACACAGCTCAACCATGCCCAAACCATACTTTTATATTTATTTGTGTAATACTTTTTAATTCCTTTTTAATAAAGCAATAGAATCGCTCAAATATAGATGGAACTATACAGCTCAAATATCCACATTTTTTGCCATTTATTACTTCATTCAAGAATTAAAAAGCTCATAAGAAAGAAAAAAGAACAGAAGGAAAGGCAAAGAATATTTGATTTTAGTATTTATTCATAACGTTGCTTTTTTTTTTGAAACAATAAAAGGGACTGCATATTTATTTTATTTTTCCAGAACCCTTTGGCTTTATGTAATCAGCTATAAAGCTGCATTTGCCTCATTTTTATTATTATTATTTTTTGAATTAATCTCACAGTAGCATTGACGGCTATAGGAGATGTCATTGCTATCAGGAAAATTCAGATCTCTAATCATTGATAATAACGAGATCTAAACTTCCATTATTGATTGACAGTAAGATGCAAAGAAGCCAAATACAAGCAAACAGAGAAGAAAGAGTAGCAAGGTAAAGAACAAAAGAATCAGCAAGAAAAAGTAAAGAAAGGAGACTCGAATTTGCTCTCCAAGTAAGAACCTTTATTGCTTATGATATCCTTACAATCGGTGGCCTATTTAGCATTTGCATTGCAAAAGTAGCTGATTCCAATCTATTTCTATTGAGAAATGGCAGGGGTTTTGAGTAGAGCTTTGGCTTTGAATTGATGTATAGTATAGGCAGCTGTATATAGGCGCAGGGTGTTTCAGCTATTGGTAGCTTGGTATGTATATGGGGTTATGGCTGTAGCTTGAGTAGGTTATGTGGTCATGGCTGTGTGTGTATGGAGCATTTTGCTGTGTGTTTTTCGGCAGGTGTTATGATTGTATATATATGGGTGTTGTTCTCTTTTCTTAGCTGCAAGGGGCTTATATAGTCATGAATTAGGGCAGCAATAGGTGTGGATTCATCCTTTCAAAAGATTTTGACCATGGTAGAAGAATTGGAAGAGGAGTAATGGATACCTCATACCTGTCCAAAAGAAACCTTCCCTACATCTCTAGTACCCAGCACAGCTCTCGAGTCCCCGAGATTTCAACTACAAGATCAAAACCCTAGGAAAAAAATAATAATTAGCATCATGATCAATGTGCAATCTGGCTTCATAGTTTGGTAAGCTAGGATTTATTCCAATTCTTTATCCTATTAGGGGTCACAAAGCATTTTTGCTCTAACAAGGATTGCTATACCTGAAATCTCAGTCACGAATAATAAGATTTTACTGCATGTGCATCAGAATGAACAAATTTCTATTTTTTTGTTCATCATTTTTTTTTGGCTTAATTCAAATTCCTTTGACATTATCAAATTCATCTTCAACTCAATAAAAAATAGTGTGAAATTGAAATACCTTCTTTACCAGTGTGACAGCTGTGGGTACAGCTACAGAAGCAATCAATGCTCTGATGTTTCTTCAAGTCCCAATCCATCAACCTTAAAAGCCTTCAAAATGATAACGAAGCTGGTGGTCACAACTGAAAAAAATAAACTCATCACAACTTTAGTATTAAACTCTTTTTATGAACACCAAACTATTTATAAAATCTTGTTTCGACTCAGATCAAATCTCAACTCTTTTTATAAAACGTTTGAAGTACATATTTTCTATCTAGGTTTTCCTCATCTCCTTTTCTTGGATTCTCGTCTGCCTTGATGACCATGCAACATTGCCTCTCTCGTGGTTACAATCAGCCAACATCTGCAAGAAAAAATAGAGTATTTGTTCCTACAAGTATGCATGAATGAACCATATCAAAATCAGTGCACATACAATCAGATTACATGAAACGAAAATCACAATACAGCAAATGCAGAAATGAGAAGATCCATATAACCAAAATCACAACCATAATTCATTTATAATACATGAACCAAATTGACATAACAATTACCAACAAAAGAGGGGGCACATACATATTAACAAAAGAGGGGCACATACATAGTAACAATTACCAACAAAAGACGGGCACATACATGTACTAACAAAAGAGGGGAACATACCATATACCACCAAAAGACATCAAACTCCAAGAACTAAACCCCTAACATAATCATTACTCTAATTATAATATAAAGTTGTTCCTTCAGCTATTATCCTTGACCACCTTCTTGACCACCTTCCTTCTTTTATAGTCAGCTGCCCTATGCATACGGGTCCTTAAGAGCAAGACGCTGTCTTCTATTGGTTCTGAAGGATTTGCTTCAAAGCTTCTCTTCTTATCTTCTATTTCGCTCATGGTGAAGGACGATCCTTTCTCTTTCAAGAAGCCATCCATTCCACATTCCTACAACACAATATAAAGACATGCTGAAATTCGTACAACACAATATAAAGACACGCTGAAAGTAAAATAGAGACGAAGTCTTAGTATTATAGGTATCATAGTATGGTACAGTACCGTCCAATCTGATTGAGGTATGCATTGACCAACGGTCATTGTAATAAAAATAAAAATATACTCAGGAATTGGTCAGACTTGGATAATTTTTCAGTAATTTCGAAATGAAAAGGAAGTCTTTAAAAAAAAAAACTCTTAAAGAGCTGAGAAAACAAGTTATACTATTAAATTGTTTCAAGGTGCTCTTTCGCATATTCACAACCTGCACTGAGATATTGTGCTCTAATATTGAAGTAAATAATTTTAATTTGTCAATCAAAGAGAACAAAAATTAAAGGTAGGTTGCACTTCAAGGTAGGTTGCACTTCAAATCATGTCTCTAGATGTATGGTACATATTACCTGAATATTACTTAGCATGTTTTCCATGCTGCTAACTAAGCGATAAGGCCACCGTGGAATATTATTACGCCTGCACCAAACCGCGAGAGTTGACTGGCTCACTCTCAGTTCCTTGGCAGCTTCTTTCTTTGTTTTTTTAAACAATGGAGCGACCAATGCATATGATAACTCTTTCATTTTCCTCCTAAAAGTTATATAAAATTTATAATATTAGAAGTAAGACAAGTGAGTTTAACGGATCACTCTAACAGATAAAAAAGTTATCATAGAAAAAAAGTAAAATTGTCCTAATTATTCACATTTTTTCAGCAATGGATAAAAAGTAAAAATCTTTTAAGCTATCTGTAATTTTTGAAATAAGTTGAAACCGTGTTCAAATAGCCTTATTAAAATTGTAATAACCTTCTGTCAGTTTTGAGTTAGAATTGAATTTTTGTGAATCATAGAAATATAGTAGAGCATCTTTCCCAATTGGTTTCAACCTCATCCAATAAACCTACAGAAAGATATTTAATTTACAAAATGACATTCAGCACAGTTTTGGGAAAAAGCTGGAAAATAATTTCTGAAAATCAAATTAATGCAATTTTGATTCAAATATAATGGAAATTTGTACCAGAAACCACTGTACGTGATCTGAGATATATTTAGAACTTCAATAATTGTTAAAGATTAAACAATTAAACAATTGGTTTGAATATAAACAACAATAATAGTAAAGATTACTAACGTTGACTTCTGCTCTGGAGCATTAACTCGAAACATAACGGGACCATTCACAGCAACATTCAAAAGCTGCGGGGCAGGATCGGGTGAATCCACCTATATAAGAAGCATAAAGGTGAAATTGTGTTATTTTGCTTGTAAAATGAAATGCATATCATAATGGGAAAAAGAATTTACAATAATTTCAATACCTCATCCACACCAATTGATTATAAAGCATCAACGGGACCATTGACAGCAACATTCAAAGGTTGCGGGGCATGATAGGACGAATCCACCTATAGTAAGAAGCACAAAAGTGAAACTCTAAAAAAATTTCTTGTAAAAGGAAACGCATTCATAATGGTAAAAAGAAAATTCGAGAATAATTTCATTACCCCATCCGCGCCAATTGATTCTTCTATATTGAGATCCAATCCCACCAAAGCACGGATGTTTTCTATGGCCTTGACGCGTGAGCTTAATTTCCAGATGGGTGCCATTATCGTCTGCACTCCATATAAATGAAATAATAGTCTCACTCAAAAAGGTGATAAAATATGCAAAAAGTGGTAAAATATGATTAAATTAGAAGGGACATTGCATCAGTTAAAAAAAGGTTGATTTCTTAGCCACTGTATTTGTGAAATTAGTTTTAATTTCTTCACTTGAGTTACAAACCAATCAGACAAAGAGAAAGACTTGTAAAAATAACCTAATTTCTTAACCACTACATTTGTGAAACCATTTATTCACTGTATTTGCAGAAACATGCATTCCTTTAAACATGAATAATCTCACTCAATTAACAAGACACAAATCAAAAGCTTTCTTTAAACATGAAATGCATTGTTCAAATGATAATTCAAATTAATTTCGAAGACCCTCAGTAAGTATCATATGAGACCAAAGGGGTAAAAGGCCAATACCAGTTTTCTATTTGTATAAGGCAATATGAATTTTTAACTCAAGTGATTAATGGATGAGGGATACGGTATTTATAGGGCTAATTTGGCGGGAACCGACAATGATACGTGCTGTCCTTTGAATGTAGAAAAATTACCATTTTTTGAAGACATCGCAGGAGATCGACGCGGCACACACAGGCACTTGAGAACCTGTCTAATCCAGGTTTCGAGACAGCATCGCAGGAAATTGAGACGGCATCGCAGGAGATCGAGACGGCACCGCCAGGCTCCGTTTCCGATATTGCAACACGGGATCGCTTTCCATTTGAATCGAACGGAGAAGAAGAAAAGGTGAAAATAGTGCAATGTAAACCCTCGTTTTTTTCCGATCGAACAGAGAAGGAGCGCTGGAGTGCTGGACCCTCTTTACTTGCGTTAAAATAATGCAATGCAAATAACAATTTCAAATGTCAAATAGATTATAGATACAAGGTCAAATGACAAAATAGACAATTTTTCATAAAGGTTTTTTTAATGAGTGGGCATGGCAGTGACCTTTCGTAAATAGAAGGGGTAAATGATCTCTCTTTAAATTGTCTATTTGTATTCATGAAAGGCTCAAAGTACAATTTGAAAAGTGAATGTCATGCCAACTTATATTTGACTAAAATTATTTCTCATTTTGCTTAAAATTATAATTAATCGATTTTGAATCCGAACCGAATTAGTTTGGACCAAACAGTTCGTCTTTTCAGGTTTAATGGTTCAGTTCGGTTTGATTTATAAAACCGAATTATAACTTCAGTTTGGTTCATTTGGTTTAGAAATCATCAAAATCGAATAACCGAACCGACCGAACCTTTATATTATAAATTTTGTCCGGACAGTCTCGATTTATATTTATTAATACCTCGATTTATTTCTTAATTAATTGCTTTAAATACTTTGGTTTATTTCTTAATATTTCGGTTTATTTCTTAATATACTCCGGTTTATTATAAATCAATTGCTTTAACTAACAAAAATTAATATATTTCGGTTTGCACCGAATAAACCGAACAAACCGAAATGAAACCTTGGTTTGGTTCGGTTCGGTTCCAATGCTAAATCGGTTCGGTTTGGTTCCATTTTTGAAACCGAATTATAACTTCAGTTTGCCTAGTTCGGTTCGGTTTCAACCGAACCAAACCGATGAACACCCTTGATGTCAAGGAATTCGCATTCTCTCATATATGTCAATTTTTTCATTTTATATTTTCTTTGTTTGTATTATTGGTTTCATTTTCTGTTTTCTTTTTTGTTTTTAATTTTATTTTTCCATTCTATTTCGTTGTTTATTTTTATTTATGTTTTCGTTGTGTCTATTATTGGTTTATATTTTTCATTCTGTTATATTTTGTTCTCTTCTGTTGTTATTTTTTTTTCATTCTGTATCGTTCAGTATTTTCTCATTCCATTTACTATCCCTATTCACTTATTGAAAGACAAATACATATTTCTTAGGGGCGGAATTCAATTTTAAGTATAGGGGAGCTAACTGAGTACACATCATATTTTTTTTTTAAATCTCTATAACACAAGATTATAAGATTTTTCACTATTTAAATTCATAAAAATAAAATAAATCATTAACATAAATATAAATGACATGTCTATGAAGTAAAACATAACATACTAACATTTTCTTTATTAAAATTTTGACCTGTGATTTTTTTAAAAATCATATTCTACTTTCATACAAATCCTTGTACACAAAACATTAATAGTTTCTTCTGTAATTCCATACACAAATTATTTTTTATTAAAAGAGTTAAAAATCGAAAATAATTCATGAATTTAACACTTTGTAAATAGTCAATAAATAACAAGCAAACCTTGAAATCAAACCTCAATTCCAAGAAAAAAAATATGACGTCCTTTACATCAATTTAAATTTAACCTTCTTCTTGATGAACATGCATGTTCAAATGATAATTCAAATTAATTGTTCTAAGGAAACATGCATGTTCAAATGGGAAATAGCACCAAAATAATATCGATTTGAGGAAACATGCATGTTCAAATGATAATTCAAATTAATTGTTATGAGGAAACATAAAGCAAATAGCACCACATGCTTACAAGCAACAACGGTAGCACTAACAAAAAAGAAAGAAATAATTTATCATATTGATGAACAACAATTTAAAAAAAATTATGGCTCCAGTATAGCAAGAACAGCAGGTGTTAGCACATCGGCTCGGCTGTTAGATAAAAAAAAACATAAGTTATTGAGAAATTTAGTTAAATATTTGAAGTTAACAATTTAAGCTTAATATTTACCTCATTGTGCTGTTAGAACTTCTCGGTATACAACATTCTTAGTAAAAACTCCTTCAGATGCATTACTATTTCCACAAGGTTTTACAAGTACATGTGTTGTTTGCCGAGATACTCCTCTTGACAATGCCACATGGAGTTGACCGTGTGAAAATACAGGCTCAGGCAAGTAAACACCCACATTTGGTACAGTCTGCCCCTGTGCTTTGTTAATTGTCATAGCAAAACTCAAGCGGACTGGAAATTTCTTTCTCTTAAATCTGAATGGGAACAAATCCTCATCCGAGGGGCTTAAAGGAATTCTTGGAATAAAAATCCTTTTACCTGCATGCTGTCCAACTGCTATCTCCGCATCTATTGCATTATTCTGAAAACTACGACACACCGGTCTTGTACCGTTGCAGAGCCCATTTACAGGATCGAGGTTGCGCAATAAAATTACGGGGCACCCCACTTTCAACTTGAGCACATGAGGAGGCAACCCATTCGGAGTTAGTGAGTTCAAGTATTCAGAAGGATACAGCATACTATGGGTGTCATCCACGGCTGTGTCAAAACTGTGGTAAATCTTCTCCTCACCGGGATAACGGTCAATCATGCGCACATTTAATTCATCCACATGATCATTCTTTGTTGACAAAATTGCTCGAGAAGCGATATAATCTAAATTTAGTCCATTGAGATGTAAAGAAGGAAAGACAACTTCTATGAGTTCATTTATGGACTGCTCATCATTTGTGTAACGAATTGCCATGTCATCCGGAATACGAATAAAATCATCCTCAGATGATGATTCAGTTCCATCACCTACACGTAGTACGAATTGAGAGAACGAAGGATCCAATCTAGCTCGCATGTTTTGTGTAAGCCTTCTTCTCTTTACGGATGACCACAACGGGGACATTGGGAGTGTCGAGTCGACAACCTCTGCCCTAGTTCCACGCCTGACCACAGGAAGAACCTGTCTAAAATCACCACCAAATACTACAATTTTTCCTCCGAACAGTTCATTGCATCCTGTTACATCTTGCAATGTTCTGTCAAGTGCCTCGATAGCTTGCCTATTCACCATGGATGCCTCATCCCATATGATCAAAGTAGTCCTCCGGAGTAGCTCTGCAGTCGCACTTTGTTTGCTCACTGTACAAACAGATTTGCAATCGAGCTTGATAGGAATCTTAAATCTAGAGTGTGCCGTCCTCCCACCGGGCATATTATTAGCTGCTGCTCCAGAAGTGGCAGTAGCAAGTGCAATGAGCCGACAAGATCGAACAGTAGCTAACAATGCCTTATACAAATATGTTTTTTCCCGTACCACCTGGCCCATCAATGAAAAAAACAGCTGGACTGTTGTTTCCAACGTGCTCCATAATCTCCTCATAGGCAGATAGTTGGTCTTCATTAAGTGAATTAGATGCATGGAAATCATCTTCTGATACCTCTATACTATTCTCTTCATGTACTTCTCGAAAATCCCCACAACTATAATCGTTATTTGCAGAGATCTCAGGAAGACCATACATATCTAAACTTTTCCCCATACTTTTGAGATATTCACCAACACTCTTGAGTGTCATATGTTGCACCATTTCCGATGAGCTATGGACTCGAGTGTAGTCTTCCGACATGTCCATGTAATGTTTGTCCCACAACTCGCGGGTATTAGCTACCTCACAAAAAACTAAAATCGTTGCAAAAAGCCTTCTAAGAGCTGACGGGACTTTGAATGTTGCTGCCTCAAGAAGGCACTCAGATAGACTGTCATCTATTTCTATTAGACCTCTCGCCTGAGCTGATGCTCTGTATGATGGATGCACAACTCCATCGACCGTTTTAAGATATTCAAATGAAGTTGCTCCTCTTACATGGTTGAGAAGTATGCGCAAGTAGTATCGATCGGGATCTGTTGGAGGAGCATAAACAACTCTACCGACCTCACCTCCTTTTTTACGCGGTTTCCATATTTTACGGCTTTGGTCCCATGTAAAATACTCTGGGAACTCCCTATACAGGTAATTCCTTGCCTCTGGGAAAGTCTTGTTAGCCTCAAAAAACTCCGTTAACATAGTTTTCTTTAGCTTATCCCTCTGGCAAACCTCCTCCAAATCATCGTTCTCGTTGTAACAAATGGATTGTTTATCAGAAACATGCAGCTGCAAAGATCTTACTGAAGGCTTGATCTCACTCAGGTGAAACCCGAAAATGCGCCATGCTGCCTCCGGTGGTGACACCCATCGAGCATCTTGAAACATTTTAATCTCATCGATGGACGCGCTGGCTTCAGAAGATCCAACATGAACTTGTGTACGGTCGTGACCCTTGTAAATATACTTGAATAGATACTTCACGGCCCTGATACTCGAGCAAATCTCGATGTTGATGTGGCAATTGTAGCGCATTAGCAAATGTGGGTTGTAAGGAGCCACCCATCTATTGTCAAGCTCACAACCTCGCACGTGCACTGTATGGCCATTGTCTCTTCTCCGATATACAGGGTAGGAGTCCTTTCCCTGAACAGTTGTTTCATTAAATTGTCTAGGATAGCGAAACCTACACCGACCATTTATCATGCATGGGCTTGTGTTTCTCAAAGGCCCACATGGTCCGTGCAACATGTGTTTAACAACCAGTTTGTGCAACTGAGGATACTTCCTTTGATCAGGGATCTCTGCGGACACAAGTTTATCATATTGTTCTGGATTTCTGATCTTACAACCAGACTGCAAGATAATGAGAAAATGTGCATGAGGTAACCCTCGTTTCTGAAACTCAATGACATACACGTGCGCAGCGACATCTCCAAAAAAATTACCTTTAAAGATAAATTTCTTCAAATCCTCCATTTTTGCCCGAAATACACGGGCTGTTAAGTCGGGGCGATCTTGTGCTGTTTGTCCAGGCAATAACTCAGTACGTATCTCATCCCATTCCGGATTGCACGTCATGGTCAAAAAGATATCAGGCTTTCCGTATCTCTGTACCAATGCCATAGCATCTAAGTACCTTCTCTGCATATCTCTGGGACCACCTATGAATGAAGGCGGCAACACAATAAGCTTGCCAACTCGAGAACCTCTCACCTCCCCTGCATTTATACTATCCACAATCCCTTGGTATAGGTCTGCGCGTATCTTGGGCTGTTCGTTTCTTAGGTAATCCAAACGACATGACTCTATCTTTATGTACATGTCTACCAAAAATTGTTGAAATAACCTTCCTCCCACAAGGATCAAATTTTTTTCATATCGTATCTGCAACTTGTAGCAGTAATACTCTCTTGCTGAGACACCTTTCCTTCTTTTTGAATCACGACATTCTATAATAAAAAGAAAGACCATGTTAGTTTTTTTGGAAAAAAAAATAATCTAATTATTAATTACTTGATCATTTATATAAAAATGCGAAGCAAAGTGTACCTCCATCTTCTTCAAATTGAGTCATTTCTATTGTTGAAGTGGTAGTCACAGATTGTCCAACCATTGGAATTTCTTTATGCCAGCCAGGCTCACCATTGGGATGTAACAACGGATATCCTAATGGATCATAGCATCCATGATAGCACTGAACTCTCGTAGGACAATTATTTCTATCGTACACTATTATGCTTCTCTTGTACGATGTTTGATCTCCATTTCCCTCGACCCAGACAGCACCAACTTGAGATGCGGTTGGCTTATTATATCTTCTTTGATCAAGATCCCTAACGGATGCATTTAGTGTTATTCGATAATTATCGAGCGTCGGTATGTCTCTCAGCATCCTAAATGTTTGTGCATATGGATTATTTGATAGAACACCCATCAGTATTTGAACGGTGCTCCTATCAAGATTTGGTGTTCTATCCATCCGTTGATCTAACTCTGCATCGGTATCATAAAAGTAAAGCTGCAAGTATTTTGGTTCATTTTGAGGAACCAATTGATCTAAGAAATGATAAATCTGGCCGTGAGCACGAAATGTGTACACACCATCTCTCATGTTGGCCAAATTCTTATCTACCCTCGCTCCCAACGATGTGAACGAAAAATGAGAATTGTAACACCGTATGAAATATCGGAAAGACACACCACCAGGCTCTTCAGTTGTAAATAGACGATATAACTCATCTGGAACTTCATTTGGGGCAAGTGATATCTTACCATTCATGCAACAAAAGGTAGGAAATTCGTACTGGAATCGCTTAGCTTTACAGAACTTGCAATCTCGTTGCTTCTGCAGAATGTTCGATGAGGGAGGCAAGCCATGATATACAAAATCAAACAGGTCATTATTTTCGCTATCATTCCTGGTAGATGCTAGTGTCATTGTTGGGTTTAAGCTAGTTTCCCCATCTTCAAATAAACCTACAATAACAATAACGCTCATATTATCCTTATATAACTTATGTGGTTCTATGGAGATAGATGATAAATCTTTAGGATTTGCAAAAAAATTAATTTTATTACCGTCAATCTCCGCCCATGACTCTTCTGATGGAAAGATGATGACATCGTCACTTTCATCTAAATCTTCAATTTCATCTGTTAAAGTAAATGACAAAAATCATGATTTGTGTAATAAAAATAAACATTGCTCTTTGTTACGATGCTATAAATAAAATCATAACAAAAGAAAACATTTACCTTCATTAGTTATCTGAGTTTCCCTTTCAAGCACTGTAGTCTTCTTTCTCTGATGTATTTCATTGATAGATGCATTTCCACCCTCAGTATGAGATGATCCATTCTCAATTGAAGTGTTATTGCATGGGTAGTGTTCATCTGTTGCCATGCTCCTGGTCAACCCATAAGTTCGCTTGTTATTGTACAGTCGCATCATCTCCTTTTGTCTCTCTTTACTTGTGTAATCCATGCTTGCATATCTTTTCTTGTTATATAAACGCTTGCGTTCCTTAGAAGAGCTAGATGCCATTATCTTCTCAATTATGACTGTCCAATGATATTAGAAAAATATGACATTAACTTCTTAAGTGATGTATTGATGGTAAAATTCATATATACAGAGATCATCTATTGTTTTCTGCTCGAAAAAGGACAAATCAACAAGACGATATATTGTGACTTTTTTCTAAAAAGATTTTTAGTTGCACTTTCGAAGTTTATTTTTTCTCTTATTCATCATTCAATTTCCTACTTTAATATGTTTCTTAAATAAATTTTAGTGGGCAAATTATTTAATATTAAAAAGAAACGTTACAACCAAATCGGAAATCACTAATACATTGGAGGCAATTATGTAGTTTGCTCTAAAAATATAAAAGAAAGAAGTCATCGATCATATCTCGTTACAAGAAAAGCTTCTAAATTAATAAAAATTATTAAAATTAAATCCAACACAAACAATCAGAAATTTCTCAAAGATTTGACTGCGCCATAGATCAATAAATTTCTCAAAATAAAAATACAATTAGTTTAGAGATAATATTAGCATTAAACATTAAACAACGGTAAATTTAGTACAAATAAGCATTAAACAGTAAACTAAAATAGTATGATAGATCTTAAAATAGCAATAAAAAATAAATTTACAATAAGCGATCACAAATTTAATTTCTATGGCTTCTTCGGTTTTGTATATCTTCCCAGAATGCATTTTTTTTTGGAGGAAAAATAAGGGTCGCCCCTCATTTGATTAAACAACAGGGCTCCATGAGATGTATATCACAGTTTTTTTTAAATAAAGATACAAGTCGCTCAAGTAAGTTTGAGCTTGCAAAAATAAGAAAACTTGAAAGAAACTACAAAACAGAAAAATAGGAGCTGTTTACCAGTAACCAATACAGTGCATATCAGTTTACCAGTAACAGTAAAATCTAAAAAAATAAAGCTAAATGTATCCCACAGTGCATTTTTAAAGTCGTTCGAAGCACATCTCCAACATGTATGTCAGCCGGATCATTCTCTTCGTCCGACTCTTCGTCAGACTCTTCCTCGTCCTCCCGTACGGCCACTGCTACAAGTCCTTGGATGATGATACAATCACTGGTACGGTCGCGACAGTCACTGGTACGCCTCAGTCTGCCGGTAAGGATGATGGTACAGCCACTGGTACAGTCGCGACAGGTACGACTCAGTGTGCCGGTAATAATTCTAGACTTATACAATACTGGTACAACCTGGTTCTTGGATGATGCACATATATATATAATATATAATAACCTATTAAGGCACATAAATCATTTTTATTAAATGTGAAACATTTGCCTACCTCACTTAATTCACTTGATTTTGGTTTATTATCATTTTGGCATTTTGGTAATTACTCCAAATGCTTTATCGTTTTGCATTTCTCTAATCAGGTCACCAATTTGTGCCCGAACAATTAATGCCAGAAGAAATAATTCGTGCATAGTTACCCTTTGATTTATTTATTTTTCTTTTTGAGCAAAACAATAGGTAAACTCGCAGAACAAATCTGAACAAACACTTTAATAGTTCAAATAACAAATTTCTTGACAAGGAGGATCTTTTGTCAAATAGGTACCAACAGGCACTTATAAGCCAGCATATGTGTTCATGCTTGACAAAAGAATCATTATCCCAAGTGAAGGTCATAATAAAATATAGTATTGATATTTATTGTTTTGAAATAAATTGATAGATTGTCGGGCTGGAATAGGCAGGGTTACAAAGAACCTTCTACAATATCGATTAACTCAGATTATTCACAAATAAAATACCGCATAGGCACCATGAAAACTCATTATGCATTGCTATCTATATTGGTTATCTACTCAAATTAAATAAATTTCATCATGCATTGCTATCTATATTGGCTATCTACTCAAATTAAATAAATTTCGAGCACCATGAAAAGGACTTTAAAATGCTAGATTTCAAAATAGTGATACTGGTACAGTGGTTGTACCAGTAGTTGTAGAAAACTAATTAATCCTTTCATTTAAGTTCTCAGCATTCGCACAAAAATGTTTTCATAAATTTATTAGAATATGCATGTACGATTAATATTTATAATTGTCAAATGTAACACTTGTGTGGTTTTGCTACTGAGGGATTAATCTTTTAAACAATTTCAAACTATATTTATCTTTACAATTTACCTCAATTTCAGTTAGTATGATTTATTCACTGTAATAATATGTTCTGTTCATATTTAATTTTGCATGCCTTTAATAATTAAAACTGTAAGATAGATATGAGATTATGGCTACAGAATTGCTAAGTTTTTTGTGAAGTTTTGGAGGGACTGATGCTCACCTCCTAGCCTCTTATTTGTAATTTCTTTTACTCTATAGGTTGCTCTCAACCGTGCATGGCACTGCAGTTGCTACTTGGGGGCGATACTCTAACCCACTTGTTGTTTTTGGGCTTTGTTGTAATTTTCCTATCATTTAATCAAACACCTGGCAGCTGCTGTCTGGTTTTTCAAAAAAAAAGACATACACACAGGATGCCAAGAATTTATGCACTCACCAATTTTGCTATCTAACTTGCCTCGAATGTAATATAAATATGAGTTCAGTAAATAGAAACATTAAAGAAACCATTCATATCCATAATATAATCTGAGTTCAAACATCGAAATTAAATACAAAACATTACCAACCAAACATGAACAAAGTACATAACAGGAACAAACCATAACATAATATAAACACAACAAAGCATAACAGGTACACGACAAAGCAAAGCATCAGGATTGGAAAATAGCTACCCGTCAAAACTAACAAAAATGGCAACATCAAACAAAACATACTATCAATATCCTATCCTAAACCCCAAACATCCTTTGACTCCATCCTTGCATAATTAAAGAGGTACGTTAATTCTGTGCAAATTAAAGAAAGCTTTAATTAGAAATATTAGTGATTTATTAAAGATAACAACATTCTAATTGTTTTTTAAACTTACAATTACCTATGTGTCAAGGCCAAGGCTTCCGGCATGATTGGATCAAAAGTAACACTGGAAATATCTGTGGCTTGCAGATAATTAACTGCAAATAAATCGATATTTAACATATTTTTATACGTTACTAAGAGAGGAATACTGCAAAATGAAAGAAGGACAGGTATGAATGTCATACGTGGTGTATGAACGACTACTTTCACCCGAGTGACAAAGATGACAGACTTGTCATGACATGCACGAACAAGCCTCACATGGTTGGTCAAAGGTAAGCCCATCAGAACCAATGCAATCACATTGCATCTGGGAAATTAAAGGGAGTTGAACAAATGCAACGAATAGAAGCACAAAGTTAGTGGGAAATCATTTAGTATCAGATAACTTTTATAAGTAACACTATAATTCTGACTCACGTCCAGTCCAGTAGATAAATCTCAAGGGCAGGTACACGATATCCTCCATCCCAATTAAGGTATTCCACATTATGCCCATAACAGACTCGACCCACTACATCTAAAGGAAGGAAATAGAAATTGTAAGGTGTCCATTAAAATTAAGAAAGATTTTTTGGAAACACTAACAGCTCCTAAATAATAACTATCTGTACAAAAATTAATTACCTATGAGATGACTGCCGCGTTGGATCCCGTAAATTGTTTCAATGGATGGCACCATAGGGTAAAGAGGAAGATTACATAGGCTTTGAGGAAGAGGAAGGATAGTGGTATCTTTGTCAAAAGCAATTTGAAAATCTCGGTCCACTATTTTACATTTAGCAAAAGTAATATACTTTTCATATGCCGGTTCGACTTTGAAATCCTTCAGACAAATCAAATGGCCAACTCGAACTCGGTTTTCTACATACGATTTCATCTCGTCCGGAACTTTGGCCAACATTTTTGCTCTCTAAAGTAACCAAATGTTAAAAAATGCAACACGAATATGGAGACAATAACAGCATGTAGGAAATAGTATTACTAAATCTGACAAATTGAAAGAATAATGCGATTCTTACATCATTATCTAGAAGGACCAAGTAAAGTTTGTTATTACGGCGAGTCTTCCATATGAAATGCACTCGCACGACATTCATATCCCACCAGAAGTAGTTTAGACACTCCAGTTGAGCAAATTTTTCAACCGTTAAAAAACCCATTGCTTGACTGCCACAAGGAAACTCTTATATTTATATGAAAAGGTCATCACTTTATGTTTAATTACAAATCTGTTGACTGTATCTATACTCTTTGATGAGAAGGTCATAATTTAAAACAGTAAAACACAAGGCAGATATCAATATGCAGAGAAAAATTTCAAAAAATTGTGAGAAAATAGATATATTTTCTATGTGGAAAAACAGTAAAACCAATCCGAGAGCTATCAACTCACGGTGTTCTCATAAACCCTTTTTTAAACAGAGTTGACCATGAAATAGACATAGACAGAAATATAAAAGTTGTACGACATGTGATATGAATTGACAGAAATAGAAAGCTAAAGGAAAAAAGTTGGGAAGAGTTGTACGACATGTCAATGGATTTTCTTGTTGACATCCTTTCTAAAAGGTGTCATCCTAAGACGTAAAATTGATGTTCTAATCTATAAAATGGATGTTCTAATCAAGAGCATTTCTTATTGATGCTAATTTAAAAAAATAAAACTGATGTTCTAATCCATAGCATTCCTTATTGTTGGGCTATTCAAAAAGTAAAAGTTTTGGTACGGTCAAGTATACAAAAAAGTGTAACACACAAACCTGAAATAGTGCACAGATGAAGTAGGGATAGCACGAGCAATTGAAAAAAGGAACAGCTCAATCCAGTGTAGCAACTACAGCTGCAAATTAGAAAAATAAAATTAAAATTAAAACAAATATGATTGAGTTCGTTTAGGTGTTATAAATGTGACTTTTCTGAGTAAGGATGGTTATTGCAGCAACTAATGCACCTCTTCTTTTATAGCTGTTGGTGTACTTAGAAAAAAAAAAAAGGGTCAAGTTTTAAAAAAAAGGTCAAGGAAGTTTTAATCATTGTAAAAAATAAATATAAATAGGGTAGATATAATGGTTTTAGCATGCTGTGGCCTATACTTCTATAGCAAAATAACTTGTTTAAAAAAATCCATTTAAAAAGCTTGATTTGGACCAGTAAAACATGTGCTCAAATACCCTTGCACTTTAATAGAATTACTTTACCAATTAGAAGCTTGACAAACTCAGAGACAAAAATATTATCACCACTTAATTTAAGTGTGATCACATCCATTAGAAAAACAAAAATTATATCAGAGAATACACAAGAAGATCCAGCATATAAATCTCACCTAACACTGGTAAGTCTAAGAAATACTGGTATCTGTATCATACCTCTCTGAAATGTCGTAACTGGCACACTAAGAAAATAGATTTTGGACAGAAAAGATTTTAAAAATTTGAGGGGATGGTTATAGTAAATAGTACCTAATGCTTTTGTTGTGTCAATAAAGAAACTGAGGTGACCAACAATTATATATTATAGAGATGATCCTTCAAGTACTCAGCTGCTTTCTTACCACCATGACCTTCATCTGTACAAATATTATGAATACAAATAGTGATAACCAAAAGAACTATAGAAACAAGTACAGCTTGTAAAGAGAATGATAATAAAGACCATGATGAATTATTCACATTATATATCAACAGTGAAGTTAAAGAAAAAATTACACCAGTGATTATGATGCCAAGAAACAATGGTACTCTAGAGGAAAAAATGATGTACAACCATATATATATATTCAACTGGTTAGTTTCTTGGAAAAAATGATGTCAACAATGGTACTCTAGGGGAAAAAATGATGTACAACGAATAATCAACAGCATCAAACCCTAGAGTAACTCTTTAGCTCAGCCATTATAGTCGCCATGCCTTGGCTGGAGCTATGGTTTCCAGAAGAAATCCCATTTCTCCCAATCGGAGGCCTTTTTCTCGAACCAGACCCGGCCAAGTCGTTTCTCTCTTCAATTCCATCCAAAACCAACTCAAATTCGATCCTCAGATGTAGTTCGTACAGAAAGAGTGGGTTCTTGTCAGTGAGCTTGTCAGCGAAAGGAGACAATGGGTTTGTGAGGAGCTCAGTGGGGCTGATCGAGTGCAATGGAGACATGGAGAAGTTGGTGGAAACGGAGAAGAAGGAAAAACAGGGGAAATTAAAGGGAAGGTTCGATCCCGTGGGGCTGGTGCCGGTGCAGTCAATACTACAAAGCATTTGTGGTCTGGTGCTGTTGCAGCCATGGTTTCAAGGTATGTCATACTGTTGTTTTCTTTCTTTTTCTCATAAATCTGAAATTTTTTCTATTATTAACCAATGCCAATTTTAGGTTAGTTTAATGCTAATTTGAGATAATAATAAAAACTGCAAGCTATCATTGGATAAAAAGATGTATATAGGGTAAAAATATGTTGAATTTTATTCTGGAAAGGTAAATCAACATGGATATACTCAGTTAAAGAAAAAGAAAGGGTACTATCTATCAAACTTAATGCAATTAACACATTTTTATTTAGTTCTTAAACCAATGTATTCTATTATAGAAAAGAGGCAACTTGATTTATGCTAATTCCAGTTACTTGTCATAATTAAAAAAGGGTGTACCATTACTATAGTTTTACTTAAGTTACACTATCAGAATCTCAAAAGACTTCCCTGTACATTGTTGTTATCTAGAAAACTGATATTACTCTCTTATGGCTCCACCACCATTTTAGAAAAGGCCTGATAAATGTTTCTGTCCCCTATATGGCCTACAGATAGCAAGCTGCACAAAATGTAAATCAAAATATATAATCTAGTGTCGATCTATATACTTTAGGTTTAGAACCTACCCCAAGAAGCAACTTATGTCTCAACCTTAGACCACACGAAGTTTCAATATTTGTAGACAGTCATGTCACCCAATCTGATGAAGCTGAGGTGAATTTTAGCATCTGATCAAAAGCACTTCACCTTTTAAAGCTTCTGTTTGGATTTTATTTTGAGAACTTGTGCTTTTGGTTTATAGGTATTGTGAAACTGTGCCCTTTTGATAAAGAAATATACAAATTTAAGTTGTGATATTCATTTTAATGACTTACACATGAATTCTTAATAGATGTTAGGTATTTTACTCATTTCTTTCTAGCAGTGCACATACTTTGTGCTGTCCTGTCTTTTCCAAAGAATTTATGGCATGCTTGTACAATGTGTTATTATAAAATGCATCATGAAATGCATAATACTGGGGTTTTAAAACTAAGAAAAAAAATTAAATACTCATCAGAACATTTGTGGCACCACTGGAGGCTAAAACTGGAATACATGGTACGGGGTGAGCAAGGACATTTATTTGCGCTAATCCAAAAGATTGCGACTACTCAAGGTGTGAAGGGGTTTTGGAAAGGAAATTTTGTAAATATACTCCGTACCGCTCCTTTCAAGGCTATAAATTTCTATACCTATGACACGTATAGAAAACAGCTTCTCAAATTTTCTGGTAATGAAGAAACAACAAATTTTGAGAGGTTTCTTGCGGGGGCTGCGGCTGGGATAACAGCTACTATCTTATGCATTCCTATGGATACAGTATGTCTAATTTTTTTTTTTTTTTTTCAAAGGTTACAGAAAATGATGTACAACCATATATATATATTCAACCTTCATTCGTTGTACACCAGTGATTATGATGCCAAGAAACAATGGTACTCTAAAGAAAAAAACATTTGGCCGTAACCTTCATCTGACTTATATGCTGACTTGTTAACTCGGTACTGGTACTACTCAGTACCAGTACTGTCCTTGCTATTCTTATTTTGTTATGCCTATTTTAAAAAAAACTGAGTCTACGGCTTGTTTTTCACTTGATACCCTCTGTGTGTTGTTTTCTCGGTACTGGTACCACTCAGTTCAGTACTGTCCTTGTGGTATTAATCGCCAATTTTACTTGTATGCAATTTCACATGTTATATTTAAATTTACACTTGTATACTCATAATGTAACCTACTATAGTGTGCATTTGAATCAACTTTTGATAAACATTCAAAGGTAGTCTCTTAATATAAGCATATTTTGCAAAGTTTATTTAAAAAAGGAAACAAAATTACAGCTAATTATAAAACAGGCATACATGGACCAAACATCTATGTATTATTGTGCCCAAGATGCTAATTGAATATTATGATTAAACCGGATTCAAATTCAGTTTATTATGTGGATATAATTTATATGCTTCTACTACTTTAAAACTCTTTTGTTTATAAAATTGTAGGAAAAAGGAACAAAAGAGGATGCAAGAAGAGGCTGAAAAAGAACCAAAACTTCGCGAGAAAAGAGGAATCTGAGATGCAAGAAGAGGCTTTATACCAGAAATACCAGAAATACCAGAAAATCTAAAAAGATTATAATTAGTTACCAAGGGATCCTTTATACCAGAAATACCAGAAAATCTAAAAAGAAGCTTGTTTCTTTGTGTCTACTAACCGTTTGATCAACAAAAACTGAACAGTGTCTACAAATTTGTTGTAATATGAAGCATGTTTCTTTCGAATGTTGTAATCCAATCCAAAATAGAAAAATGACCACAATATAGCAACTGCACAATATATCCCTTAATTGAGCTTCTATAAAACACAATATAGCAACTGCACAACCAACTAAAATTAAAATTCTTCAAAACGTTAACAAAGCAAATACCTGGTTGAGCTTCTTTGCTAATTGCAGAACCCCTATCTCTGATTTCAGTAAAACACCGGGTTTTGAGTGAAGAGGGCGATTTTGCAACTGCAAATTGCAAATGAAATATGAAGTCTGCAATTTGAGAGGACCGCATTTGATTGATATATAAATATAGAAGAGTCGGTTCAATTTGAACTTGCAAGGGCGGGACAATTACCGGCCAAATCCATGAGGAGAGATCGAAGAACCAATGTCGTTTGAACTTGCAATGGCGGGATAATTCTTTTCGTTTTTCAGAGGAGTAATCGAAGAACCGGTGCGGAGATCGAAGAACCAGGGGGTGGCTGGGTTCTTCTCTCCAGTCTCCACGCGTTAGGGTTCTTCGCGTCGTCGGAAAAAGAAGAAGGGGAAAACGCGTGGAGACTGGAGAGAAGGGAAAACGCGTGGAGAGAGCGGAGAGAAACCAAAACGCGTCGACCCTGTTGAATTACTCTGTGGCTTTCCATGTGGTGGATACGTCTGTAATTAAAGTTAGACCTCTACACGCTTGACAATATGAAACAGATGCATAAAATCACAATTACAATAAGTGGCTGAGATTTAGATCTACTTTTGATGAGTGGCTGAGATCAAATGGATGAACGGCTCAGATTCTCTCTGGACAAATAGAGGGTTGGGTTCCAAAAAAAAATGCGTGATATTAGTAGTGGGGATAATATACATCACATACGAATATACATGTCTGGTTCTTTTTACTATAAATAATGAAAAATTTAAAATTAGATAACAAAAAGAATTATTTTAATTTCAGTAAATTTTTACCAGGTATGATAACTAAACGATAAAAATTGTAGTCAACATAGTGCAATTAATAAAATCAAATACAAAACAACTTAATTAATTACGATCATATTTTTAGTTCAGTCTCCGAACTGCATGCCTATATATATGCGGTTGCACGTTGCATACCACAATATGTTAATTTCATATGTTGTCAGTTGTCACATATTGGTGTCGTATATTTTTGTCTGAATATTAATTAAAATCATATGTTAATTTTATTTCGAATAATTAAAAACAGATGCATGTGCAATTGTCGCCGCATGTGCAATAACTGTATTTTACAATATTATAGCGGTAAATAATGAAAAGAAGATCATTTTAATCACTGAAAACAATTTTACTCTCATCTTACTATTGATAGATGTGTGCCACCTCGTCTGCAAATAATATTAATACGAGTTCATGAGTGAACGAATTAGAGACTAAATTAGCGAGAGTCAACGCTCTCTCCTGTTGACCAATTGGCCCTTTGGAAGCTAGTTTGCATAGAACAATACTGGTAATTTCCTTCTCCTTTCTTCGTAGTAAGGTGACAAAACACATGGAGTCAGAGTCACCAAATGTCAAAAAGAAAAAAGAAAAAGTTGGAATATGGATGCCGATAGAGCCCCTTCAACCATAGCAAACACCTATAAATTAAATAGTCTCAAGTACTAACCATAGTGCCACCCATCACCTCATTCTACCTTAAAAAACAGAGACCATTAACAATCCTTCCTGTCCAAATAGGTCAAGACAAAGTCTAGCCACAATGGAGTATTTACCACCATGGGCCATGAGCTCTTTAGTAATGGTGACAACAATCATTCTGCTCAAATCTATCACTTACATTCGTGGCCGCAAAAAGTACAACCTTCCTCCTGGCCCCAAGCCGTGGCCTATAATCGGCAATCTCAATCTAATCGGCACTCTCCCGCACCGATCACTCCATGAACTATCCAAGAAGTATGGCCCCTTGATGTACCTCCGCTTCGGGTCCTTCCCCGCGATTGTTGGATCATCGGTTGAACTCGCTAGATATATTCTCAAAACCCAAGACGTGAAGTTCATCGATCGACCGAAATTTGCAGCTGGGAAGTACACGACCTATAATTATGCGGACATCACCTGGTCTCAGTACGGCCCATACTGGCGGCAAGCACGCAAGATGTGCCTGATGGAGCTGTTCAGTGCCAAGCGGCTGGAGTCCTATGAATACATACGCGTCGAGGAGATGCGCAACCTTCTTCGGGACCTATTTAAATCCTCAGGGAAGGTCATGATGTTGAAGGACTTCCTGTCGACGCTTAGTTTGAACGTGATAAGCCGGATGGTGCTGGGTAAGAACTATCTTGACAAGTCGGAGGGGTCGATCGTGACACCTGAGGAGTTCAAGTCGATGATAGATGAGTTGTTTTTGCTCAACGGCGTGTTGAACATTGGGGATTCGATACCCTGGTTGAATTTCCTTGATTTGCAGGGGTATATAAGGCGGATGAAAACCCTGGGCAAGAAGTTTGACAGATTTTTGGAGCATGTGTTGGATGAACACAACGAGAGGAGGCAGCAAGAGGGGGAGAACTTTGTGGCCAAGGACATGGTGGATGTCTTGCTGCAGTTCGCTGATTCTCCTACACTAGAGGTTAAGCTCGAGAGAGATGGCATTAAAGCTTTTACCCAGGTAATTAATTAGTTAATACAACGTTTTTTTTTTTTATTTAGAGCGTTTTCGTTTGTTCAAATTGGAAATTTTAACACATCCATGTCATTTGTTTGACTTGACCTGGAAATTCAGAACGCAAATGGCAGTATACATCTACATCACATAAAATGGACTTATTTGAATTATTTATGTTGGCATTGTACGGTTGACACATGGTCTCTACCGAATTTATATAAAATTATGTAAACATCATGCAAGTTCATCGAGATAATAAAAGGCAGAAATATATATTTTTTTAAGTAGGTCACTTGTGCCTTCTTTAATCTTGAAAAGCAGAAATATTTAAGAAAACATTTTTTTTATTATATCAGGATTTGATAGCCGGTGGAACAGAAAGCTCTGCCGTGACGGTAGAATGGGCAATTTCGGAGCTCCTAAAACGACCTGAGATCATCAAAAAGGCTACAGAGGAGCTTGATCGAGTCATTGGACGAGACCGTTGGGTCGAGGAGAAGGAGATTCAGACACTTCCATATATCGAGGCAATCGTAAAGGAGACTATGAGGTTGCACCCTGTGGCCCCAATGCTGGCGCCACGCCAAACCCGTGAGGATGTCACTTTTAACAGGTACGACATCCCAGCCGGTACACGTGTATTCGTGAACGTCTGGACAATCGGACATGACCCAGCCGTCTGGGAAAACCCCGACGAGTTCAGGCCCGAAAGATTCCTTGAGAAGTCGATCGATGTCAAGGGCCATGATTTTGAATTGCTCCCATTTGGGTCGGGCCGGCGAATGTGCCCAGGTTACAATCTCGGTCTGAAGGTTATTCAGGTGAGTCTCGCGAACCTGTTGCACGGGTTTAACTGGAGGCTTCCTGATGGGATGAAGGGTGCTGATCTGAGCCTGGAAGAGATTTTTGGGCTGTCAACCCCGAAGAAGGATCCGCTACAGGCTGTCGCCGAGCCGAGGCTCCCCACTCATCTTTACGGCGCTTGATGTGCTTTACAGTAGCTGATGCAATATGAATTATATTTTATAGATTGAAGCATATGAATTATATTTTATAAGATATATGTGCAAATTATCACTTATTAAAAATACAAAAACAGTTGAAAAAATATTATGAAAACTTCACTTTTATTTTTTAATGGAAATTTTAACAAAACGATGTATCTATTAATTATATCCATGATACTTCAATTTTTATTACATAAATTTTGCCAGAGAGATCGGAGAATAATAATAAATATAGTTTGGTCCATTTCTATTATAAAGTTTTGGCTCTATCCTTAGCTATGAAATATGACAACTATATTGAGATAACACGTGTTTTTGATCTCATAACAGAGTTTGAGCTACTTCCAGAGTTAAATGTGAAGCATATGTAGACCAACAAAATTCCAATTGAGTTCCAAACTTTCAATAATATTTTGAGCTCTCAACATTTCCTACTTCCAAGTTGAACCACAATAACTGTAGATGTCAAATTCTCTTAAAAATTACAAGTATCTAAAATTAGCAAAACATTAGAAAGTTCTCAAGACAAAAAAAAACTCAAAATAACCTTGAAAGGGGGCAGAGAAGGACGCTCTTAGTGTAGAAATGAATCAAAAGAGGAAGGCATAACAAATTTTGGGGAGGCGAAGAGACAGGGAAAAGAGTGGAGTAAACTGAGGGGAGGATTTTTAACATTGTGGGTCTCACAGGGTTATTTTGTCAAAAAAATTGAAGAGAGGGTATTTTGACATAATTGTTTTCATAGTAGGTCATTTTGTAAAATTTTCCGTAATATATTTGTTTAATACTTTTCAAAAATAGAAAGAATAAATAATATTTTAAATATGTTAGAAAGAACATCAAACAAAATAGATAAAACAGCTTAAAATTTAGATGTACTAGAAGGACTCCAAAATATTTTTTAGACAAGATTTTTTCCAGCTGTAAGAAAATTAAATTATTTCTACGTGTGTTACTGAAAAAAAAAATTTTGGGTCTTAATTATTGATCTCAGATTAAAAGTAATTCTAGTAAGAGTTTTTGTATTAGAACTACTTTATAAGTTTGCAAGAAGATATTTGCAAATAAAAGTATTGAGAGTATTTCTTACCTTTTGTTCGTAAACTTATAATATTTATAAAGTAGTTCTAATACAAATATCTTCTTGCAGTCTCAAATTTAACCATTATATTACAAATAAAAAGATCCATTCAAAGGCTTTATTATTCTACCATTTTTTGGCTTCTCAGTAAGATTTATTATAATAAAAATGATGAAATGAAGCAGAAGGAAATAAAGGGAATCCCAAGCCTGCTAATAAAGTTCCTTTTTTTTCAAAGAAGAATCGGAGTCGTGCTTCCATTTTATATTAATCGCAATTAGTTACGGGGTTTATAGGTTTTGAGTTGTAACCTATAGAAGTATTTGTCTTTTAGACCAATGTTAAGTCTGTCTTATCATTCTTCATCTCCTCTTAGTTGAGAAACCGCCGAAATTTTTATTAATAACCTCAAACAAATGAAAAATGTCAAATCTAACCTCCATCTGAAAAAAATTTCAAAAGTAACCTAACCGCCCCATCACTGGGCGGTTCACCCTACCCACCAAACCGCCCAGTGATTGGGCGGTCTACACGGCCAAGAAAACCACCCCCCAATCGGGCGGTTAGGATTTTTTTTTTTTTTTTTATACAGATATGTTAGGATATTTATTTTAGTAAGATATATTTATAAGATATATATATTTTTTTAAGATATATTAAGACATGTTTGTTTTTGTAAATATATTTTCATTAAGATATATTTATAAGATATATATATTTTTTTATAGATATATTAAATATATATTTGTTTTGTAGATATATTTTTATTAAGATATATTTACAACATATATGAAGATATATTTTTTCTATTGTAATTTTTACATGAAAATGATTTATTTTTTTTATTGTAATTTTAAATAAAAATTGGTTGAATGTGGATGAGTCGTTTGACGTTAGAACTGTCGATTCTTTTATAATAATTGTCGATTTGGATAACGTGATAAACAGTGGAAAATATGTAATATAAATGGTAAGTCCACCAAAAAAAAATCCAAACTACGTAATCTAAATGTCCGCAACATAAGATAAAACACTCCAAACTGAATATACAATAGTAGAAAAGCTATCAGACTACAAGAACAAAAAACCTAACGACGAGGACGAGGGCGACGACCGGAGAGATCCAACCTACGGGGTGGATGGCGGTCCCTATGCGGCTGTACACGCCTCACGTGAACCTCCTCCTCCTGTGCGGCTGTATCCGCCTCGGCCCATGGATCCTCCACCAGTGGGGGGATGGGCGGCATGGTAGGCACCTCCCATGGCTCCCAGGTAGATGAATACGTAGGCGGAGGAGGCGGTGTGCCAAATATAGCAGATGCATAGTCATCTGCATGCTGTGCTCCACTCCCACTGGCCTCGTCATCGTGCTGTCTGGCCTCCGGATATCGTGGTATGTGGAGGCTCGGTCCCTCATCCCCGGCATAATCTCCGGTAAAGTCATCCATAGTGAACTCCGGAGTGGAATGTCGTGGGGGAGCTTCACCCTTAATGGAAACAATGTTAGTTTTGCTACATACAAATAAGTAGTAAGTTGAATAAATAATAAATTTTTGCTACCTGTCCAACCTGCACCGGAACTCCATACTCATTGTAGTAAGCGCTCCACGCATTATTATTCAACACCCATTCGTGGAAGCCCCAACCTGATTCATCCACTGCATAATTGAAGAAAAATTAGTGAGAATAGTTTTTGTACCGAGAAATGACTGTGTACGACAAAATCAAATTACCTGGAGGAGGTGGCGGCATCTCATCACCGTATATAGCGACTCTGGGCTGATCCGGATCTAGTGGTGTGGGCTCTATCTCGCGCCAGTTTATGTTCTCCCCACTGTCATGCAACATGCCAACGAGGCGGCCGTCAAAGCCGGAGTCCTCCACCATAGGAGCAGTGTGCTGGAGCATTGTACATCCCACTGCTCGCCAACCTTCTCGTGCCATGCACACCAAGCTGTGTGCCACTCCTCTGATACCGGTAAGAATCTGCACAAAGTGTATTTATTAATTTTTTAGGAAAAACTAAATAAACATTTAATGCTTTAAATATGTTAGTTTCGTAAGTAATTACCTGGCGAGCCTGCATCGGTCCGAAAGACATATAACCACTCGACCCTGCAAGAGAAAGCCTCCGTCGAAGGGTCTCACCCCAATGGCCCGTGAGGTATACCGAGGGCATGCCCCACCTCTGGTACCAGACTAAGTACCTCAATCCTCCAGGCCCTGCGCCCAGTGTGACATCATCGGCCGTAGGAGGCTGCCACATGTGGAACTGTGGAGACTGTGCTTGGAGGAAATGCTCTGCGTGGCGCGTGCTCCAGTCGACGTTGGGCTTATTGTGTTTAGTCCTGCAGTACATTTAAATTAAAAAAAGAATGTTAATCAAGTGCAGAACTGAACAAGTAACGGTAGGAGAGCAATTAAGTAATTGTAACTTACTTGTGCAACTTGGTGGTCTCAGCCTCTCCAAGGTCTGGGAACTGCGGGACAAATGCGTCTAGACCAAACTGTCGGGTCACGCAATCTGGATACGTGTACTCAACAATCCAGTAACATACACACGGCTCCCGATAAAACCAGAGATGCCTCTGCTCCAATGTCAGTCGACAAAATGCGTTCCTTTCGTATAACTCCCGGTAGGGGAACCAGTCGACGCTGCTCTCGTGAAGCATCTGGAGCTGACTCCGGACATATGAAATCCCCACAGTTCTCCCCCTGCCTGTGTTCTCGTACGTGTGTCGATCGCCCCATATGGCACCGTACGCGGGACACCTCTCGGCATCCTGTCTCGTACTGTATTCTCGTACCGTGTTCTCCGGACACCTCTCGGCATCCTGTCTCCCCCTGCCCGTGTTCTCGTACCGTGTTCTCCGGACACCTCTCGCCCCATGTGGCCGGCCAAGGGGAGGGGAGGGGAGGGGAGGGGGAGGGGAGAGGGAGGGGAGGGTCGGGGAGGGCCGGGGCAGGGTCGGGGAGGGGCGGGGAGGGGAGGGGAGGGGCGGGGAGGGTCGGGGAGGGCGGGGCTGGGCGGCAGAGGGCGGGGCTGGGCGGCTGGGGGCTGGGCGGCTGGGGGCTGGGCGGGGGTGTGGGGAAGAGGCAGGGGGCGGGGCTGGGCGGTTAGGTTAGGGGGGGGCTGGGCGGGTTTTATTAAAAAAAAAAAAAAAATTCCTACTAAACCGCCCCATGGGGGGGCGGTTAGAGGGGGGGTAAACCGCCCAATGATGGGGCGGTTAGGGGGGGGGGTGCGGACCGCCCAATGATGGGGCGGTTGGGTCATTTTTGAAAATTTTTTGGACTTGGGGTTAGATTTGATATTTTTCTTTTGTTTGGGGTTATTAATAAAAATTTCGGGAGAAACCGCATTGGTCTAGTATTTGTCATTTTTATTATAGTAATTTTTCAGGTCATCTATAAACTATATATATATGGGTTTTGTTCATAAGTGTTCCTTTACTAAAAATATACTTAGTTTGTAGCAGGGCTAACAAAAGGTACGTACACATGCCTTTATTCTTAAATTTTGACTACTACAAAGGGAAAAAATATAGCATATGTTTAACTAGCAAATATTTTGTATCAAAAGATTTAACTAGTAAATGTACTAAATTATTTCCCTTCCAAGTTAGCATGCCTTTATTATTTCTTACAAAAAAAAATATATAATAAATATAATTAAGCCTTCACATTTTTAGCTAGTGAGAACTAAATCTCTTATTTTTAAATTTAATCTTCAAGTTAGAAGTCTATTTGGATACTTAATTAATTTTAGGTTCATTTCTGTAGATCCGTGAGAATTAGTTTAGGCCGTTAGCAGATCATAGGCCCAATATTGGGCCTTAGGCCTACATAACATGTGCTCCCAATGCAAACATGCCTGGTATCAGGCGAGGTTTCCTAGAGGACTGGTTTTCTCCATTTCAGCTAGTAAGATCGATCGATATTTCCTTTTGAAAGCGAGAGTAAGCTCTTGAATCAGCCATGGTGAACGGTACTTGTCCTTTCCTTTTATTTCTTCCCACATTAATTCCTTTAATTCTTCATCGTTGGTTGTTTGTTTGATTGTTTGTTTCACTTTTCTCATCGGGAGAGTCCATCCAACGAATTTCAAAGTTGCCTGCCATGAGACTTTAATTGATTTAATTTGTTGGTTCAATTGGCACCCTTTTGTCAAGGAGAAAGGAATTTCTTGCAAAGAGGGTGCTAATTGACTGGCCATATTGCATTTGTCAGTATTTATTTTTTGATTGTTATAGTGAGATGATTACCAACTTCACCCTAGAATGAAACACAGTGGTGAGAATCATTGTTATATGATTTCAGGAACGTACAAGGCTCAAATCAATGCGTTTGAGGAGCATGCTCCTTTCGCATTTAGAGGTCAGAATCTTATTTTATAGTAGCTATGTAGTGAACTGTAATGATTTTTCTTTACTTCCCACAACAGAAATGACTCACCTCTTCACTGTGCTTTTAATATACTGGCATCACATATTTCTCTGGTCCAATAGGTTAATTTGGTCATTGTTGTGATTTATTTCTAGGGTGTTATTTTTTTAACTGGCTTTTTTTTTCCAAATGTACATAATTATATTAAAGATCTTCATGTGTGCCCTTGCACGCCCCCAATTACTCTGCATATCCCCGAGTTATTACCCCCAATTTACATGAGAAACTTCCTAATTATTTTTCACCAGTTCATGTAGTTTGGTCAAACATTTATTAAAGAAAACTGGAAAGAGGATTCTCATGGGCTTATATTACTTTTCTTTGTAATTCTATTGAACAAAGAAATATTTTATGCATTTCTCACATTTTCAGATGCATATGTTAGTACAACTTAAGAACAATTGACTTTATAGGATTTGTGAAATAACATATTAATTAACCATCTCTCATTTAGGTCTCCTTGGCAAAGACAAATTCAATCAGGTTAGGGGCTACAAAACCATCACCCAATCTCCTATCGGGTTGGGTAGGTATCCCCTCTCTACCCGTCATAGTGCTCCAATTGGCACAAGCAGGGGACTGCATGCGGGTCGGGCCTTGTCGGGTCCTGCGGCAAATCGCCCGCTATCACCTCACCTTCCTTTGAAGAAGCCGCAGTTCAGCGCCACCTTCTCAATCTCGCACCGTATTTTTGGTATGGCTTTGGGAACTGCTATCATGCTCACGCCTCTTGCCTACAAGTTCAGCCTCCAGTTTGATGTTTGAAAATATTTTTTTTTAATTTTGAATCATTGTTGTTGGTTTTGGGAATTATCTGGGTTTGTTGGAATGGTAATTTTAGGTCTTTTGTTTCCTCTGGGATTATGTTCAATTACCTTTTTCTTTTTCTTTTTTGCTTAGAGTTCATGGTTTTGAAAATAAGAAGCAGCTGATAAATCTCTTGAGTATCTTTATATTTGAGTTATTTGTGGGAGGAAATATCTAATAATGGAGTTATATTTTCCTACCCAACTTGTTTGGGAATAAAGGCTTTGAAGAAGAAAAAGAGGAGTCATATTTTCCTAGCTTTACAAAAAAAGTTATTTTTTTATGCAGATAGATCCCATTTATGTTTGTAATATCTGTGTTAAATTTTATATTATAATTAGCAAATGACAAAATAATCATATTAAATCTATCTGTTGATTTATTAACTGTTCTGATCATGCAGCTATTCCAATTTGGACAAAAAGACAAATGGTTTCAGTTCTGTGTTTGAATAACTGATCTAAAATTACTGGCTTGTTAATTGTGAACTGTAGCACATGTATCAAGGAGAAAATATACAAGAATTCGAGCATGATTGTTCTGCGGGTTAGGCCTTCTAATGAGCGGGTTTCGGCTCAAACTCGGCCCTGTTCCATTATAAAGTGTGAAAAATCCAGCTCGGATTCGGCTCAAAGAGCTATTTGTTTCAAAAAAAAAAAAAATCAAGAATTAGCTATTAAATATCCAGTTTAGGCATTTTTAATAAAAATCAGCGGCTCCGGGTATTTTTATTATTTTGTAATTAACTTTGGATATTAATAAAAATCTCGGATATATTGTAACAAAATATTTGCGGGTAGTGGGTCTCTGTCAAAACTTATTAAAACGGGTGTTGATGAATGGTCAGTGGCGCTTGGTGGTGGAGTGCGTATCCTCTGAGATATCTCATATTTTGGTGGCCGACGTGTCCGGTTCCTATTCGACGATGGCTCAGGGGGACAGTATTTGAGCTTTGAGATTCGTGCATAACGTATTTAAACGGTTGGGATTTTTAAAAAAGTCACGTAACATATGAGATATCTCAGAGGATGAGAATTCGCGCTTGGTGTGGAAATTTTGAGCAGTAGCTTTAAAAAAAAAAAGGAGCTTCCCGTTTCTTCCAGAAACTCCCCAATTTCGGTGGGCCTCCCTTTTCTTCCAGAGACTCCCCAATTTTCCACCGATAGCTTCTTTCTTTCATCCTTTCTCTCTTCCCTTTTTCTCTTCTAAAATAAGAATCAGATGACACAACCCTCTTTCTTTTTCTTCCACACGTTACCATCCTCTCAAGCCGTAGCTTCCAGAACGTTTTTGAAATATCTCTTTGACCCCCCATCCAATTTTAATTCCCTCTGAACAACTTTGGTTGAACTCTAATCAAACACGATGGGGGAACAGAACGGAGATTCCGCCGCCGCCGGAAGCTCTTCTCCTGCGGCGGTGGCGGTGGTGGCAACGCCTGCAACGTCCGAGGCAGCTCAGCGATCTTTACCAACTCCTTTTCTGACAAAGACTTATCAGCTTGTAGACGATCCAGCTGTAGATGATGTAATCGCCTGGAATGAAGATGGATCGACTTTTATTGTGTGGCGCCCGGCTGAATTTGCACGAGACCTCTTACCAAAGTACTTCAAGCATAACAACTTCTCCAGTTTCGTTCGGCAGCTCAACACTTATGGATTTAGGAAAATCGTTCCTGATAGGTGGGAATTTGCAAACGACTGCTTCAAGAAAGGTGAGAAGCGGCTTCTCTGTGACATCCATCGGAGAAAGGTAACAACAGCACAGCCTCAGGCACAGGCTAGCACACCGGTTACCGTAGCAACAGCTGCCATACCAGTGGCAGTCGCAGTTAATCGGTCGGGATCTCCTGCCAATTCTGCCGAAGAACAGGTACTCTCCTCTAATTCCTCCCCGGGCCTGCATACGGCGCCATCCATGTCCGGATCTGGAGGTGCAATGGATTTGACTGAAGAGAACGACCGGCTGAGAAAGGAGAATGCAAAGCTGTCGCGTGAACTGGGACAGATTAAGAAGATGTGTAACAATATTATGGTGCTTATGTCTAAGTTTGCCGCCGGTCAGAGCCAGTCAGCCGGTGGTGATGTGGTAGGTGAGATGGTTGAAGCGCCAGTTTTGGATCTGATGCCAACGGGTCCGGGTATGGTGGTTGACGAAAAGGATGAAGAACCTATTAAGATAGAAGAGGTCAATAGCCCGAAAATATTTGGGTTCACTCTTGGGTTGAAAAGGTGCCGGGAAGATGAATCCGACGGTCCGGGGCCCTCTACTGGTGATAATGTTAAAAAGGAGCCGTTGGATCAGCAGGATCCGATGGATCGGATGGATGATGATCGCAGCCCGTGGCCGATCTACCGGCCCCGGCCGGTTTACCAGGGTTTCAAGGCCTGTAGCGGGCTGGGCTCCGGATCATCGGATCAGATAAGATCGGACGTCGATGGTTCTGGGTCGAGCTGACTAATCCGAAACGGGAGGTTGGTGGGGCCCGAGAGGAGCAAAACTTTGTAGAACAATTGCATGCGGGAAACCTTTCTAGAAGGTTTAGATATTTTGATTCTTAGATATGTATTTAGTTAAATTCTTCAAAAAAGGTAGGTCCTTCAGCACATCTATTCATTTGGTAGTGCTTCAATACTCAGAATTCCGGGTAATGGGGCAAGCATTCTGTTTTGGGACCAAGATTGGGGGATGGGCATCTTGAGACAAGAGTTGCCGAACTTATATTCACATGCAGCACAACAGCACATCTCACACTACAACAAGTGGTGAATTCTCAACATCTTCGTTTGCTTCCGTCAAAACCTCTCATCTCAAGCAGCCTCTGAGTTGCAGCAGCTGCAACAAAGTCTCAGTCTAGCCCTTCATCTGACATCCGATCCGGATCAGATACGCTGGAAATGGACTATGTCAGGAACCTTTACTGTGAAAAGTGCATATTTTGCATTGAAAGATGGCCCACGAATAAAAACTGATGTTGGAAAGATTTGGAAATTAAAGGTTCAACCACGGATGAAGGTCTTTGCATGGCTGATGGTGCTTAACAGAATCTCTACGATCGACAATCTCCAAAAGAGAGGATACCAACTGGTAAATAGGTGCGCACTATGCAAAATGAATGCTGAAACGGTTCACCATCTTTTCTCACAATGTGCATACACAATGCAAGTATACAGGAGAATAAATCAAATAGAAGAGACCAATATTCCAGTGGGGCATGTAAACGCGTTCAGGCATTGCTCCAGACAATCTTCTCGTGTGAAGACAGATCAGTCATGCTCATAGCAAAGTTTGTAATATGATGCGAGAGGTGCTCGATAATTTTCACAGAAAAAGCAAAACAAATGGAAGACATCATTGAAGAAGTAAAACTCCAGAGAAGATACAACCAACTAACTGGGCAATGAGAAGAGAAGTGCCTAAGCAAGGCAACTCATACTTGCTGAAATTCACTTCATTGGCCAGGCCAAACTGAGATTAACAGTGCAACTGATACCAATACTGGTAGAGGGAGACATACGGTACCAGTCAGCACAAGGTACTGGTAAGAAGTGAGGAAGGGCAAAACAGGCACAGTGAAGAGAATAATACTGGAATGGACTCATTTGATTAAATCTATTTGAGTCTTTTCGCTCTTGGGTTCTGAAATTTTTGTGATTTTTTAATCATTCTGGTACTCTCATGTTTTGAGTACCTTTTTTTTTTTTTGTATTTTAATTATTTCACTTTACTCAAGTGCCTTGAGTACTTTTACCATTTTTGTACTTCTGTTACAAACCTTTTGTAAATATATTAATGAATTTCTGAATTTAACTTTGTTTAGCTAAATTTAATAATACATTTATAAAATAAAAATGAGTGCTATAAATTCTACAACAATTGAACCTATTTCTTTATGAATTATTTAATTAAGTCTATTTGTTAAGTAAGTTATTTGTGATATAGAAGGCAGGAGGAACAGTTAAATAATGTTATTGATCAAACCAAAAAAGCTCAACTTCATGACATGCATATGTATGAAACAAATACAAACAATGGAAACAAGGATTAGGATTGATGAATTCCTGACTTGGAATCTGTACTTAAAATTACAGAATATGAAAACCGTCCAGTTCCAGTTCAACCACTAGTGTTCCCACGTGCGACTTAGACAAGATTGTCGCTTTGAGTCGAGGTACCAGTCCAACCAGTACCAGTTCAACCACTCCTACCGTCACCCGTATTGTCAACCTACCTCACCAAAAGAATCAATGAAATATAGTGGATCAGTAATATTATGATTAATTATCATTTATATGCAAAATGATTAATTAATTTTATTAAAAAAATTAACAAAACAATTTCCTTTTTCCTTCTAAAAAAATGAAACTTCAATCATCAACCAGATGATACTTCAATCATCATGTCATATCCCAAGTTGAATTTACAATATAACAATAATAGATACACTACAATCTGAGAACACTACAACAGAATCAGAGATTCAGAGAAGTAGAGGGAGAGGAGAAGAGAAAGATGGTAACTTTTCATTAATCGCATAATCCAACTGGTACAATTTCCTAGCTTTAGGTTAGCTGGTTCATCACAAAAGAAAAATTATAGAAATGCCCTTATGTAAAAAGGTAAATTATTATCTCCCAATTATTCTAATTTAGTATTAAATCCTAGGACATTACACATCAACTGGAAACACGAACATGCAAAGAAGTTCCACTTGAAACATATCGAAAGACCATTAATTTTGGGTATCTAATCTAAATTATCAAAAATGAGAACCAGATGATACTTCAATCATCAACTAGCAAAATGATGCTCAGACCAACATATTGACTGAAATTAATTAGTGCAGATAACATGCGAAGAGAAATGTAAAATTAAAGAATCTAACAGAGACATAAAAGCAAAAAAAAAAAAAACATAATATATATGCTAATAAGGACAATTATGAAACATTTTACTTTTGTAAAACATCAAACAAATATTCTTCCTTCAAATTTTTTAACAACATACTCCACTCAAATATAAATCATGTCATACTCTCTTTCCCTTTCCTTCCGTTTCCTCCAACTCTGAAACTGATTTAGTGTTAATTGGAAAAACTTCGTACTGGTGAACAAAGCTCTCTCTTGACTGTAGCAATTCCTTAATGGCATCTTTCAAATCCTTCTCCTTAGTCTGCAATAAGTCATTCTCGTTTTCTAGGTACTCAATCTATCAATAGATAAACCAATCTGGATCAATCAAATTTGAATAACCAATTAAAGAAATTATGAAAAATATTTTACAATGAATACCTTGGATTTGAGCTTCTTTTGCATTTCATCTTTGGAATCTAACTCGGCTCTTAATTCTTGCAAGTGCATCAAATGCTCGACCTCTGTGTGCTTGAACTTAGTATGCAGTAAGTCATTCTCGTTTTCTAGGTACTCAATCTATCAATAGATAAACAAATATGCATAGCAGGTCAATTAAAATTGAATGACCAATTAAAAGTTTATAAAAAATTATACACAATGAGTACCTTGGATTCGAGCTTCTTTGCAATTCATTTTTCGAATCTGACTCAGCGCTTAATCCTTTCAATTGCTGCAAATACTCGGCCTCTGTGTGCTTGAACTCGGTCTGCAGTAACTTATTCTTGTTTTCTAGGTATTCTATCTATCAATAGATAAACCAATGCATAGGTCAATCAAAATTGAATTACCCATTAAAAAAATTATGAAAAAAATATACACAATGTGTACCTTGGATTTGAGCTTCTTTTGCAAGTCCTCTTTGGAATTCAGCTCTGCGCTTAATTTTTTCACGAGTCCTGTTTGGTATTCAATCTATCAACAGATAAACCATGCACAACAGTACTTTGGATTCAATTAAAAAACTATGAAAAATAATACACAACAGTACTTTGGATTCAAGCTTCTTTTGCAAGTTATCTTTTGATTCCAACTCAGCTCTTAATGTTTGCAATTGGTTCAAATATTCGGCCTCTTTGTGTTTCAACTTCTGTGTCCAAAAGAGAGAAAAATCAATATCGACAATAATCTCTTATTAGTAAACAATATATATTATAAGAAATATATTTGCGAGAATATGGTGAGAAAAAGAGACCTGCTTGCAATCCTCAAGCACTTTCCTGACGTTTCCTTCTGTGTCCTGGGGTGAAGTAAATTGGAGTGATTAATTTCAAAATGGAGGAAACTGAATACTGATATAAAGAGACCTGCATGATATGATATGTATATTTGGGTCCGAGAAGAATGTTTTGTTTATAAATTTGAAGGTGTATTATTTTTAATGTTTAAAAAGTATAATATTTTATAAAATTGTCCATGCAAGTTAACTTTTTATCTAATTGCCTGTAACTTAATTACAGATGAATTTGAGAAAGAAAAAAAATGGTGAGTTTTCTTTATCATTAACAATAATAACTACACACCTGGACATAAACTCCAACTGCATCAAGAAGTGTTCCAGAGCGTGCATGGAAGCCAATAATTTGACCCCTAGTTGCAGAAAATTCAGAAGGACATCCCTCTTCTCTTCCATATGGTCCAAAACTTCGCAAATTTGTCTCAAATTTAAGTGATCTCAGAACAATCATACGCTCGAAGGCACCGACCCCTTTTACGGAGGTAATGTACTTAGAGGAATATAAAGATGAAACTACAAAACAAATAACATATAACAAATATCATAAACTACCCTTTTGGTGGCTAGTTTAATGAACATTTACTAAAAACATAAAGAACTTTTGGAATTTAGCTATATCTAGAAGCTGGCTAATCTGTTGTTTATTTAGTTGTTTTGTGAATGTTTTATATGTTTTTGTGAGACAGCTACTCAGGAACTTGTTTCCTTGGTTAACAACTGATGCTTGTAATTAACTATTTCAGAAATGGAATGAGCTTCTAGCCTCTTTTAAAAAAAAAATGAACAAATTAATCATGTTTCAAAATTAGTGATGAAATTTACTTCAACAAAATTCTTTTCATTACGCAAAAGTTTAGGTATTCCAATTAAAAGTTACTTTTATATTCTTTAAGCCAATTTGTAAAGAAAAGTTCCTCTGTCACTATATTATTCTGTTTTTCATCACTTGCAAATCTCATTGGTGCATTTATCAATACCAGTTCAAATGGTCCTGGTAATAATAGGATAACATTGTTGGGATAAACTCAGCAATACTGTCCGGCTTTGTGCTTATACAAAATATAGAAGAGAGAAGAATCTTACAATTACACCGAGTTCTACATTATTTAAAACACTACAACGTTCCCAAATTAAACACCAACAACTTTCCTAAACTAAACACCCACTATACAACATGTTGAAAAATAACTTACCACACTATACCAACTATTTCTAAAATAACTATGCTTAAAATAACCAATGCCTAAAATAACCAATGCCGTTTTTATGCCGTAAAAACTAATTCATACATGCTCTAATAAATTTGAATTAATTCTCAATAACCATGTTATGCTTTACACTTCTTCTTGTTATGTTATTATCTCGTAATGGATCTGTATGGCCAATTTGTTTAACCAAGAAATAAAAATTCCACTTTTCACTATGTATAGGTATGCAAAAAGTTGGTACCTCTGTTAAGCCTCCTCTCGGTCCGCCCCACCTCTCAGTACTTTCCTCACGGCCATTATGAAGAAAACCTACAGTAATAGCATCAATAGCATGCCCATGGCGAATGCTGATCTTAACAATGCGAGTAACGCCATTGATATTCATATCTCTTACACCACCACCAATCCCGCCGCATGCCCCAATTTTCTTCGTGATGACTTCAGTCTGCACCATCATTAAATTAACAAAGTCCACACATGTAATTTTAGAAGATGATTGATAAATTACAGAAACTTCTCGGTAATTAGTTTCGGAACACTCATTTTCTATAGAAAACCAACATTTGACCTCTGAATAATAAAAGTTAGCGCGTACCATTTCTGGGAAAATTTGAGCACACTAACGAGGATGGAATTATTGCTGTGTTGGTTGATTGGTCTGGTGTTCCTGCCTTCCTCGATGAGTGTATATATACTTGAGATGTTCCAACTTTTCAGATTTGTCCATTTGAAACTTACAATTTGCATGTATCCAAAAAAACTCATGGGCAAATTTAATTATTAATTAGAACTTTTAGCAATGTTGGGAAGATAATAAGTATATCATTGACCCATTAGGATGGTATGTGACAACAACAAGAGATATTACATGTGACTGGTTGAACTGTCAAAGTCCACCCTGATATATCTTTGCAAACATAACCAATAATAAAACCCCAAGTTGTTATTGTTGTGTTGACATTCACTTATTATATATTTTTACGTTAGGGAAAAGTTCCTAAAATTTGTATTTATATTTGCTTTTTATTATAGGTTAGACGCCATTTTATCAACATAAATTTAGTCTGACAACATATCTGTTAATTAATGAAATAGAGCCAATCCATGGCCATTGGTATCAAATGATGCCATCTTTTTTATTCACAAACAACTTATCCAAATTAGTATTTAAGTATTTACTATTTAGTAATTAGCCACCCGTCTAATGCAGTGTGCTTGTAAAAAGTATTGTTGTGCACTTAAAGACAGTTTATAATATTGAATTCCATTGTTCCAGTTGCATTTGCAAATGAGTTACTTGACTAGCTCATAAGGTGTCTTATATATATATATATATATATATATATATATATATGTTCACCTTAGAATATTATATGTATATTTTTTCTATATATACTTATTCTTTGGTCCTTCCATTATACTGGGTTTATTCAATTTAGTTTATGAATTGACAATCTCGAAAAAAATAAAAGAAAAAATGACATCAATGCCACTAAACAGCTAATAATATTCTTTACTTTTAGGATAAGGATTACAGTTCATGCATGGATTAAACAGCTTCAGCGTGTCTGAATAATTTGTCCAGTTAGGAGCAGTTAATCAATTAAGAAAAATAATATATCTGTGTCAACAGAAAGTCAGGAAAAATTATGTATGTAACCACATAATTGAAACTAGTGTGGTAAAAAACGTCCGTTTAGGCCGATTAATTGTCCGATTAGTCGTTGGCGGTGATCAAACCGTCACGGATTTTCCCGAATAATCGGCCGATTATTTCCGTTTATATCCGATTATTCCCGATTATTCTCGAATAATTGCTTGTCGGTACCATGTCCGTCCAACGAGCACATACCGTTATTTACAACACTGATTGACACGCAAAAGCAAGTCATCTCCGCTCACGAACGATGGAATTAATAAAGAAAAAAGGACCTAGTTGTACTGTTGAGCTTAAGTCTCCGCTGCATTTTTGCATAGACACCAATGCAAATTGCAAAAATGTTGCATTAGCACATTTACATTTTTATTATTCGCGCAATGAGACCTTAGCTAGAGGACTAGTTTTTGTTCAAGGTACTGATATCTATGCATAGTATGATGATATGGCGTACAAAGTTTGGCAGTAAAGCTAGTAACATGGTGCTACTGAACTGTTGGTAGATAAAACGATGGTATTTAGTAAAACTAATTGGCCCATTTTTATTCTTTTGTTATAGAAAATTGGCTATTTGAAAGTGTATGAAAATAAGAAATTTATTGAGGGCCAATATGCAAATATGGCATCATGGAAAGTACATGTCCAAAGAGTAATTGTACGTACCAGTATAAATTGTATCTGACAAGAGAGTTTTCTCACTTTGGTTGATAGCAGCCTAGCAGGATCGATGATAGATCTGATACCGGGCAGAAGACCCGACCTTCTATTGCAAAGCATTGAGCTATACTATATTAAATCTATGCCATCATAACATTCTGATATTTTATTATGTGAAATAAAAAATCAAGCAATTTAGAATTTGGAAATATGGATAGAGAACTAAGAGACTGATTATTGCGGTCATTATATTAAGGTTCGGTTTGTTTTATTTTAGCTTTGGTTCCATATAGATTTGGCTATATCAATTACTGACCTGAATAGATGTCACCAATTGAATCAATTAATTTGCTTTTATTATGATATGTTTGTTCATTTTTTTTATCAGACATTTGATTGCATCATTTAGCTCTTTTGACTCGATTTTAACATTCATACGAAATAGGTTATCTACTCAAGATAAATTGAGTTGTAATATTTAATATATTAAAAATAGGATTCAAATGCTCCAATTTAGAATATTCCTCATGATTAATTTCATTTTTTATTTGTTATGATAAAATAAACAGGATGATTCTACAACACACAAAAAATATGGACCGTATTATTGATTTGATCAAATAATTGTTATTTAATGAGAAAGTTTCTTGGCAAGGATTACGTCTCTTTCAAAATTGAAATAATTGTTATTTTATGTACACATGAAAGAAAAAAATACTACAGAGATCATATTCCCCGGTATAGTTCATTAATCAAATAAAATATAAATACATAACGGAAACAAGCAATTGTTTCAAGACGATCATCGAAATCCTCCATTTTGTTTCGTGTTTGCTTGGAAGTTTAACAAGATCAAATTTGCTTAAATCTCTTAGAAGCAACTGAGTTATTAGCAATTGTGTTCCTGGATTTGGTTTCAAACTAAAATGAGTTGGAAAAGATTGTGAATATCGTACAAAGTTTTTTATTTTGGCTTATTTTCTCGAATGGTTTTTGTTATTTTCCAGCATCTTGACATTCTCTTTGTAATGAGTTAATTCTGGTGAAGTAATGATGTAATGGATGAAGGCTAAACTAAACACATGTACTCACTAATTATAACCAAGACCAATAGAACAAGGGCCTAATAATATAGTACTGTCAGTGAACTCGCTCAAAGAACCGCAAAAACACATTATTGGTTCAAATTGGGTTTTGGATCGGGACCGTCCGATTCGAATCCGTGACCATCCAACTAAAGTGGAGTGCACGCATATCGAGAGACAAATTCGAATTCCGAAGCGATCTCGAGCGACAGATTCGATTCAGACGGTCCCTATCCAAAACCCAAAAATTGGGTTACTTTAGGGGATCCGGACCCCCACCCCCTCCCTTCTTTGCCATTTTTATTCTCTATAACTTCAAAAAGCAATTACCACACTCTGCTTGGTACGAAATGATAGATCTTTTATACATAAAAGAACTAGAATTATGTTCAATTGAACCTATAAATTACAATCTAGAGAAATATTAAACCATTATATTTCTAATTTCTAACCAGAATACAAGGTGGGAACGGGTCAGGCTTCTATAATCTTTTCTTTTTTGTCTCAGAAAAGTTGAAGATCGAGCCCTTATCTCTCAGATAGATATTCGTACATAATCATCTATGTTTTAAGATAAAGATAGGAGCAACTTTCTCACCTTCAAAAATCCATAAATAATCTCTCATCCAGAATTTCAAATATTCTTTAGGAAAGAATATCATGCATATAATTACCCATTTTAAAGTCGTTTTTGGAACTTACATTGTGTAATTGGTGTTGTCAATCAGTGATTATATCGCTAAGTTTGATCGGTTTTGTGCTTCATTACTAGTGAAATATACATCCAGTCAGAAATTTTTTCGCAATTCCATAGCAATTCATATAATTGGACTGATTTTAGATTAACATAAATTTAAACCCAGATCCAAACTAGACACTGAAATAACAACTTAGGAAAGTACACTAACAAGAACATCCATCAAACAGTTGGTGTGCACATAACCAAAACCCAAAATCTCACACAAAGATTCAAATTTTTAAAGCAAATTCAAACCCAATCAAAAGGCCTCACTGCGCCGACTGAAGCGGCAAATTGAGCACGGAATCTCCGTCACCGCCTTTTGGTAGATGTGGTGACACATAAGGCACGGCGATGTGGTGCTTGGTCTTGCTAATGGGACGACACCTCTCAAGCGTGACCAAATCCCCGATTTTGAATTTGTTCTCTGGGTCATGCGCCTGGAATTTCCTCACCATACGCACGCGCTTCTTGTACTTTGGATCGATGCGGTAGCGTATCGTTCTCACACTCACGGTCTGGTCGTTCGTGTTGCATATGACCTTCCCGTGGATTGGTTTCAAAGCGACGATTCTGGGGTAGACAGGCTGGCGGGGGCAAGGCAGCGGCTTGACGGAGGAGAGAGAGAGATTGGAGAGAAACGAAGACTGGAGAAATGGAATTGAGGCAAGCATTTTTTTTTCTCTTTTCTTTTTCTTCCTTATTTGGTGAGAGCGTGAAGTTCTTGTGCTTGAGCGAACAGAGGTTGTAATACTGGGATTGTGTTATCTCTTTCTTCCTCAAGATAACGAGTCCGGTTTCTGTGCTCTATATTATCTGAAATATTTCGTGTAACGGGTTACTGACATTTAATGTGACTGGGTGTGGCGGGAACCAATCTGTCAGTAACTCGTGACAGAAAAGTATCATATGACTCGGAGCAGACGCTTGGACTGAGAATTAGCGGAGGAAATCCGGCTCCTCTAGAATTCTTTCAGGTAGAATTATTAGTAAATTTATATTTCTTGCAAAATAATATGAGGCTTGAATTGAATTTTTAGAATTTTTTTAAGCCCGGAAGGTATTTGATTTTTCAAGCTATGATCATGTATGCATATATATATATATATATATATATATATATAGCTTTTGTGAAACATACTGAACAAAATCAAATACGCATGTAACAATTAGATGCATTTCAGAGTTCAGACTTCAGAGTAATATAGATCCTCGATTGAATTTTCGAAAAATTTAAAATCGAGGCCCAGATACGTCAATTATCTGCAGTTATGTGAAATCTTCCGAAAAAAAAAATAAACGATAACAATTTTACAATTTTACAAATTTATTACTAAAAGATACTGTAGATCCTCAATTTGATTTTTCACTTATGATAATGTATGCAACTATTAAATTCCCTATTCCCTAACTAAAATATTGGTTAGAAATATAATCACCGAAAGTTTCGTTTAACAGGAATATAAATTGGGGATAATTCAGGAATATGATTATTCCTTATGAGATGGTGATAGTTCCTGAGTTAACCCTTTTCAACCATCATAAGAAATCTTATAACGAAATTAAAACAAATAATATACATACGACTTGCTTTCCTTTAGTAAAAATAATGGTTTAGATCAAGCAATCAAGGAACAGTTTGGAAAAATCAGCACAAAATATATCGCATCCCGTGTATTCCACAATGTTTCGGATAAAAATGATTAGGATTCAAACTGAAAATTAAAGCTAACAAACTATGCTTACGAGTACAAATAATAATTTGTCATTTTTTAAGTTATTGGCTTCAAATACTTACTGATGATTCCATTGATAAAAACCGTATTTACAATGAGTCAAATGGACCTATTCCTAAATCTACTAATTTATTTTCCTCAACCCTTCTGAACTACTCTATTCTTCGCGGGGAGAGGGAAAGAGCGAAAAAACTTTTGCTTGGAGAGCTAAATACTAATTTGTTATGATGAATATCTTAAGTTTAAGAAAATTGTTTGATCATCCTTTTCCTAGGTAAAATCATTTGCATGATAAACATAAAATTAAGTTGTTAGAAATTCTCTATCATTCTTTTTATAGCAGGTTCTGACAGAATTATGCTTTACTGGTCACCTGTGCATATATTAAATCTATTTGCATATTTCATGGTTTATTATTTTTTATTATTTACTGCCCCATTGGCAAAGATCTATGTTGCAGCTGTACTGGTAAATGTCATATAACAGTAGCAATGCACAAAACTAAGATAACAAACGCTATGGGCAGCAGGGGGTGGACGCTGTGGCGAGAGAGAAATAATATAACCTTCAACCTGTGGCTTTCCTACAGCTAAGGGAAACTTGCGTAGGCGTATTCTGGCTCAGATGAAAAACTTTGCTGGTTTATTTGTCTTGATGTTTAGGGCTTAGGTAGGGGTGAAAACGGAGCGGATAGTGGTAAAATCAGGGGTGGATTCAAAATTTTGGTCAGAGGTAGGTACAAAATATTGATAAGAGTATAATTTTTTTTCTCCTGACGAATCGGATCAAAGTAGTAGATAGGGATCTAAAAAAGTCATGGCACGACCGAATACATCACGGCACATGTGCCGGTTACGTGCCGTGATCATCTTTCGAAAATTTGGCACGACAAGACACGTCACACAAAAGATTTAATCACGACACGACACATGATCATGTGTAATTATGACCGTTAGATCTTGATCGAATGTTGAATCTTAAATAAACTAACCTAAATTATGAAAAAAAAATAGTTAAACGTGACAAATGTGACCGGTCACATTTGGACACGTCACGTGTGATCACGGCGTGATCAACGTGTTGTGACCATTCACGTGCCATGACTATCCTTCCAAATTTGGTCACGACACGATACGTAATTCAAGTTACGACGTGATTAGTCACGGCACGGTACATATTTATATCCTTAGTAGCGGACTTTTTTTTTCTCCTAACAAATCAACGATTCTTCTAAGTAGAGTAACAAATCGGACTACGTCCTTTTCTGTCTTTTTTTTACGTGATCAGTCTGGACTGACTTTCTTTTCCGCGCAATTTTTCTTCTACTGGACCGTGAATTAAATCCAGGAGTAGGCATTATATCCATCCAGGAGTAGGCACAAGTATAAAATACCACTGGGTCTAAAACAAATTTCGAATCCAGGAGTAGGCAAGTGCCTACCCCTGACCATTCTTGGGTCCACCAGTGGGTAAAACCATATCCATATCCCTTTTGAATTTTCCGGATACAGATGCGGATCGGATATCAGCCGGATACAGATACGGATACGGATATGAATACGGATCGGATCGGATATTTATTAAAATAATATTAAAAAATATCAAAGTTCATAATATTTATCTAATTTTAATGGTGAATAACAATATTTTTCATAATATATATTAAAATATATGATATATATCTACTATTCGAATACGGATAATTGAAACGTAAAACCATATTAGTATTCATATCCACACGGATATTCGAATATCGAATATCCACACGGATATTCGAATATCGAATATCCACATCTAATTTTTCGAATACGAATCGGATATTATCCATACCGTTTTCACCCCTAGCTCTAGGTAATACGTGAACTGTTGTAATTTAATTTTAAAAGAACCAGTTCTCTGGTTGTGTAAATAACTCTTTTATTTTAACTAATCAAATTGCTGGTGACTTGGTGACTATGTCACCTGCCCTAAAAAATAAAAAATAAAAACTAAGATAACAAAGTGCAGCAATGAGTCAAAATAAAGAGTAAAACTAGGGTGATCCTAGGTTTATCAAATTTCTCTCTGAACTTAACTCTAAAATTTATCAGATTGACTTCAAATGACAAATTCAAACAATTGAAACCCGTCTACCTTATAAGTGATGCATCTACATGCCAAAAAATTTAATTTTCAAATAAATTTTGTATATAGTCAAGTGTTCAAAAAACATTCAAAAATAAATGCATTAAAATTAATTTATAAACCTTCTAATTTTGACCACTTGAATTTATACTAAATTAATTCGAAAGTTTAAATTTTTTGCACGTAAACACATCACTCGTAAGGTAAATGAGTTTCAACAGTTTGGATTCGTCATTTGAAATCAATCTAATAGATTTTAAAGTTGAGTTCACAAAGAAACTTGATAAACTCAGAAACACCCTAGTTCTACTCCAAAATAAAATTGGGACAGGTTCACTTTTGAACCAGTACTAAAATTAACGACGACAACTAGTGATGTTTTAAAACAAAATGTGACAAATCTTAACTGATACTACTTATGCATAATGTTAAGGCAGTAAGATGCAGCAACGACCAAGTAATACTGGTAAGGTATCACCATACAATTGAGTGGAGACAAAATAAAGTTTAAAAACAACTCTGATAAGGCATGCATGAGGTGCAATGTGCATGTAGAATGTACAATATATCCCTTACATGGGTTTATGGATCTACGCTTTATTAGCACTGGATTGTTAATTGCCACTGGATTTGAGAAGATTCATGCAAAACAAAGGAGTTTTGGATCGGACTTGAAATTGGTTCATAGTAAAACTATAATTGTGGGTATCAATTATCCTTCTTAGCTACCTGGTATGACAGTATATTAATAAACTGTGCTGATGTATAAAATGATATGCACGATTGCACATGTAATAGACCGTGAAGACTCACAACTTGTCATGCATTCAACATTGGTATAAGCTTAAAATTGAGAGTGTATGATAACTTGATCACAACAGGGTGTGTGAGTTCAGAATTGTAGCAAAATTAAATTTCTCATACAGCATTTCATCAAACACATTACAAGCAACCACATATTTGTATACTGCATAAGCTCTCAACAACATAACTGTGTAAATCTACTGCATAAGTTAAGCAATATAACCAACCAACAACATAACTGTATAAACCTACTGCATAAGCTCTCAACAAATCTACTGCATAAAACAGTTGAAATTTTCATCGAAACTCATAGGATAACAACCAAACTAGTCAGTTAGACAGTTGGTTAGTTACAGCTTCTATATTCTGTTAGATTAGTTATTAGCTGATGTAACTGAAAGAGGCTAGGCAGTTAGCATGTTAGAATAGCAATCTAGAGAGGCTATATAAAGACACTGATGTAATCTGTAAAAGATCAATCAATAAACAAATGATTCTCTAAATCTGTTACAAAGCTTAAAGCGTTTTATGGTATCAGAGCCATGGCAACCTTGCATGAGCTCCATAATTCTACCCTAAATTCCTCAGATTCTTCTTCATCTTCTCAAAATCAAACTGAGCCTATTGTTCTATTGAACTTACCTATCTCCACCAAGCTCAATCGCAACAATTTTTTGGCATGGCAATCTCAAATCATTCCTCTTCTCCATGGCTATCGCTTGTTCAAATACCTCCATGATTCTCCTCCAACTGAGACTGTCGTTACTGATGGACAATCTCGGACCAATCCTGCCTTCGAGCACTGGCGGCAGCAGGATCAACTCATCCTTGGATGGCTACGATCTTCTCTTTCCGAGTCTATCCTGGGTCAGGTTGTCTCCAGCACCTCCTCCGCCGATCTATGGAGCACCTTACAGCAGACCTTCTCTGCGACTTCACGTGCGCGCTTAACTGAACTCAGGAGATCACTCCAAACCATCACAAAAGGGGGATCTACCTGCACTGAATTTTTTCAGCGTATGCGTGCCATCGCCGATGAACTCGCTTTCATCGGATCGCCAGTCTTTGATGATGATCTGGTCATGCACATTCTTGGAGGTTTAGGCTCTGACTTCAACAATTTTGTGGTCGCCATTACTGCTCGGCAAGGAGGTATCTCTCTACCTGAACTCCAATCTCTATTGCTCACACATGAATCTCGTTTGGAGTCTCAGACATCTCTGATTTCTACCTCCTCTCTTCCCTCTACTCAAAATCCGACGGCTTTGTATTCCAAATCGGGTTCAAAACCTAGATCCTATGGATCCGGGTACAATTCCAGACCCGGTTACAATCCACAACTCGTTTACAATCCAAGACCCGCTACTTCTACTCCTCCCATTAATCCCACTCCCCCCCACAGGCCGCCCACATCTTCTAAGCCCAATGGTCCCTCTAACAGGCCATATAACCCTGACAGATCCACCGTGTGTCAAATTTGCTCCAAAAGAGGTCATTCGGCCAAGGCCTGTTGGTATCTTGGTGATGCTGCTGCAGCTCAGCCCAAGCCGACTTTCTCTGCTCCACCAACCTTTCAGTCAAACCTGGTACAGACAGCTCCTCCTCCTTACCAGGCGCATGTGGCACAGCAGCACCATAATTTCACCGGGTCAGATTGGTATCTTGATTCCGGGGCTACTCATCATGTGACCAATGATATCAATAACTTGTCCTCTTACTTGCCTTATGAGGGTTTCGATGCACTTCATATTGACAATGGGTCCGGTATGCCTATTAGTCACATTGGCTCTTCTACTTTCTCATTCTCCAACTTTAATTTTTTCTTGAAGGATATTCTTTATGTGCCCTCTTTTACTAAAAATCTTTTGAGCCTTTCTAAGCTCTTACGTGACAATTCTATTCTCATCGAGTTTTGCTCTAATTTTTGTTTGATCAAGGAGCGCCGCACATTGAAGACACTTCTCAAAGTTCTGGTTCTTAATGGCCTCTACTTGGTACCTTCTTCTTCTCCTAGAGTGTATCTTGGGGAGCGGGTGTCGGCCGATCTATGGCATGCTCGACTTGGTCATCTCTCATCTTCAATAACTTCGCGCATTTTACATGCTTTTTCTTTGCCTTGTACTACAAATAAAATGAACTTGTGTCATAATTGTTGTTTGGCCAAGTCTCATAAGCTTCCTTTTTCTCCTAGTTTATCTACTTCTTCTCAACCTCTTGAACTTGTGCATTCGGACGTGTGGGGTCCGGCACCTTTTCTATCATCAAATGGATTTCGTTATTACCTCTTGTTCATTGATGATTTTACAAGTTATACATGGATTTATTTCTTGAGATCAAAAGATGAGGTTCTTCGTATTTTTTCCTTATTTAAATCTCAAGTGGAAAATTTGCTCAATTGCTCCATCAAAACTCTTCGTACCGATGGTGGTACGGAATACAAACCGATCACACGGTCTTTTCCCTCTATCCTCCATCAAACAACGTGTCCTTACACGCCGGAACAAAACGGTCTTGCCGAAAGAAAACATAGGCACATTGTTGAGCTTGCCCTATCTTCTATGGCACATGCTTCTATCCCGGGCATTTATTGGGATGATATCTTCTTGAGTGTTGTTTATTTGATAAATAGACTACCCTCATGCAACAATTCTTCATCCCCTTATTTTTCTCTTTTCCGAAAATCACCCGACTATTCCTCCTTGCGGGTTTTGGATTGCTTATGCTTCCCATACACCCGGCCTTACAATGCAAACAAGCTCGAAAACCGTGCTAAAAAATGTGTGTTCCTCGGATATGGCATTGGACAAAAAGGCTACAAGTGTTTGAATTTAGATTCTAACAAATTTTTTATTTCCAGGCACGTACAGTTTGATGAATTTCAGTTTCCTTTTCGAGCTTCCAGAGACTCCAATATCTCTCAAGTCTCTGTTGACTCCTCTCAGTTGGCCTTGCTTCTGTCTCCAGCGCCAGCGCCATACTCAGCAGCAGCGGGTACTCCTTCAGTTGCAGCGGATCCGACTTCCCCAGCACTAGCAAATTCCTCAGCACCAGCGGTTACTACGCCAGTTGCAGCGGATCTCCCTCCTTTAGCGGGTGCTTCTCGGGTTGTAGCCGATCCCCCTCCTCTAGCGGGTGCTTCTCAGGTTGTAGCCGATCCCTCTCCTCTAATTCATACTCCACAATGCACAACCTTACCTGCGCTCACTCCTATATATATATTCGGCCACCTGTTTCTATACACCCCATGACTACACGCACCAAAGACAATACTAGACGGCCTAAAACGTTTCCTGATCATGTGGCTCTGTCCACTGATTTTCTTTTAACCGAGCCAACTACTTTTAAGCAGGCCAAAGACCATGCTCACTGGTTTCAAGCCATGCAAACTGAGTTTAATGCATTATTGCACAATCACACTTGGGACTTAGTTGCACCATTACCCGATCAAAATGTAGTAGGTTGCAAATGGGTCTTCAAGATTAAAAGGCGATCCGATGGTTCTATTGAGCGTTATAAAGCCCGGCTTGTAGCCAAGGGATTTCACCAAGAAGAAGGTGTTGACTTTTTCGACACTTTTAGTCCCGTTGTTAGACCCACGACGATTCGGGTGGTGTTGACCATTGCCATTTCTCTTGGTTGGTCAATTCGGCAACTTGATGTGCAAAATGCTTTCCTTCATGGCGATCTCCAAGAGACGGTCTTCATGCAACAACCGCCCGGTTTTGAAGATCCTCTCCATCCTCATTTTGTTTGTCGCCTTTCCAAAGCAATCTACGGCCTCAAACAATCTCCTCGTGCATGGTTCAACACCTTGAGTACCGCTCTTCTCCAAAAAGGCTTCCATGCATCCCATTATGATCCTTCTCTCTTTATTCAATCTACCAAAGACTTCACTCTCATTGTGTTAGTCTATGTAGATGATATCATCATTACGGGAAGTCATGCGACACACATCCAACATTTCATCTCCTCCATTCAACAAACCTTTGCCTTAAAAGACCTTGGACCACTTCATTATTTCCTTGGCATCCAAGTTCAAAACACCAAAACCGGCCTTCATCTTTCGCAAGCCAAGTACATTGGAGATCTTCTTCTTCGAGCCAAGATGGAAAATGCCAATTCCTTACCTTCTCCAATGTGCTCTAACACCTCTCTTTCTAAACATGAGGGCGATCCCTTTGACAATCCCAAATTATATCGATCCATTGTTGGAGCTTTACAATACGCCACTCTCACACGCCCCGATATCTCCTTTGCGGTCAACAAGGTCTCCCAATTCATGCAATCTCCCACTACTCTTCATTGGACTGCCGTGAAGCGCATTCTTCGCTATCTCAAAGGCACCATATCTCATGGCTTACTTCTCAAACCGGCCTCCTCTTTTCATCTTCACGCTTATAGCGATGCGGATTGGGCCGGCTCCATCGATGATCGCCGTTCCACCACGGGATTTTGCATTTACCTAGGCTCCAACCTTGTGTCATGGGGGTCTAAGAAGCAACCAACGGTTTCTCGTTCAAGCACCGAAGCGGAATATCGAAGTTTGGCCGTCACTAGTGCGGAACTTGTTTGGCTCCAATACCTACTTGCCGAATTGCATGTCTCTCTCCCAAGCCCGCCTACTCTTTGGTGTGACAACATCGGTGCGACTTTTTTGGCATCCAATCCTATGTTCCATGCTCGCACGAAGCATGTGGAAATCGATTTCCATTTTATTCGTGAACGGGTAGCCAACAATTCTTTGCACATCAGCTATCTTTCTTCTCATGACCAGTTGGCCGATGCACTCACCAAGCCTCTTGCTACACCACGTTTTCTCCATCTTAAGACCAAGCTTACGGTTCTTGCAGTACCTTCAGCTTGAGGGGGGGCTCATAGGATAACAACCAAACTAGTCAGTTAGACAGTTGGTTAGTTACAGCTTCTATATTCTGTTAGATTAGTTATTAGCTGATGTAACTGAAAGAGGCTAGGCAGTTAGCATGTTAGAATAGCAATCTAGAGAGGCTATATAAAGACACTGATGTAATCTGTAAAAGATCAATCAAAAAACAAATGATTCTCTAAATCTGTTACAAAGCTTAAAGCGTTTTAGAAACACTTGTCACTCTCATAATACCACTTGAATTACAAATCTACTGCAAAAACTGATGAAATTTTCATTGAAACTACCACTAACATCAGATGTGAAGAGATTAACAAGATTAACTAAGCCAATTAACCAACTAATAAACTAAGCCCTCTCACCACGAATCCTACGGGCGAGCTGTATATCTTTGGGCATAATCGTAACCCTCTTTGCATGAATCGCGCACAGATTCGTATCCTCAAACAATCCAACCAAATACGCCTCAGCCGCTTCTTGTAACGCTGCAACAGCCGAGCTCTGGAACCTGAGATCAGTCTTGAAATCCTGAGCGATCTCTCTTACCAGTCTCTGAAAGGGAAGCTTCCTGATCAGAAGCTCAGTGCTTTTCTGGTACTTTCTGATCTCACGAAGTGCCACTGTGCCTGGCCGGAAGCGGTGAGGCTTCTTGACCCCACCAGTTGCAGGGGCCGACTTACGGGCGGCCTTGGTGGCGAGCTGCTTACGTGGCGCCTTGCCACCGGTAGACTTGCGAGCGGTTTGCTTCGTACGAGCCATCTCAGAGGGGTAAAGTTGGAATACGAAGGTTTGAGGCTAATTTGCGAGTGAGAAGAGGAGATGATGGGGGGTTTAAAAGGAGAGATTGATTTTGTTGTTTAAAAGGCGGGAGAGAGAGGGAACTGAAAATTTTCGGGAGGGGAACTCAGCAGAGTTTTGGAAATTTTTGGAGCGTTGGATTAGGATGAACGAACGGCGGGATTGAGGATGGTATCGATCCGTGGGAGCGTAAAAGGTGGAATGCCATTGGTTGGTTTTTTGAATTGGGATCTTCGCATTCCATCCGGACCCAATTCTTTGCTCGGCTCGGCTCTGAGCTCAACACGTGTCCCAGGTGCTGCCTATTTTTTCTTTTCTTTTTTTCTTTTTGAGTTGTTTGTGCTATCGAATCAGAGTTTTGCATCGTAAATTTTATTCAGATCAACTATAACCGTTTGATATTGATGCATATTATGATCGAACGGTCCGGATTCAAACTCAAATTTTGAATTACTTTGGAAATCCGGACCCAATTTTAATATACATTTCCTAAGTGTCTGCATTCATAATATTCTCGTCTAATTTGAATATATATATATAGAGAGAGAGAGAGAGTGAGGCTATGGTACTTCGGCTAGTGTATTATGGCTCAATATGGTACTTTTTAAAATCCTAACGGTCAATCCGAACCGTTCAATGTGATATCCATATGAATATGTACTTGCAAACTAAATTTTATATTTTTTTCGAATTTTTTTACTATTTTTTTAGATAGGTAGAATTTTGATGGTCCAGAATTTGTATAAAACACTGAAAATTCTACCTATCTAAAAAAATAGTAAAAAAATTCGAAAAAATATAAAATTTAGTTTGCAAGTACATATTCATATGGATATCACATTGAACGTTTCGGATCGACCGTTAGGATTTTAAAAAGTATCATATTGAGCCGTAGTACACTAGCCGTAGTACACTAGCCGAAGTATCATAGCCTCACTCATATATATATTCAAAGATGAGGGATCCAATTACACCACTTTTGAGTTACTACAAAGTTATTCTTCTTATTTTTTACATTTTCAAAGTCCAAATCATCGATCCAAACCGTTCAACATGATTATCTAAATAAAATGTACTTGCAGATCAAATTTTACATTTTTTTGAATTTTTTTTACTATTTATTAAGATGGGTACAAAATTCAATGGTCTGAATTTGACTAGTTTTTGTAAAATACTTAATAAATAGTAAAAAAATTCAAAAAAAATGTAAAATTTGATCTGCAAGCACATTTTATTTAGATAATCATGTTGAACAGTTTGGATCGATGATTTGGACTTTGAAAATGTAAAAAATAAGAAGAATAACTTTGTAGTAACTCAAAAGTGGTGTAATTGGATCCCTCCTCATATTCAAATTAGATCCGTCTGATTTAAAATATAAGGAACGAATTGACGTCTTAATATACATTTCCTTGAGTGTAGATCACTATTATTCTAGTCCGAAAATAAGATTATATTTATTTATTTTGGAAATCAGATCCGTCCGCGGATTTAATATCCAAGGAACGGATTGATGCCTTCAGGTTATTAAACACCATTTAATCAAAATTTGCAGTCTTTAATTAGGCAAGGATAAAAGTGCTTAATTGTATCGGTATCCTCGCAAATATTTTTGTTGGTAATAGTGATACTCTCAAAAGTAGTAATTTTTGTCAGTATTATCGGCAATAGTTTTTTTTACTCTCACATATACCTCCAGATTCTTATAGGGTCTGATCGGAACCGCCCCTCCCATTTCAAAACGAGAAATGGAATTGATGTTTTTCGAAATTCTCTGATCAGATCAGCGTGGACGACAGGAAATTATTTCTATTGACGCGATTTGGTGAGAAAATTTTCCTCCAATTAATTCCCGTGAAAAGTGGAGAGATTTGACGAGAGTTCATTTGTAAAAAACTGATGGTATTTTTATTTCCAGCGATACCCTTTTCTACCATCGTTCTGAACTAACAAATCAAGGAGGAAACGATGAAGAACAGGTAGAAAAAGGAGATGTGGGCAGTGTCGTGCCTCTTCGCACTCTCTCACATCCTCTCCTGGATCGCGCCTCTCCTTGAAAATATCTCATGTAAGCTTTAATTCATCTGACCTCGTTTGTTGCTTTCTCTCAAATTAGCATATGATGGGCTGATTTACGGTATGGTGCTTCAATTTGAGGTCTTATTTTAGCTCTAGAGTTGCCTGTTGTGAGCTGATTTATCCATGTGGAGCTACAAAAATCATGCTTGAACTGCAAGCCTTGTTATTTCAACTCAAAGTAGCTACGATTTGTAGATTCATTTTTACTAGTCCAATTTGATGGAACTTGAGAATATAAGTGGTGAGCAAAAACAAAAACAAATATACTTCATTCAATACCCATTTTTTGTTCATCTAACAGCTTTTAACATGAAACTGGAACTGGTACGATTCAATACCAATTTCTTGTTCAATCGGTACTGGTGCAGAACCTAAAACTGGAACTGGTACGATTTTGGTATTGGTACCAGTTCTGAGTTGAGATTAATTTAAATTGCCTAGATATGTGATTTTATTTGCGCTGTAAGATAAACTGATACCGGTACAGTGCCTTTGCAGCAGTTATTATTCTTTTGTTCTTGTTGTTTCTTCTTCTTTTGTTGGCTGTAGGAACTGATAAATTAGAAATGTAATGTATGAATTTAAAATTTAGTTAATCCTTTCTTTGGTCAAAGTTTGATTCATGCCAAAACTTGCAAACTATTGACTAATTGTTTATAATATGAGTACGGTACCAGTGGTATGAGCCTAGGTTGTGATTCTAGTAAATTAAGGGTTAGAGTGCAAAATTTGCTTCTGACTATGTCAGGATATAATTTTGAAAATCAAAAGGAAAAAAACAGATGGATTTCTATGGGAAGTCTGAGTTTGATTCTTATTTAAATCTGTCCATTTGTGTAGATTGATTGATTGCATTTTGTAAGAAGACAATGTAATTTTTTTGAAGTAAGATTAAGTAGTTTTATACTTTTATGGTTCAGTTCTTATGGTATTTACTGGTACAATTGATCACTTGATACCGAATAAATATCATTTTGTGTTAACATGGGAGAAATTTTCATATCATTACTAACTAGTATCATACCCGTGCGTTGCAACGGGACATATTATAAGATTTAACATAGAGAGGCAAATAATAAATAATAATAAAATAAACAACAACAAATGACTGTTTTAATACAACAACATTATTTGCATGTCAGTGCATACACAATTTTTGCGTTATAATTCAATTAAATTAAATGTGAAAATCAGCTAGAGAATAAATCAATAATATGTCTTTTTTGTTCTCTTCCAATAATGAATAAGAGAAAGAAAATTCGGAAATGAGATATGCTAGCTGTCTAAATTGGAAATTAATCTTTTTATGCACCGATTAAAGCTGGAGAGAGATATGATAATAAATATTTAATGCTAATTCCATTTGCTCAATTCTTGGTATTACTTGTAACGTATCGTGTGGCAGTACGTGTGATGAGTATGTTTTTAACTAAATTTAGACTTCTACACATAAAACATATGTATTTAATCAAAAGAAGACAGATTATGTGATTGGAGGGCTGAGATTAAATCTGAAATTTTATCTTTTAATCGTAGCCGTTGGCGGATCGGACACCCAACGTGCTTAATAATAGAATGGAGATTATCTGTTTAAGGGTACAAGTGTCATTTTAATTTAAGTGAAATCATTTTCTCTTGTATTATGTACACTTTCCAATCAAAAATGTGAGAAGAATTCAATTCCTTTTCATTCTTTTCCGATCAGCTAAATTCAATTGGAATTCATCTCTATTGAACTCTATTGAATTGAAATCAATTGAACTCTTGAGTAGTGTGTTCCGATCATAGTGATAGTTTTCTCCTAAAAATTTATAAATAATTTAACATGCTTCATTTGAATCAAATAGTTCATCTAATATATCATAACCACAACTATATAAATAAGGACCGTTAGTTTGTGCTATTAGCAATTTTTTTTTTTAGCATTTTCAAAAAAAAAAAAAAAATTCTCTACCACGAACCTAGTGAAAATCTTTAAAACTAGCACGAAAACTATAGAAGTGTTTTTCTGTAAGGTAAGACGCTTCCTAAGAAAGTGTTAGTGAAATATTTTTTTTAATTACTTATTATTTTCGAAGTTAACAAATTACATATTAGATATTATTAGTCGTTGTACGCTGAGAAAAATGCTTCCTCATAGAGCATTCGTGCTAGCTTTGGAGATTTCACCAAAATAATGCTACGTTTTTAATTTTTGTAAATGCTAAAAAAGAAAACACACTATTTGGAAAGATAAAAGGTTTTGGTATCCAATTTTCTGTACCCACTTTTTACCCACACTTATCCAATCAGCTTCCAAATGGTCAAACAGTCAAACTTCCAACCATCAACATTCCTTATTTATAAGGTTCCCCGATCTCTTCCAGTTTTCTTTCTCTCTCCTCCAATATCCCATCTCTAAAAAAGCTGAAAAGCTAAAAAAATGAAAAATTTCCCGATATGTCCGTCCGTGACTCCGAGCTCAATTGCTCTCACCGCAACGGAGGCGGCGCGCCACCACACCCTCCTCCTGACCGTCGACTCCACGATCACAAATCTCGGTGCAGCAACTAGTTGCCACGCTCGTCGGCCGCACTCCGTACCCGATCTCCTCTAGTGGCCACGTCAAATAGGTCAGACTTCTCTCGTTGCAACGGAGGAGGCACCACCGCACCCTCCTCCTGACCGTCGACTCCACGATCACAGATCTCGGCAGAGCAACTGGTTGCCACGTTCGTCGGCCGCCCTCCGTACCCGATCTCCTCCAGTGGCCGCATTAAATAGCTCAGGTCTTTCTGTTTAATTTTCAAATATCGATCGTTTTATTAAATTTCCAGTATTTATCTAATAGGTTTACATGATATATATATATACAGTGTTTAGCAGAATCTATGAAAAATTTACAAAATCTGTTTAATAGTTTTACTGATTTAAATTTTCAGTATTTATCTAATAGGTTTACAGGATATATATAGTGTATTACAGGATGTATTAATCAAGTATAAAGATTATGTACAGTACTTTATATGATATATTTAATAATTTTACAGGATATATGCAACAGTTTACATGATCTATGCATTGTTTTTTCTTTTATTGTTTTTACATGATATGTTTAATAGTTTTATAGAATATAGGTATTATTTTATAGGATATATGCAATTGTTTTCACATATCTCTTGTTATCTGAATGTCTGATTTTACAGGATATATACAATTGTTTTACATGATATAATATACACAATTACATTGGTTGTATGACATATTGTTATACTTCAGTATTTCTTTTTAACATCATATATTCAATAGTTACAGGATATATTCAATAGTTACGGGATCTGTTTAACAGTGTTACTGATTTAAATTTTCAGTATTTATCTAATAGGTTTACATGATATATGTGTTTTACAGGATCTATTAATCAGGTTTAAAGGTTGTGTACAGTATTTTATATGATATATTTAACAGTTTTACAAGATATATACAACCGTTTAAAGAATCTATGCATTATTTTTGTTTTCTTGTTTTTACATGATATATATTTAACAATGGTTTTACAGGATGTAATATACACAATTACAATGGTTTTATTACATATTATTACACTTCAGTATATCTTTTGTTATGGTGTCTTATATTGTTTATTATTGATGTTTCAGGTTTTATACAATGGACTTTGACTTGAATGAAGATATGGAAAGTGATATTTCAATAGCTGATGTTGTTCCACTCATCCAAATAACATTCACCAGAGGGTTATGAAGTATCAAACTTTATGCTTGTGAACAGTTATTGTTTGTGTTTGTGTTTGTTACTGTTAAAAAATGTAGTTGTGACTAGTGATATTTTTGCTTGTGAACAGTTATTTTTGTTGAACAATGTGTTTTAATGTATTGATGTTTTATAATTTGCATTTATTAATTTTACAGTTTCAGGTGTCAATTTTACAGTATTGAAGTTTTATAGTTTATATATGTTAGTTTTATAGTTTCAGGTGTCAATTTTACAGTATTGAAGTTTTATAGTTTACATCTGTGAATTTTACAGTATTGATAAAAATGATGAATATATAAATATTAATAATTGAAGAAAAAAATTAAATTAAAAAATAATAATTTCGAAAAAAGAAAAATTTAATTTTGATTCAAAAAAATTAATTTTGCATAATTTTAGGTGTTATTTGTAAATAACTACAAGTTTTAGAAGTGATTTGTTTTTCAAATCTTCTAGAAGCTGGAAGTACAGCTAGTTTGCAACTAACTTGGGACCACTTGCAAGGGTCGCTGGTTGTTAGAATTTTGAACTAGGTATTATACATGATTTGTTGTTGAAAATACAGTATTGATTATAGAGTTTTACAGTATTCGCGCAAGTCAAATGACAGTTTTTTTGAATAAAAACTGAGTACAGAAGCTTGGGTACAATTAGTCGCTTCCATTTGGAAAAAAAAATTAGCAAATAAAAAAATATTTTAATAACAGGTGCTGATTGTTTTTTTCTTCGAAAAATAGCAAGTACTAAAATTTTGTTTTGGTCACCTCCAGCCTTGGGTGTGCCAAAATAAATTTTTGGTACATCCTGCCACAACCATGCACACAGAGGCCACACGGTGCAGGTATGTACCGAAACTAAATTTTGGTGCACTCAAGAAAATTTGATTCGGTACACCTCAGTACACTCTGTGTTAGGGTTTGGGTTTACAAACCCCTTCTTCTTCCTCCCTATACCAGCCTCCATTTTCATCTGTTGAGAAAATTTGTTTCCAAATCGCCTTTCTCACCTCTCTGCAGATCGAGTTGAAAAAATTTGTCTATTTACATAGCGCCTCCGCCTCAAGGTTGTGGGTTTCTAATAAGTAGAAACTAGGCGATGGAGCTTGAAAGTTGTCAGACTGGTACTTGAGCAATACCAGATAGCTCATGCCAGTGATGAACATAAATTGGTCTAACTGATACTCAATAATTTAAATAGCACTGCACCTCTACAATCAAACTCAATCCAATGAAAAATTGGGCTGACCAAAAATAGTAAGCATGTTAAAATTAATGAGGATTAGGATCCAATAACCTCAGACCCGTTAGGGATTTACATCATTGGTTATTTATAGAAATAAAGGGAGCAACAGAATACCTCCACCTTTATTTCTATTTCTAGCATATTACCGTTGTATAGGCAACCGTTAGGATTAGTAGTAGGCAGCAACTTTTATATAAATAGTGCTACACTGTAACATACTAATATACAAGCAATAACAAAGTTATCAACTTTTCCTTCAATCTCTCTGAATCAGAAAAATCATCATGGTATCAGAGCAAAATTAGAATCCGAATCAAAAAACCAAGTGCCTAAAAGGCCACCCAAGTGCTGTTAGAACAGCCACCCGAAATCTCAAAAAAGGCCACTGTAACAGCCAACTCCAAAATCTCAACAGCCAACAGAAAAATTCAAAATTCAGAATTCAACATGTCTCAACAAAACGAAAAACTTACTGGGGTGCTGCTCAATGGAAAAAACTATCTGCCATGGGCCAGATCTATCACCTTTGCTCTCAGTGGAAGATCAAAACTCGAATACATCACGGGAGACAAGAAGAAACCACAACCACAGGTGCCAGACAGACCAAATGAAACTGAAACAAAGGCCATGACAGAATGGCAAGCAAACGATCATCTTATCATGAGCTGGTTGCTGGCATCCATGGAACAAACTATTGCCGATTTATTCTACTGCACAAATTCAGCCAAAGAATTATGGGACAAAGCTGAAAAATTATATGGACATAAGAACAACTATGCTCATATTTTCCAACTCCAACAAGATCTCCATCTTATCAAACAACAAAATCAACCGATTACTGAGGTTTTAAGCCAACTTCAAAAAATAAAAGATGAACTCAGAGTTTACCGACCTCCCACAACTGACCTTTCAGAAATTCAAAAAAGAGAGGCACAAGATGAAACCTTCCAACTTCTTGCCTGTCTAGAACCGAGCTATGAGGCCGTGAGAGCACAAATTTTGCTTTCAGCCCCACTACCTTCTTATGACGAGGTAGCCGCAATGATCCAAAGGGAAGAATCGAGACGAAGTGTCATGGCGGGTCCACAAGCCCATAGCGAGGGACACGACAACCATGCACTCGCTGTCAGACACCATTTTTCGAATTCTCAAAACCGATTTCAAAACCCCAACTACAAATTAGACGGGGAGAAGTGTACGCACTGTAAGAAACCCGGCCATACTCACGAGAGGTGCTGGTTCAAGCATCCTCATCTCAGACCGAAGAGAAGAGAATCGGAGAAAGGGGGAGATCGGGATAATAGAGGCGGCTCTCTCAACAGCGAAATGAAGAAGGGGGAGACGGAGAAGGGGTTTAATACCCAGGGGGCATTCTCTCCAGTGATGCCGAAAATGGAGGCCTCCATTAATTCGGATATGAGTGGGAGTGGCAGCCAGAATCAAATGCAGCAACTGTTCCAGCAGTTCTCCATGTGGTATGCAAAAAATAACATGGATGGTATGGCTCTAAACTCTATTAAAACAAATTTATTTGATCAAATAATTTTAGATAGTGGTGCGACCAATCATATGTTTGGAAATAAATTTTTTTTAACAAAATTAAGAATTGATAATAATGGTCAACAAGTTCAAATAGCAAATGGTATGAAAGTCCAAATTAATGGTAGTGGTGCATTCAATCTATTTTCAAAAGAAATTAGGGGTATTTTGTACTTAGAAACCTTTTCGACTAATTTAATATCAATTAAGAGGTTAACAAATGAACTAAATTGTAATGCAATTTTTTCTCCTACAAATGTCCAATTTCAGGACCGGAAAACCGGGAAGAAGATTGGTGAAGGATTTTTAGAAAATGGGCTTTATATTCTAAAAAATCAAGAATTAATTTTTAGTGCAACAAAGGAGTCATTAGATCAAGAACTTTGGCACAAGAGACTTGGGCATCCTTCCGACCAAACTTTAAACAAGCTTTTTAATTTTTCTTCAAAAAATTGTATTAATTGTGATATTTGTAAGCTAGCTAAGCAAACAAGACTTCATTTTTCCTTGTCAATTAGTAAAAGTGAAGCACCTTTTGAATTAATCCATTCCGATGTATGGGGTCCGGCCCCAATTATTTCTTACAATGGTTTTAAATATTTTGTACTATTTATTGATGATTTCTCACGAACCACATGGCTTTACTTGCTTAAATCAAAAGATGAAGTGTTTTATTGTTTTCTAGAATTTATAAATCGTGTTGAAAATCAATTTAATGCCAAAATCAAAATATTTAGATCGGATAATGGTACGGAATTTGTAAATAATAATTTTTCGAATTTATTCAAAAACAAGGGAATTATTCACCAAACGACTTGTATAAATACTCCCGAACAAAATGGTGTATCGAAAAGAAAAAATAGGCATTTATTAGAAGTAACAAGAGCACTTTTATTTCAATCAAATGTTCCAAAAAAATTTTGGTCGGATGCCATTCTTAGTGCCACATACTTGATCAATAGATTACCTAGCACTAAATTAGAAAATAAATGCCCACTAGAAATCATTTGCCAACGAAAGCCTAATGTTGATCATTTAAAAGTATTTGGTTGTACTTGTTTTGCACATATTAAAAGAAAGGATAAACTTGATCATACATCTATCAAAACCATTTTCTTAGGGTATTCCTCTACAAAAAAGGGGTACAAATGCTATGACCCTATCAATAAAAAACTACATATTTCTAGGGATGTTATTTTTTGCGAAAAAGAACCCTATTTTAAAAATAGAGATGAAAGTATTAATTCTCATGACAATGGTAGAAGTAGTATAGTCTTGCCCCAAATAAATACTCAAGAAAATGTATCAAATGATAACTACGAAAATGAGCCCAACAATCAAATAGAAGAGATAGGAGGAAATGAGGATAATCATGAAAGTGAAGAAGAGGAAGAGCGTGTTGTTAGAAGATCATCACGAATAAGTCAACCGTCTACAAAGCTTAGAGACTACATAACATACTCGGTATTGTATCCTATACAAAATTTTATTTCTTATGAAAATGTTTCTTCAAGTCATAAGGCATTTATTACTTCTATTCAAAAGGAAGTAGAGCCGAACAATTATCATGAGGCCATAAGTGTTCCAAATTGGTGTGGAGCCATGAAAGAAGAGCTAAAAGCTCTAGAAAAAAATGAAACTTAGGAAATTGTTTCATTACCAAAAAATAAGAAACCGGTTGGATGCAAATGGGTATATAAAATTAAATACAATTGTGATGGTACCATAGAACGGTACAAGGCAAGATTAGTTGCCAAAGGGTATACCCAAACTTATGGCATCGATTACCATGAAACATTTGCCCCGGTGACAAAAATGAATACCGTTAGAATCTTATTTTCTATTGCGGTAAACAATGGTTGGAATCTTTATCAAATGGATGTAAAAAATGCTTTTCTTCAAGGAACACTTGAAGAAGAGGTGTATATGACCCTACCACCCGGCCATAAATTGGAAAAGAATTCTAATTTAGCTTGTAGGTTAAAAAAATCAATTTATGGATTAAAGCAATCTCCACGGGCATGGTATGGCAAACTTAGCTCCTATTTAAATTCTTGTAATTTTAAAATTAGTAATGCCGATCATTCATTGTTTACCAAAAGTAACGGTATAGACATCACCATTGTACTAGTCTATGTGGATGACATAATAATTACCGGAAATAATTTAGAAGAGATAAAGAAAATTAAACTTCAATTAAAAGAAAAATTTGAAATTAAGGATCTTGGATATTTAAAGTATTTTCTAGGAATTGAAGTAGCATATTCTAAAAAAGGCCTTTTCCTATCTCAAAGAAAATATATTTTAGATTTGTTAAAAGAAACCGGCAAGTTAGCATGTAAACCGGCCTCTACCCCGATAGATACAAAATGTAAATTAAATAGTGAAGATGGTGAACTATTAGATGACATAAACCAATTTCAAAGAATTGTAGGAAAATTAATTTATCTTACGGTGACACGTCCGGATATTGCATTTTCCGTAAGTCAAATAAGTAAATTTATGCACTCTCCAAGAACTTCACACTTAGAGGCTATTAATAGAATATTGAGATATTTAAATAAAACCCCCGGAAAAGGAATTTGGATGAAAAATAATAATTCTAATACTCTATGTGGCTATTCCGATGCAGATTGGGCCGGGAGCTTCGATAGAAAATCGACAACCGGTTTTTGCACGTTTGTAGGCGGAAATCTAGTCACATGGAAGAGCAAGAAGCAAAGTGTCGTGGCACGATCAAGTGCCGAAGCGGAATATCGCGCCATGGCATCAACCGCAAGTGAATTAACATGGATAAAACAACTTCTTGAGGATATGGAAATTAAAATTAGAGATCCAATTCAAATGTTTTGTGATAATCAAGCGGCTCGACATATAGCATCCAATCCCGTGTTCCATGAGCGAACTAAACACATTGAAGTGGATTGTCATTTTATCCGAGAAAAAATTCAATCCAAAGAAATCGAGACACCATACGTAAAAAGCGAAGATCAAGTGGCGGATATTTTTACGAAAGGCTTAGAACCGAAATTATTTGAAGAAAATGTAATCAAGTTAGGGTTGATTAACATCTACACGCCTAACTTGAGGGGGAGTGTTAAAATTAATGAGGATTAGGATCCAATAACCTCAGACCCGTTAGGGATTTACATCATTGGTTATTTATAGAAATAAAGGGAGCAACAGAATACCTCCACCTTTATTTCTATTTCTAGCATATTACCGTTGTATAGGCAACCGTTAGGATTAGTAGTAGGCAGCAACTTTTATATAAATAGTGCTACACTGTAACATACTAATATACAAGCAATAACAAAGTTATCAACTTTTCCTTCAATCTCTCTGAATCAGAAAAATCATCAAAGCAAATATATAAATGAATAAGTGGATAGTTATACTATTTCATACCCAATTCACTGGTAAATTTCTTTTAATCTGATTGTAACAATCTTTGAGTAAATTACGGCGTTCTCTCCACAATAAGATAACTCGTTCTTCTACTTACTGAATGGATCCATTCAAAGTATTAGTATTGTGCACTTTTAATATGATTTAAATAAAAAAATTGTTTTTTGACCTTTAAGCAAATAAAAAGATGTAGCTTCCACCATTTCACGGCACAATCTCCAGCCAACACATTTTGCTGACAAACTCATGACATGGATTCTCATCATACAATAGTCGTTAGTCATGACATGGAAGCTCATAATTGTCATCTCCTTCCCCTCCATTTTTTTAACATTTTAATGTTCATTTCGGATTTTATATTAGATTAGAAAAGGCTTTATTTTAATTTGTAGTGAAAAGAAAAGAAAAAGAAAAAGTGAATTGTATTATTTTGTTTAGTAGTAAACAAATAAAAATAAGTTGCTTACCCACTTAACAGCAAATGATGTTACTTTCCAGATCTGTACTGATAAAAATAAAAAAGAAAAGAAAAACCATTTTAATTAGGTATTGGTAGGGGTGGGCCATGCCTATGCAGTAGTGCAGCGCATGGGCGACGCTTAAGAGCCCCAGTAGCAAGCTACTGTGGTGGGCCCTTCCCCACAAAAAATAAATTTAATATCGTTGTGAGCACATGGCCCACATATCAGATATTAAACTAATAAGAACAGATACTACACTTGATCTTAGCCAAAAGGCCGAGAAAGGTATGAGTTGTTCTGAACCCTCGCCTCGTGTTTTATAGGAGCTCTAGAGACGCAGAAAAGATAGTTTATCGATGTGGGACTAAAAGATCGCTATGCTGAATTCCGAAGCGAATCGGTGGTAAAGCAAAGGATCTTCTAATGGACTGGGTTATTCCTGGACCAAAGGATCGTTCTTAAAATGGGCCTCGCTTTAGTATAAATGGGTTCTCGCTGCCCGTTTATTTAGCATGATGGCTTCTTTACCCAGTGGTAAAGCAGATACAATCCGCGTTGTTTGGAATAATAAGCTAAAATGTAGAGATCTCTTGTCCGTTGGATCTTTGATCTCGTGCGAATACTGACGCCTTATTATTTTAAAGTCCGTGTTGCAATCTAAACGGGACGGCAAAATAATGTTTGAAAACTTTTCATTTATTATAAGATTTATAGGTTACTATTAGTCACTTAAATTGTCAATTTATTTTCAGATTAATCATCCCCATAATCCGCACAATCATATACAATTAATATAGTTTAAATTATGAATATTGATTTTTTTTTTAATGTCGAATCAGTCCCTGAGACTGATTAGTCGGTTTATTTTTATTAATAGGCCACATCATCTGCATAGTCGTCATTTTTCTTTTTAAACTATGACATATAATATATGTTTAGCTTAATGACTAATGTTAAATTTTCTTATGAATTAAGTTATCAACGCATATATTCTATATTTAAATTCAAAGGTATGGTGGGTAACTTGATTATTCTTACATTATCAACTCTAGAGTTATCAGCACACTTAATTCGAATAAGCGATTAATACATGAGATAGAAAAAGTTTGATATAGGAATAATTTTATTCCAATTATTAGACCATCTCTATATAATTCATGAGGAGGGATCTAATTACACCTTTTTTGGTGACATACTTTGACACCTATTATTTTTAAAGTCAAAATAGTCGATTTAAACCGTTCAACATGATGGATATATTAAAATATGCTTGGAGATCAAATTTTACATTTTTTTGAATTTTTTTGCTATTTATTAAGATGGTTACAAAAATCGTTGTTTTTAGACCATTGAAAAACAGCGATTTTGTAACCATCTTAATAAATAGTAAAAAAATTCAAAAAAATGTAAAATTTGATCTCCAAGCACATTTTAATATGGTGATCATGTTGAACGGTTCGGATCGGCTGTTTGAATTTTGAAATCGCAAAATTGACCTATATAAAAAACGGTGTCATGATGTGTCACCAAAAAAGGTGTAATTGGATCCCTCCTCATAATTCATCTCTTTTTCTGTTTTCTCAAACTAATTGACGAATGTTTTGTAAGGTTCAACTACAATTTTCAAGATATTTCCAAATTAAACATGTGTTATTTTTTTAGAACAGAAACCCGAACCTAGACTCAATTTTTTTTCCACTCTTTTCTCTCCTCTCTCTTCACAATGACTATCTCCTCCGCAGTCCATCTCACTCAACTCCACCTCTCACACACACATTTCTTTACTCCACTTGAACTTGTGGGACTAAACTATAGTCCAGATCCGAACATATTTTTCTTTTATACTGATGCTGACATCTCCTTTCTTATTAACTCTACGATATTTTTACATCTCATTTTTTTATAAATTATTTAAATTTAAATGTATGAGAAAATTTACAATGCATTGTTGATTTAATTATTTACATATTTTTTCTTCTTTTAAATAGACGAGGAACTTAAATAGCTATACATATTTTTATAATATATCAAAATTTCTCACAATACAATCAAACACTTATTATAATATATTCTCAAAATATGTCTCGTGTTTATTCATACTCATGTTTATTCGTACTCATGGGTTTTCACTTTTTTAAAAGCAGGTTTCCATCTCCGTCAAATCTCATCTTGTGTAATCCCATGACAAACAAACATAGTAATAACTAGGAAAATGCCTCGCTTTGCTTCGGCAATTAATGATAATTATCTATGTTGTATGAGCTGTTGATGAACAACAAAAAAAGAATATAATGCATATCATATCCATGCTAAACTAATTCATAGTACATTTATCATGTTCTTATTAATAATACATATTCCAAGAGAAATCATTGAAATTTTATTGTGCAGATTGGAACATTTTAATGTTCCATATGTTAGTTCCATAAAGTTTATGCATTCATTTTGTCATATATGAAGGAAATCCAAGAATAAATGCAAAGATATTTAATAAATTTGTTATCTGTATTGCATTTTACATAATGTACTTAGATTTCATACAATTCATACAAAACTATAAAAAAAAATTCAATTGCCGCTACCTTCAACAATAGCAAAATTATTTTCTCATAGCAAACCCTCAAAATAATGGGTTTCACATCATACCCAGTGAAATCACTCAGTATAATGGATTTAACATCATTTTGCACTATACCAGCAGTTCTTGCTATTGCACTGGTTCACCTCTAAATAGGCATGAAAGATAGTGACTAAAACAAAAACAGAAAGTTAAATGCTTCTTTTTGACTGAGTTCCCATGGCTACGGTTGGAATTTCTATCTGATTCCATGGAGGCTTTCAAGTTTCAAGTTACAATAAATTTAATCATTTCGGTTTTAATCAGTTTCTCTTTCTTTCTCGGTCTTTTTGCTCTGTCTCTCAGCTCTAAAATGCCTCTCTTAGCTGGTTTCAATGTTTCATGTACTTGCTCTCTTCTCCTCCTACCTGACCCTTTATTATTATTATTTTTTCTCCTGCATGATCTTGAGCTCCTCCTCCTTGTACACAAATGACGCTGACATACATGCTCAAATGAGGTGGAAACGAATATGAAACAAAGCATATGACTTAAGGTGGCTGAGCAGCCTGAGCTCCTACATTTTCTCTCAATGAAAAGAGACGGGTGACCGAGCTCTGTATCCATCATTCCATTGTATGCAGTTTATAGGGCACTTTTTCTCGCTGGTTGAGCTTTTACTTTAATACAAATATATTGACAGAGCTAATTTGGTTTTGTTTAGCGCACGATCAACAGAAAAAATGAAATACCTGATTGCATGAAGTCAAAACAGCTCTTTCGATATCTTTTACGAAAGAGAGATCAGAGAAGTCTAAAGAGGTTGGAAAAAGGTTTGAACTACGGTGTGGTGCTATCCTGCTACGTGTGGTTGATTGTTTGGGGTGAATGACCTTTCCCTTGTGGATCAGATAATGTGTTTTGTTTAGTCGTGTTTGGGTCTAATCAGCATTGCATAGTGCGGTAAAAAGAGGTAACAAAACAAATCAAAATCAAAAGTAAAGGTGGCAATCCGGTAGGTGAGATCGGATTTATTGTCTATTTGTCGAGTTGTCATGCTTCGGATCATTATTTTTTATTTCAAATTATCTCAAATCAGGTTGGGATCGATCAGGTTTTTTGGCTTGGGTCGTCTGTGTAAGGAAAATATAAATAAGTGGCCCAAACTAAAACAGTCCATTTAATTAAATGGCATAAAGGCTTTATTTAAAGGTGCATGCATAAATTAAAAGGTGCTATTTGATTAAAGGTGCATGCATAAATTAAAATGTGCTATTTGATTAAAGGGTGCATCTCCCCTGGAAATAATTGCTTTAATGACAGGCAATAGATATACGAATTCTAATAGTAAGGTTGATCCTCTCTTCATCAATATTCAGAAAGAACAAAAGTTGTCATTGCTTAGAAAGAGAAAGAGGAGAGAAATCGCTTTACAGTTCTTCTGACGGTTTGTGAAGAACGTCTCAAGTGTTGTTCTACAGTTTACTATGGATAAAGGTATGAAATCAATTTGATTGATTTACACGTGGAGACTATAATTTCTAAGGTCTTTGATTTGTTTTTAATTAATTCTTAATTCCGCTGTCAAAAACTTTAAAGATGATTAGTTGTACTCATGATAATGATTGTATGTAAGTAGTTGAGCACGATAACTTCTACTAACAGTCTGAAGTCTGAATAATTTCGAATCATTTTAAGATTTTAAGTGTTCGAGTTCGGATAAGGGTCAAATCACAATTGGATTAATTTTATTTTAAGTGTTAGAGGAACCGAATCTCCTGCATACAGTGAGTTTTTTTTCCTACTTATTTTTATTTATTTGTCTATGACGGTTCAGATCTGAAGGTTATAATTAAAGTATGAGTTATGTATTTTTAAAATTTAAATATTCTTGATATTTCAATTATGATTGTTCGATTAAAATAAACATGAACAGATAGACGGATAGATCCAATGGATAGAAGATTTGATTCCGAAGTAAAAATTCTTGATGTCACACTTGTCGGGTCTTCTTGTATTCATCAATTTTTTTCGGATTTCAAATTATTCGGATACCAATCAAGTTGAAAATCGTCATCCACCTTCACATCATTTTCGATTTCAATTTGTTTGGTTTGAATAGACCAGTTTTTGGGTCACCAAATTATTAGATTTTGGTGGTCTAATTTTGAATCATCTTGAATTTTCTGATTATTCGGATTGAGTTTGAATCTTAATCAAATTGATCAAATTATTTGGGCACTCAAAAGACAGTTTGAAATGTGAGAATAGTGCGATGACACCGTATGCAAGGAGGCTATGATACTTTGCAATGTACAATTCAAGTCGTACTATGAATTCAGAGCAAAACTAGAGTGTGATGTATTTACCAAGAGAGTTTGGTGAGCATAACTTCAAAAGTCTATCGGATTGGTTTCAAATGACGAATTCAAACTGTTGAAATCCATTTAATTCATGAGTGATGCATGCACATACAAAATTTTAAAAGTTTCAAATTCATTTAGTACAAGATCAAGCGGTAAAAAAATGATTAAAAATAAATACATAAAACAACTTATGAAATAACTTGTATAAAAGGTTCATTTTTTTGCTCATGAATTTATTTCTTTATTTTCAAAATTCAAATAATTGATCTTAACTGCTCAATATAATCTTATATTTGACAATGGTCAATATTGGTTACCACTTATATTTGGTTTCTGCAGCTTATTATTCAAAGTTCAACATATGAGAATCAAACTTTGACTAACTCAACTTAAATCATTGTAACACAGAGCGTCATCATTAAAACAACCCCGGTCTACGATTTTTTTTTTGTAGCCTTAAAAAAACATAAATTTACAAAAATAGCATCATTATTAAAAAAATCTTGAAGTATAGTGAGGCCGCTACTGTTCATAGCATCCCAGTTTTTTTAATCGAAGCCGCTAATGTTTTTTTTTTTCGAAAAAGCCGAAATGTTGTAAACAATAGGAATTTATTTATGGTCTAGGATTTTTCGATAACGATACTATTTTAAAAAAAAATTAGAAAATGCTACAAATAAAAGATCGGCCAAGTATGATATTCATTTTTTTTTTCTCAAATCATATCCATCCAATTTAAAATATATGTAACAGATTCACTTCTTGATATAATTAAATACGAATTTTATATTTTATCTAATTTATTTATTTTAAATTGGACAATCCGATACAAAAAAAAATGATCATATTTTCCTATGTTAAAATAATTACTGAGGTTAATGCTGCTTTTGTGATGTAGATATTTAAAGTCTCTTTTGGTTGTTATTAATGTGGACTTTCATTGTGGCTATATACGTGATTTTGACGTGATAATGATATACTGTCACATCATTCAATTCAAATTTGGATAGTCTTTAAAGTTTCTCCTAAAAATTTATATCACAATTAAGAGATGGGAGTAGGTCCGATGGGCATCGGACCTAGAGTTAGGTTCAATTAGCTCTATCACCGTACGATTAGCATCAAGATCTATGTGCACGGGAATCAATAAGTCTTGCACGGATTTTGATGCAGAGAACACGAATCTTGATGCATATCGGATGGTCATCACACCCATCGAACCAAGGTAGGTCCGATGGGCATCGGACCTACTCTCATTCCCACAATTAAACATGTTTGATTTGAACCAAATAGTCGATCTAATTGTGTGAAAAGAATTAAATCTAAAATTTAATTCAAATTTATAACATAAAGTTATCAATTTTAAATTTTAGTATTTAAAAAAAAACAAAATTAAATCTCTACCACGAAACTGGTGAAATCTTGAAAATTAACACGAAAGCTTTTTAATGAAGCGTATCCTCTAAAGTAAAACACTCTCTTAGGAGGAAGAGTATCCTCTCCAACACGTATAAAAGATCTCCTTTACTTTACGGTTTGAGATTTACTCTCAGCCATTTTGAGATTCAGGCTAGTGCAGGATCACAGGAATATATAAAATCATGCGTGTGTATAACCCGTGTGTGTGTGTGTGTGCGTGCGTGACACGCACGTGATGCGCGTACGTCATGCGCGTGTCATGCGCATGTGTACACCCGGGCGTGTGTTGGCTCTAAGTATCATTTGGGTTTTGAGATTCGTGCAAAATTAAAAAGAACAGTCCGGATCCACTAATGTTAAAAGATTCCCTTTTACGCTACCGGGGTGAATGTGAATTCTCCTTCGGAAGCATTCCTCTCAGGAAAAAAATGTTTTTTGAGAAAGCGCTAGTCAATTTTTTGTAATTACTTGTTATTTTTTAACTTAAGAAATTACGTATTATTAGTCGTCGCACTTTGAGAAAAACGCTTCCTCAGAAAGCATTCGTGCTAGTTTTCGTGATTTTACCCAAATGATGCTATTTTTTTATTTTTTAAATGATAGAAATAAAAAAATTGGGTGGTATTCTATCCTTGAAAATAAAAAAAGGCTATACATGTGTTAAATTCAAAGGATCCAACTCTGCTGCTTTTCTTTATAGAAAAGCAACCTCCTGCTATTTCTTTTCTGTCTATCTCTCTCTTCAAAGAAGAGGAGAGAGAGGAAAATGATCACGTGATAGAGAGAGAAAGAGGAGAGAGATAGAGAGAATAACGGAGAGAACAAGGATTTGAAGAGCACAGGAGTTGGATCCGAATCCAAACCCGTGAGTTGAGAAAATAAAACACACCACTTGGACCCACGGGCTCGTATAAAATAAAATAGGGGAAAAAATAGACAAAGCCACCGATTTTCTCTGAAATTGACTCGCTAGAGAGTAGTTAGGTCCATCCAAATCCCAACCATCAACCACGTTTATTTCAGATTTTAACACATCTCCGTTTGTAGATGAACAAGATATATCCATTAATTGTTTAGGTTTATTATTATTAGCATTAGAAAGTCTTTTAATTTATTTCAAATAGAAAAAAAAAATTCAAACTTGCAACCTTTCGCATGAATGATAATAGAGTGAGGCTATGGTGCTATGCATAGCACGGATGACTAGTGTACTACGGCTCAATATGGTACCTTTTAAAATCCTAACGGTCGATCCGACCGTTCAATGTGATAATTATATGAATATGTACTTGCAAACTAAATTTTACATTTTTTCGAATTTTTTTACTATTTTTTTAGATAGGTAGAATTTTGATGGTCCAGAATTTTCAAAAAACACTGATTTTTCTACCTATCTAAAAAAATAGTAAAAAAATTCGAAAAAATGTAAAATTTAATTTGCAAGTACATATTCATATGATTATCACATTGAACGGTCGGATCGACCGTTAGGATTTTAAAAAGTACCATATTGAGCCGTAGTACACTAGGCATGTGTGCTATGCATAGCACCATAGCCTCACTCATGATAATATATATCTTAATTACTAGATTGGATGTAGTGTTATGGAAATGGCTACGGTGCTACGCGTAGCATAGAGGGCCTTCGTGCTACGGCTCAATATTTGAGTTTTCAAAATACTAACGGTCGATCCGAACCGTTCAACATGATCTCCATACGAATATGTACTTGCAAACCAAATTTTACATTTTTTAGAATATTTTTACTATTTTTTTAGATAGGTAGAAAATCACTTAATTTGAATGGTATAAAATTTCCAGATCAAGTGATTTTCTACCTATCTAAAAAAATAGTAAATTTTTTTTTAAAAATGTAAAATTTGGTTTGCAAGTACATATTCGTATGGAGATCATGTTGAACGGTTCGGATCGACCGTTAGAATTTTGAAAACTCAAATATTGAGCCGTAGCATGGAGACCCTCTATGCTACGCGTAGCACCGTAGCCATTTCCGTAGTGTTATATATGTAGTGTTTTTCACTTTTTTGTTTATTAGATAGGTATGATACGAAAAAATTGTTCAACTGATTCTCCCTAAAATCAATGAAGATTTATGTTTAAGTTTATTGAATCTCATCCTCACTATTAGAGATTTATTTTTAGTTAGCTAAGATAGCAAAAAATGTCCAAATAATTTTCACTAAAGTAAATGAGCACTAGATGTACATAAATTCATTATTAGGTAGCCGGGAACGGGAAAAAATTGTTCAACTAATTCTCACTAAAGTAAATAAGCATAAATAATATGCAGAGATTCATTAATAAATTATCTCATCATCACCCAATATATTATCCTATTGTTTATATATGTGTGGAGGAGAAAATAGGTTATGCATGTTTGGAACTTGGAAGAGAAGTGACAAATACATAATGTAGTAGGTGGCTTAGTCTCACATTAATTAGATAATTATTTAGTTTATTAGATAGGGTACGAATAAGTTGTCGAACTTATTCCTGTCAGAATAAATTAGTGCATGTAAGGTACGGTGTATGCATAATGCATGCGTAAGTTTATCGTGTAGCATTCATTATATGTGTGGAAGAAAATATTAATAAGTTGGGCTTGTGTAAAGTACAATATACTTAATATTGTAGGTGACCACAAGGGAAATAAATCTGCTGCGATTCTTTGGAATCGCAGGGACCCTGCCTTTTCAAATCTAACCATTAATTTTTTGAAATGCATGAATCTCAAAAGAAAGTTGGTTGCTATGCACGAATCTCAAAATATATAAACAGTTGGATTTGGAAAAGCAGGGTCTCTGCGATTCCAAAGAATCGCAGCAGATTTATTTCCGACCATAAGGGCTGCTCATGAGCTGAGTTGAGTCCGAGTTGAGAGCAACTTGGATTCAACTCGTGAACTCATGAGCCAAGTTGCTAATCCAGTTCAAGTCATAAACTCCAAATTAGATTAAACTCGAGTCGACTCATGACTATAGATAGTACATAGTTTATCAAATTATAAATTATCAAAACATAGTATAACAAAATAAATAGTATATGATTTATCAAAATAGTACATAATTTAAAACTTTTACATAATGAAATAGTGGCAAATACATAATTAAATAGTACAAGTTTACCAAATTACTAAATAATACAAAGTCTAACAAAACATTACACAGTTTACCAAGTCAATGAGTCAACCGAGTTTATTCCGAACCAAATTGGAAGCAACTTGGATTCAACTTGTGAGACAACCAAACTCTTTATATTTGTTAGGATGATGACAACCAAACTCTTTCTATTCGAAAAAAATAATTTGACAACCAAACTCTTTCTATAAGTCAAATAATATTGCATGTCAAATTTATTGCAAGTCAGCATCAACATAATAAAAACTCTTTCTATTAATAAATAATAATTATTGCTGTCAAATTGTAAGATATATATATTAACATAAATTATAAATTAAATAAAATATTGAAATTTATTTCAAATAATAAATTTTTACATACAATACTGAATTTATAAAATGATAAGAATAATATGAATTTAAGATGGACAGTAGAAAGAGAACTAATATTTAGTCTTTTTTTTAATATTGAAATTTAAAATACTAAAGTTTTATTTTTTTATTAAAAAATATAAACTAGAATAACAATTAGAAATAATTTAAAAGCATATTGGATACGTAAACATACAACTAGAATTTTTTTTATAGTCATGTCACGCTAATAAATGAGTTGGGAAAGTGTGAGGTGCTGTCGTGTTTGGTAATAAATGGAGAAGTTGTGACACGGGTTTGACTAATTCCACTTTCTACATACAACCTTATTATTTTAATGGGTGAACCTGGTCCACGAGATCTTCCCCTCAAGACCCGGCATCCTTTGAACCTCTGTTCAACTTTTATTTTCATTTTTAATGAACATTCTAAATTTCCAGAGAAGGGTTCCAATTAGGGGCGTAAACGGATCGGATATTATCCGATTTTGTCCGGATTCAAATTCGGAAAATTACTTAAATAATCCGATTTGTATCTGTATCCGTATTCGAAAAATTATAACGGATAAAAATACGATAAGATTTTTAACTATCCATAACTATCCGTATCTGACCGTTTGCACCCCTAAATCATAACAAATGTACTCTATATTTTTAAATTGATCTATTAAACTGCATATACATATATATATTCTGATTAACAATATAACACTATAATATAATTAGTTACTAATGTTTTGATAATATGATACATGTTTTGTAACCAACAAATTTATTATCAAAAATATTATATTTAATTTATGAATGAAAAAATTATATTTAGATGTTATTTTTTACTAGAATGTATATTAGTAATTTATTTTTAATTATCCGAATTATATTCATATTCATATCTGTATACGTATCCGTCCGATATCTGTTCCGTATCCATATCCGAGACTATCCGTATTCGTATCCTTATCCGAAAAATTATAACGGATAAGGATACAATTTGACCACTATCTGATCGTTTACACCCCTAGTTCCAATACCTCATGCCTTTCATACCTCATCATACCTCATATTTTATATCTTTGTTTTCAAAGTCTAAACTGTCGATCCGAACCGCTCAACATGATATCTATATTAAAATATGCTTGGAGACCAAATTTTACTATTTTTTAAGATAGTAGAAAATCACTGTTTTTCAACGGTCCAGAAACAATAATTTTGTACCTATCTTAAAAAATAGTAAAAAAATTCCAAAAATTATAAAATTTCATCCCCAAACATATTTTAGTATGAATGTCATGTTGAGCGGTTTGGATCTACAATTTGGACTTTGAAAACGAAGATATAAAATATGATGTATAATGAGGTATTGGAACCCTCCTCAAATTTCTAATAGAAAAAGAATGCGGCTTTTCAAATAAAAAAGTTCTGTAACTTAAGTATTTAATTTCCTTAAAAATTGATTCAGGATTTTGATTTGCATTGTTTTCAAGAATTGTAATTTGAGACTCTGCAAAAATAAGAATCTTAGAATTTTAAGTTGGACTCAAAAAAGGAATTAGATTATAAATATTATTAACTTCTCAAATAAAAAAAAAAATCATTGAAAGCGTCATCTAAAGATAATTACAGATTTTATTATCCGAAATTGTAGTGATTGTGCAATCAAAATTATTAAAATTTCATAAATAGTGAGATTGATATGCACCATTGATATGTTAGCATTTATTCTATATTGATGCTTAGTTAGATAAGAAATTTTATTATTTTATGATCTAATCGATAAATTTTAGCCCTAGACACCAGCAAGCAGCAATACTTAAAAGTAAAGTTTTATTGTTTTGATAAATTGAAAACATAATTTAGGAGAAGAGTTTACAATTTATAGATGTAATCATGTTTGAACTTGCAGATATTAATCTCTAGGTTCTACACAATGTTACATTTTAAATACAAAACATTATATAATGATTGCAATCTCCTTCTAAAACTTTTCAATTCTGAAGCCATTTCTATTGCTTTCTATTTCTATATTAGTAATTAATTAACTTTTTTTTAAAGAGATGGGAGATACGAATTCAAATGTGATATTTCTATATTAGTAAATAATGATTTTAATAGATGAGAGATACGAATTCAAATGTGAAACAAAAAATAATTTGGCTGAATATTAAAAATACAGAAAAAGAACTTTTTCGTTAGATTGAAAAGTCATGGATAATCCTGTTATAATCTTACCATAAATATTGATAATATCTACCTAACTGTTAAGAGATACAAGCTAATTATTTAATAGACCAACATATTTAATAATAATATAGTGATTTAAAATATATAATTACAGAATTTACACTAATTAGGTATTGATGAACTCTTGACTGACATTACATGAGCAAGAGCAATGACGATCTTTCATATAGATTTGTACAATTATGTAGATATGTCTCCATATCTTTTGACAAATATGCTAGTTCATTAAATAATTAGGTAGTTGCCTTAACAACAAGCAAGATATTGTTAGCATTTAGCTAGCTATTATAACCATTAAAGTATGGTTGTACAAATATGACTTATATAATCACCATTGCTACTGACATAACATGTATTACCTGTTGCATAAGTCTTAATCTATCATTAATTTCGAAATTAATTGGAGAAATTCTATTATTAACAAATATTAAACAATTAATTTGTATCTCTTAATAGTTAATTAGAGTGGGACTATGGTACTATGCATAGCGTTGATTAGTGTGTACTATGGATTAATATTTTTTATTTTCAAAGTCTAAATAGTCAAATATGAACTGTTCAACGTGATTTTCATATGAAAATGAACTTGCAGACTAAATTTTATATTTTTTAGAATCTATTTACTATATTTTAGGAAGATAAAAATTTACTACTTTCAAATAGTCTTAAAAACTTTAGATCAAGTGATTTTCTATCGATTTAAAAAATAGTAAAAATATTTTAAAAAATATATAAAATTTGATTTACAAGTACATTTTATATAAAGATCAAATTGAACTATTTAAATTTATTGTTTGAACTTTGTAAATTAAAATATTGATCTATAGTTCGGACCAGACCAATATGCCTACCGTAGCCTCAGTTTAATTAAATATTATTAACATTTAACTTGTTATTATGGAATCTAAAAATATTAAATTTTTTGACAGGATTGAATATAAAAAAAATTAATTAAACTCTGGCGTGTACACGAAAGTCATATTTGGTCGTCATTAGAAAAATCTCGCTCTCTCGCTCGGTGTAAAGACCAGGTCTACGGAGCATCCCACTGTCTGCTACCTTGCTCTACTGAAAGCAATCGGGGAGAAAAATCTCGCTTTCTCTCGCTCTAATTTTCAGTTGAGAAATTTTGAGACATCGCTTTGATTCATAGGTCGATCCAACAGTCACTCAATTTGACACTTTCAAGCTTCAATCCACTAATTCGAGTGTGTTATTTCCCTTCGATACTGATCCTCACAGGTTCGATTCGCGTTTTCTTTCTCAAATCATATTTTCGAGGTGCTTTTCCTTTCCTATATCTGAAGCTTAGTTTGATTTTAAGTTATTCTTTGTGGTTTCCCCTCAGTTCGATGCAATACAAAAACTAAAGTCATTGATTTGTGCCAATTTATTGCACAGAGATCAGAAGTTCGGAAGCTATTTGATCGTATTTACTATTTCAAAATATTAATTTTGCATATCATCTGTTAGTTTTTCTTTTCTCAATTTCGAAACAGGGTTTTTTTCTTAAATTGGTTCACATTTTTGTTATTTTCCAGAGGAAGAAAGAAAAAAGATAAAATTGATTTAGGGAATTTGGGGTTTTTACCTCACTTTATCTAATTTCTGCAAGAACAATTTCAAGTTCTGATAATAAACTTTCATTCAGGGATTAACTGATGTTACATCAGTGGAAATTTCCTCAATAACCTGCGTATAGCATCACTGGAATTTATTTAATGCAATTTGAGAAGAAGAGAAATTTGGTGTGCTAGTGCTAAGCTGTTGTCTGGAACAAAGAAAGAAAAATGGGAGCCTTTTGTTCGAAAGGGTCGCCAGTTGATAAATCACCAAGTGAAACTACTCTAGACATGAATTTCCTAAGAGACCAAGAAACAATTCCCAGTAAATCTCAGGTGAGATCGGAAAAGGATTTGGCATTTCAACATGATCATGAATTGACAGAGAAGAAAGATGAAATGTCTTCGACCAATGAAAGCATGCCACCTGGTGGCCCTGCTCAGCCTCAGGCACTGAGGGGCTCTCTGCAAAAATCAAAGTCTACAAGGTCAAGAGGAACTGCCAAGGCAAGTTTAGTTCTTAATTAATCATATAGTTGTATTTTTTTTGCATTGCATGAATATTTTCTCTATTGTTAACTAATATATTGTTTGTGGTTAATTCTAAACATTTACTTGGTTATGTTCAGTGGAAATTAGAAGTATAAGAGTAAGTGCGGTGGTCCTTTATTCCTAGCTAATCAATCAACTATTCTGCTATTATATTCTTTGTAAATTAAAATTTTGTTTACATTGTAACTATTTAAATTGCATGAGAACACCCTTTTCTTTTTAACTTGTACACAAGATATATAATCCTAGATTAGTCTTTATGAAATAGGTCAGTTTATGTTAATATTTATTTTCTCCCGAATAATAATAGTTTTGAGCAGGGTTAGGTATAACAGTTGATGCAAAACTTGTTAAACAACTTGTATCAATATTAACTCATCTAGCTACAAAAAACAGGTCTCGGAAATGGGATCGATTTTGGGTCGTGCCGGTACAGTCGGTCTAGGGAAAGCAGTTGAAGTGCTAGATACACTAGGTAGTAGCATGACAAGCCTAAACCTAAGTAGTGGTTTTGTAAGTGGAACTACAACCAAAGGGAATACGATATCGATTCTAGCATTTGAGGTGGCCAATACCATAGTAAAGGGGTCCAATTTAATGCAATCACTTTCAAAAGAGAGTGTGAGACATTTGAAAGAAGATGTTATACCCTCAGAAGGTGTGCAAAATTTGATTTCAAAAGATACGGACGAGTTGCTCAGAATTGCTGCTTCTGATAAAAGGTCAGTTTGTTTTTATAATTTAATGAATGTATAAGCTCTTTATAGGTCAGTTCTTTGGTTTTGCAAGGATATATTGGATATTCTCCCATTTATACTACTAAGGTGCAGAGAAATATAACTACATAAAATGGAAATTATTCATTTATCTTATATTTTTCTTGATATTAGGGAAGAACTAAAAATATTCTCAAAAGAAGTGGTACGATTTGGCAACCGGTGCAAGGATCCTCAATGGCACAGCTTAGATCGCTATTTTGAAAAGTAATCCCCTGATCTTGTCACAAATTTTAATATTCAGTAATATTCGATAATCAATGTTAAGGTCAATTTGTCAATTTTGATAATCAAAGAATTTTGAATGATTAAAATTTTATTTTCCAAATTAATTTTAGGTTGGCATCAGACCTGACTCCACAAAACCATCTGAAAGAAGAGGCTAAAACAGTCATGCATGAACTAATGGCTTCGGTTCTGTGTACAGCTGTTAGTATCTCATTGACTGAAATTTTTATTTCATCATAGTATCTCATTGGATTCAATTGTACCGCGTAATCTTTTAAAAGGTGTTCTTAGTGAATATTGATTTTTTTTCCAAATAAAACAAAAAAGGAGGAATAATCTGATGAGACTAGCTGAATGTTTAACCTTTTTTATTACCAAGGTTCAACAATTGACTTGGTTCCATCTTAAAATCTTTTTAAAAAAGTTTTGGATTAATTTTATGACTATTATTATAATAATATAGATCATAAAGATAATCAGTATTATTATAAAAATAATCAAAATTTGTTGCTTGTGCATTTACTTTCAGGAGCTGTATCATGAGTTACATGCCCTAGATAGGTTTGACCAAGACTACCGAAGAAAAAACCAAGATGAGGAAAATTCCACTCCGGCTCCTAGAGGTACAATTACAACATATGTACATTTTTTAATGAAACTTATAAAAACACATTGCATGAGTTATGCTTAAATTTATACTATGTTTCTTTTGAACTGTGTGCAGGTGACAGCCTTCAGATTCTAAAACAAGAGCTGAAAAGTCAAAAGAAGCATGTAAAAGGCCTCAAGAAAAGGTCTCTTTGGTCAAAAAACTTAGAGGAGGTTGGTATTTACTTTTAACAATCCCCTCTTTACCGATATTGCATTGAACGAACCAACGCCCCCCCCCCCCCCCCGTGAACGAGTTCACATCACCTCAGGTTACCTGATTGAAGACAATTACGATGAGACGGTTCTTTTAACATGACACGAATCTCAAAACAGACCCCCTACAGTCTCCATAGGCACCGGATTGAGTTTGGCCCAGATAGATTTAATCTGGACCGTCCGTTTCAATTTGCTTGAATCAGGTACCTGGGAGGATACGGATCCCCCCGTGAACAGTTGATGGTTTGTGTATGGTATAGTTCATTATCTAATGTTTTTTCATTTAACAAAATTTAATTTGTAGGTAATGGAGAAGTTTGTAGAGATAGTACACTTTCTTCATTTGGAGATACATGATGCCTTTGGCAGTGCTGGTAATTTTTTAAAAAACCTCGTACTACTCAAATAGTCAAATATTTGAATTAGGCTTATACCCTAACGATATCATACTTTTGCTTTATGTTGTATACCCTAATTATTTGCAAACACATGAAACTAATGCTAATAGTTATTTATTGTAGTAATTTTTTTTTATTTTCTAAAACCTCATACAACTCAAATAGTCAAATATTTGAATTATGCTTATACCCTTACGATATCATTGCTTTTTCTTTATGTTGTATACCCTATTATTTGCAAACACACACTAAACTAATGCTACTAGTTATTTATTGTAGATGCGCTGGTAATTTTTTTTATTTTCTAAAACCTCATACAACTCAAATAGTCAAATATTTGAATTATGCTTATACTCTTACAATATCATACTTTTGCTTTATGTTGTGTACCCTATTATTTGCAAACATGCACAAAATTAATGCTTATAGTTATTTATTGTAGATGCGCTTGATCCAGCTGAAGTATATACTGTTGGTACAAACCGAAGAACAAGACTAGGTCCTGCTGGACTTGCTCTGCACTATGCAAATATTATATGCCAAATTGACACTCTTGTAAGTTCTATTTCTGTATGTCACATGGGTAACTCAACTCAAATTTTGCCCACTGAAATTTTTGCTTGGATATTTTTTTAAGGTTTCTAGGTCAAGTTCGGTACCTCCAACTACAAGAGATGCACTTTACCAGGGACTGCCACCTGGCATCAAATCAGCATTACGTTCTCGGTTGCAGACATTTGAAATGAAAGAAGATGTAACGTTTTCTATTGAACTTCTTTTCTTCATATAAAGTTTGTTAAAATGGGATATGTTGTTTTTCAAAGGTGAATTCTTATAATAACTATTATGCAGTTAACGGTGGCACAAATAAAATCTGAAATGGAGAAAACATTGAGATGGCTTGTTCCGATTGCTAATAACACCACGAGGTACAAACACAAAAGGATTAGATATAAATTTCATTATTCTTGATTTTCATATTCTCGTGATATCTAATATCAAATTTATTTCTGGATTGTTTTAGGGCACACCATGGCTTCGGTTGGGTAGGGGAGTGGGCAAATACAGGGTAAGTACTTTCTAGCTGATATAATAAAAAGATGCATGAAAGCTTAAAAAATTTATGTGATACTGAAATTCAACAAAAGCTGAGAAAATTTCCAAAAAGAAGCGAAGTGATATGTTCTATGTTTAATGAAAATCTTTTTATTATTTGTAGGACCGAGATGGGCCAAAGAGCAACAAGTCAAACTAATCTGACCCGTATAGAGACTCTATACCATGCTGACAAAGAAAAAACCGAAAATTATATTCTCGATCTAGTTGTGTATCTTCACCATTTAATAAGCCTCTCCAAGCAGGCCAACGGTGGGCCCCGTTCCCCAATCAAATCCCCCATGCGATCTCCCAACCAGAAAACAATTGCAGTTACCAGAAGAGAGAGTCACAGTTCAAATTCGGTGCTCACTGAAGAAGACCAAGATATGTTGAGAGGGGTCAAGTATAGGAAGTTCATACCGGGAATTAGTAAGAGTCAGGAGTTTGGTAAGGGGAGGTCTTCTCGGCTTTATAGAGACGACAGGTTGAGTAAGAGCAGTAATCAATCTCCAACAAGCGCCAATAGAGAGAGTTTTGCGGTGCCGGTTATTAATTTTGAGTTGGATAGATTTAAAGCCTTGGATTTGATTGACCGGCTTGATGATGTCAGAAAAATATAACAGAAAGAGGGAGAAGGCATCTTTCAATAGAGAGAGAGAGAGAGAGAGGAGGGGCGTGGGGGGGGGGGGGGGGGGGGGGGGGGGGGTAAATAGTTAGAACTTAGAAGAGTTCTCATGTTATAATATGGTGCTTTTGTTGGGGGGAGTAAATATGAAGGAAACGGGATGCAGCATTTGGTAAAATTTTATGTAGCAAGTAGTTTTGATGTTTTTAGATAATAAGGTTCTATAAATTTACTTATGGTTCGGATTGAGTTGGGGCATACTTGTCCTTTCTCTAATGAGGGCTAAATTGCCTCTAGTTTCAATGCTTCCACTATATATATATTTTTTTGACATTGAACAAATTGCATTTGGTTACAAAGTAGACAAAATGACGAGACTGAGGCTATGGTACTAACTAATCCGTACTATGGATATGTATCTCTTTTCCAAGTCTAAATTGTCAATCTCAATCTGAGCCACTCAACACGATCTCCATATATTTGTACTTGTGATCACATTCTAAGATTTAAAAAAAAAAAAACTATTTTTTTAGATAGATAAAAAATCACAACTTTCTTCCTGAATAGTGATTTTCTTTTGCCTATTTAAGAAATAGTAAAAAAGTTCTAAAAGAAATGCATAATTTGGTCATCGAATACAAAGTGATTTTTTAAGACCATATTGAGCGGTTTAAATAACTGTTTCAACTTTTCATTTAAACTTTATAATTAATTCATAGCACAGGCTGATATGTAATATGCATATCACCATCATAGCCTCAAAAGACATGTTAACAAGTTCTTAGAACTTCGAAAGAATACTATGCATAGTTCATTATTCTTTATTTTTTTTCCATTGAAGCATGTATGACGGATAGAGAAGGAAATTTGTCACGGCGTGATCAGTCACGTCACGTCACGTGTGTCGATTACGTGACGTGACTCACGTGTTGCGTGACGTGACTATTCACGTGATGTGACTGTATTTAACAAAAATTATACGTCACGTCACGTCACGTAAACTAATCACGTCACGTCACGTCACGTCACGTTATAAAACACATCACGTGATCACGTACTGTCACGTGTAATCACGTAAATTCAGAGTATATTCAGAGTATATTCCTATTAGTACTATTAGGCTATGTTTCTGTAGTATATTCATAGTATATTTAGACTTTTCTTTTGTGGTTGTTTGTAAAAACTATGTTTCTTAATGGAACGGGCTTAAATATCTTTTATCTAAAAATTTTAGCAATTTTTAGAATATTATTTACTAGTTAATTTTTGCAACATTATTTACTTATTTTATAAATTTTATAATTTTCATATTTTTTGATATATTTTTTCTGAATTTTCAACAATTTAAATAAAATATAAAAAAGAAGTTCAATGTGACTAATTTATGTCACGTCATATCACGTCACGTGTAGTCACGGCGTGACTACGCGTGACGTGACCATTCGCGTGATGTGATCGTCTGCCACTATTTTGATCACGTCACGTCACGTCACGTGAAAAAAAAACATTGATCACGTCACGTCACGGCGTGTCACGTATTTCCTTCTCTAATGACGGATCAAATATTGTGACACAAAAAGCCTTTATCAAGATAGAGTAACTGGTCCATATGTGATCCGACATTTTTATTAACTAGAGGATTGCCTCGCCTTGCTTCGGCAGTGGTTTGCAAAACGCTCTACATATCATGTAAGTAATAAACTTATAATATACAAGTAATAGTTCACATATGAAACAACAACAACAAAAATATACAAAATATTATACATGTCATGTAAGTTATAGTTTACATATTGAAGGAAAGCACAAAAATATTAGTGTATGTAAGCTATGTTAGTGCTATCTATGACATTTTTAAATTTCTGTCTAAGAAGAACAGTTATTCTATATACATAGTTTTATCAAAATAATTTCAACTATTCTCTCTACATGGAGACAATAAACAAAATATTATTTGCACGAATTTAGCTTCGATGACATGTTACTCTTTCTTCTCTTCTGCTTTCTTGTCATCATTACTGGAAAAAAAAAAAAGATATGAAAAGCTTATTAGAATTTGGATTAAAGCACAGTGCACATTTTTGGTTTATGTTTTGGAAAACAAAAAAGGCACTACATATTTATATAGATCTTTTATCGTTTCTTGACTGATATTAATTTACCATAGGGTGCAAAAAATTCAAATTGAGTTTTGAAGTTACAATGATATATAAATATAATTATGTAACAATGTTAAAGTTTTGACTCAATAATAATTTCTAATTACCGATAGATGAAAATATATTATAAAGTACCTTGAAACTGTGGTGATAGGCTGAGATTGAAAATTGGAAAGATCAGCTGTTCAAGCTAACATAATTTTTTTTTACAGAATTAACTAAAATGTTTATAAAATTAGCAACTTGGAAATGAAAAAAATTTAAAACAAACTTTTTCTTTACCTGACATCCCAATTGCCTTTGTAGCATGCTAGTGCTTAAAGATCTGAAAGAAAAGCAAGTAAGAATATTTTGAAAAAAAAAATATTAAGTACCTATAGAGGAGAATGGAAAATAGAAAATAAGAAGGAATAGCACAAATTTCAGTAGCAAATTAGTTCCCAAAGGGAAGTGAAGCCAAATGCATATAAATGAAGTAATAGACAATTTGCAATTAAAAGCATATTCATTTATTTCTTTTAGCCAAAAAATAGAAATTAAGATATGACGAAAAGAACCGACTGTTGAGCATTAAATAACTGATGCAAATGAAAGTGAGAACAACTGTTGCCTACTTTTTTTCATTGATCCTGGTAAAATCGATTTGTTGCAATTTTGTGTTTGGTATTACCTCTCCAACTCTTTACCTTTTTTGTTGCAAATCGGATTCCTCCAAAGTGTTTCTTATTGGTCCTGGATCATTCTTTACAAATTAGAAAGGAAATGATAGGCCGAGCAAGAAGGCAAACAAAAGACCGACTATTGAAAAAATAATAGCAATTGTGGACTGTGGAGGGGCATGGAAGGTGAATTGTGCAAATTCCCAGAAATCATTGGTGTTTGATTTTTATTTTTTTTCATTTTTCTTGGTAGCTATTTGAGTTTCGGAGTTCAATTCTTATAACATGTTCAGAGCTGAAAGGACATTTCTTTCTGAGAAGGATCGAAGGGGGGAAGAATCGTCGGAGCGAATTTGTGAGAGAATGTCAAAGACTCATTCATTTCTTTGATAGTTTCCTGACCATACCTTGATTTTTCCCTAACCTTTACTCAAAGACATAAAGCTAGTCTTATCAGGAGTCTATGCATGATTGGTAATATTTTTAATTAATGCAATTGTGCATAAACACGTGCAAGTAGACTTGAGAACAGGGATTACCTGATCAAGCTGCTCGAGGCGGGTTAGGATACAGCCAGCTTCAGCCTCGTCATGGTTAGGCCCTCCTGGAGCAGCTGCTTCATAGTTTCTGCGGAGTACACAATGTTCAATGCAGAGTTGGGATCCTCATTCCATTATTCTCTGCAACCTGCCCATCACAACAACACAAATTGAAATTCAGCCCACTTTCCAATAAATCAAATTCTTCGACTTCCTTTCTTGGTTTTTTTTCTTTGTTGTTTCTTGTGGCAGAGTTGGTAAATTTTTTTTTCCAACTTTTGGTATTAAAAGAAGTATTTTTTTGTGAAAAATATAGAGTGAAAGAAAATAAAGCAGCATGTGTACTGTTGAGAACTAACTTAACTCAGAACTCATTGGTTATGGTGGAAAATAGGTAAACCAATATTTTTTGTTTATTGTTTTTGCTTGGTCATAAATAGGGTACTGTATTTTCAAATAGCTTCATAGAAGATGCAACCTGCATATATTGTAAGTTTAAGATGAATTTACAACCATTAAATAGGATTAATTTGAAACTGAAATAAACATGCTTTAATATTGTACCTGCTTTTGCTGTATGGTTGGTATTGTCGGTAGCTCACTTGACTTTTTCTGATACAATTTCCTCTAAATTTGTTCTTGCCCCTGTGCATAGTTAAAGGGACAATTGTGCAAATCAAGAATCAAACCAGGTGAACTGAAGATCTTATATTGGATTCCAGAGACGGACCAAAAAATTCTTACATGGGTCAAATTTGTTTGGATTCAAATCAACACCGATGATGTGCGAAGCTCCTGCCAGCCTGTCTCCCTGGGCAGCCTAATTACCCAAATAAATCACTCCATACTGGAGCTCAACTTTAACAATCCATTGAAAAAAGAAAATGAAGAATGGACTTACCAGCAAGGCAACAGTTGCCAGAACAAAAATTACCACAGTAAAACCCTTCAGTGGTCTTGTAACATTAAAAGTAGCATCAAGGCCTAATAATCAGAAAAACAAAATAGAAATCAGATCATATTAACTATAATATCATAAAAAAGATAATAACAACTTACTTTTCACTAAATTTTTTTTATAAAGAAGGCATAACTCACTATTTACTAAATACTAATGACATCCAGGAATTCCCAATATCCATTTCATATCCATAAACCATCAACAATGGAAATCAAAATAGTTCGAAGCTATATCAGATACTTACCAGTCAAACTGCCACAGCTCAGAACACAGACTTTGTTGAGTGGGGATTCAGGGTCGATCTTTGCAATACGGCCGAAGTGGATGACGGCATACCCGTTGAAGATGGAGGTGATGACAAAATGGTAAACGGGCTTGCCGCTGATGGATAACCCAGACTGATCGAAAGAGAAGGTGTGCCCGTGGTAGGAGACGATCGAAAGAGAAGAAGGTCGGCAGAGAAAGAAGGAGAGAAGAGCGGCGGACAAGACGAGGAGAGAGGAGCTGCAGCGAAAAAGCGCTACGGGTCGGATCGACACGTAGCTGAGAAGGGGAGAGGTGTAAGCGCGAGAGAGAATTCTATCTTCAACCATGCGATCCGGATCGGACGGTACAGAGAGTAGGTGTTACTGTTGGAGTACTGTAGCAGTTCCCACGCAGATTATATAGATATAATAGATATCCAAAATTAATTATAAAATATTAATTATACCTAGCTTAGCTGGGTTTTGTTTTAAATGCCCAAACCGGTCGAAAAATAGCCGGTTGGATTAAAAATTAGAACCGGCCATTTTTTAGCCGGTCAGGAGGGTTTTTTTTTTTTTAATATTTGTTAGATTACTTCTTTTGATGTATAGTTAGCATAATTATACTAAAATACGCTAATTACTTGAAATTATGTTAAATTACAGCAAATTACGCTAAGAGAAACGACATCTTCACTGAGAAGACGAAAAACGACAACGAAACTTCAGACGGCCATAAATCGGCGCTCGAGTGTCCGATTTCAGCAAATGACCACTTTTCGGAAGGCTTGTAAAAATATGCATGCGTCGGTGACCACTTTGATGTTTTTTGAATTCAGAATTGCCAAAAAAAACAAAGGGAAGAGCCTCAAAACTTGAGTTGAAGTTTCCGATTAAGATTTTCATTTATATTTTTCGATTTAAGTAACTAAGTAAATTGGTTATATAATGAACTTATAGAATATCAATTTTTACTATTTTTTATTATTTATGAAAGATGGTACAAAATCAGCGTAATTTAGCGTATTTTAGCATAATTAACGTAATTAGCGTAATTTAGCATAAATTAGCTTAATTTAGTGTAATTTACCGTATTTTAGCATAATTTAACATAATTTCAAGTAATTTAGCGTATTTTAGTATAATTATGCTAATTATACATCAAAAGAAGTAATCTAACAAATATTTCAAAAAAAAATCCTCTTGACTGGCCAAAAAATGACCGGTCCTAATTTTTAATCCAACCGGCTATTTTTTAGCCGATTTGGGCATTTTTAAAAAAATCCAGCTAAGCTGGGTATAATTAATATTTTATAATTAATTTTGGATATTAATAAAAATGTCAGATATGTGATGAAAGGATCCGAAGGGTAAAAATAGGGGTGAAAATGGATCATGTATTATCTGATTGAATTCAGATGTGTATTCAAAAATTAGATATAAATATCGAATATCCGAATATCTATGCTGATAGTGAAAAATGATAGTATTGAAAAATTAGATATGGGTTATATATGTTTTTTTTTAATAAATAATAGTATTGAAAAATGAATATCTGATCCAAATACGTCGTATTCATATCCGATCTGTATTTGCATCCGGAAAAAATAAACCACATACGAATAAGGACTGAGAACCGTTTGTTTTCATCCGATTTAAGAGACGTCACAAATACATTATTTTAGACTACCACGTTCCATTTATTCAAATTTTGAATGAAAATTTACTGCAGTTAGACAATGGAGTGCTCAGATTTTTCCCGCAATCGAGCTCCGTGTTTTGCAAATACAAATGAATAAATATACGAGTAGAACTAGGGTGCTCCTAAGCTCACCAAGCCCTTCGTGAGCACGACTCTAAAACCTATCGAATTGACTTCAAACGACATTTTCAAACTGTTAGATGTTCAATCTATATTAAAATGTGCTTGGAGACCAAATTTTACATTTTTTGGAATTTTTTTACTATTTATTAAGATAGTTTGAAAATCGCTGTTTTTATTAAAATTCTGCACCATTGGAAAACAGCGATTTTCAAACCATCTTAATAAATAGTAAAAAAAATTTCAAAAAATGTAAAATTTGGTCGCCAAGCACATTTTAATATAGATTGAACATCTAACGGTTTAAAAATGTCGTTTGAAGTCAATTCGATAGGTTTTAGAGTCGCGCTAACAGAAGGGCTTGGTGAGCTTAGGAGCACCCTAGTTCTACTCTAAATATACCATGGACGTGCGTCATTAGCTCTAAAAGTACTGAGCATATCATTTGCGTTCCTAAATCATCATGCAGAAAAACTATAACAAATAACAATGCCATCTAATTTGCATAATATATCAATATAATTTTGGACAATAAAAAGCCTAAAGCTATGTTGGTTCTTCATTTCTATTTGTACAAAGTTCCTAATTAGCCGAACAAACTATAGTAGCATATCTTACCTATTAACATATTCCAACTAAACAATAAAAATGACATCCAACCAAAAGTAGCAAATCACACCACAATAGTAGCCGATCTACTTCTAAAACTTCAACTAATATACTCTTCTATAGAAGTACATCAAGATAATCATGGGTGGAAAAAGATAGGAAGCAAACAAATGAGCAGGAACTATGACCAACAGCAGAAACAATATCACGAGCATTGTTTTGCACCAACAATTATCGCAAAACCATGTTAAAGTCTGATAAATAAAGGAATATCAACTTATCACTTTTAAAATATTAAAATTGAAGATGCCAATCAACAATGACAGGTGTTAGGTGATTTATCTAGGTTTACAAACTGTCATGGTTACATTGAGACTCCCTTCTTATTTTAGATGCATGTAATATAACTGTAACACTGCAAGTTAAAAAAAGAATACCAACCTATACATGAAAAGAAAAAAAAACATTGCATACTCTATTCTATTAATCTGGAGTCTAATCCAAAACCCGATATAAAGTAATAGAATCAAATCAGGTCCAAAATCCGCAGAGAGCTAATTTAATCCCACCCACGATATGGAAAGATGAAATACATAAACCTCTGTGCAAACTAAGGACTATTTATACGACAAAATGAAGAAATTGATGAAGGACTAAGAAAAACAACAAAGAACAATTGACAAACATTTAACTCGCAGTAACGAGTGCCCATAGGAGAAAGTACTTAGTTGGAGAGCACTTAAAATTCCTTTATATATCTATATTATGAATCATGGAAGAATATTTAATTAATTTAACTTTGTATTCACTTGCTATTCTGTAATAGTAAATTTTACTGCACATCTAAGCTTATACAGACTACTAGACGAGCCCAGTACAAATTCTAGTGTATATCTAGCTCATACAGGCAGTAGACCTGTCCGGTACAGCACCTAACAAACACAGTACTACATGGAATAGCCCCCCTATGACCTATAGGTGGTGTTTGGTTGAGGCATGAAGTTTTGGAGGAGTTTGTTATTCCAACTTAGGTCGGCCTAAGATATTTATGTTTGGTAGAGGTCTAAAGTTATGTTAGGACCTAAAAGCTATTAAGAAAAGAGGGGAAAAAAGTTGGATCTAAAATTGGATAGTTGCTGATAGTAGGGCTGTAGGGGGACTAACTCTTAAGCCATCTAAAGAGGTTTAATTTAGAGGCCTAATTTTGGAGTAACACCTAGTTAGGCCAAACCCAATTAATCCGTGTTTGGTGGAATAACTTGACTTAAATCCCTTATTCCATGGTTTAGGTCTCAACAAAACACCACCTATGTGTATGAGCATGGGTGCACTGAAGGACAGAAGAAATGACCAAAATGGAACATTTCAGTTCCATGCTGGCATGCACCTGTACCAAAATCAAACTTGTCTGGTCATCTAATTCAAGAACAAAACCCTTTTTGTATATGTTGGAGAGTACCAACAAGCTCAAGCGAGAACAGCTTTGAACCTGGAATTGGCGTCTAAATGAAGATTAATTGGAGAAAAAATGGTACATTGGATAGAATAGGTCGTCTTGCATAAAAAATACTATGATAGAATATATTTTTGTGAACCCCCAAATAGCATGTATTTCAGAGTATCAAAACAAAAATGCAGACTGCAAATCAGAAGTATCAATTACATTACGAGGAGGTCAGCAAGAGTGTGAAATAACAGAAATTTAGTGTAATAACACCAATTCTGAAAGGACCAACAGTTTTGATTCTCAGGAAAGAGAACATGTAGAATTTCCCAAAAAAAAAAAAAAAAAAAAAAAAACTAGAAACACAGGTCGGTATAGAATCTCGGCAGATTGAACAATCGCAAGCATCAAGTAGAGGAGAAACCAAGTTGTAGACCAAAACTTACCTTGACAAAGTTTTTAAAACATATGAGAGATAGAGAGAAAGAAAGAGAGAGGGAGAGAGAGAGACTGGAAAATGCAAGATCTTACTTGATAGCCGTTATTTCATAAATAGAACAGTTATGAGAATGCCAACACAGCACTTGTTACATGGATAGATAGAATCTCATTAAATAGCTGATGGGAACATACGCTGATAAGAAAGGAGTCAGATAAAAAAAAAAATTACAGATAGGAGAGCAAGAGTAGCCAAGACCTAACACCAAATTAGCACAGAAGGGGCTTCTCCAGGAATAGATAAACACCGTAATAATTAACATTTTGAGATATCGCCAGGAGAACACTACAAAGGAAGTAGATGGAAGAGGAGGTGCTATGTTATGGTACGGTACGGTAAGAGAGGAGAGAAACCAACTTAGGGTAGAGCATTTAAACTGAGACCTTTTAACTAAGTAGAGAGAATGAAGGCCTTGATCAAATCCTCGGCCGATTGCTGCTGCTGAGGCGTGCCTGATATCTGAGCTATGCATTCATAGTGCGACGACTTTGAGTCTACGATCTCTATGCGTGCTCCAGAAATCTATCATAAAAAGGAAAAGAGATGAAAAAATAAATTTAAAAGAAACATAATGGAATGACAAATAAATCCAACAAAGTACAAAAAAAAAAATTCAAAAGGATTAATGCCAACTGCAACTGACCCTTCTAATGTTGTCCAGATTTGCACCACCTTTCCCCATAACTTTAGGCATCGCATTTCCGGGGATCACCATCTCAACATAAGGGAGGGCCCTACAGATGAGCACGTAGCATGAAACTTATAAGATGAGGTATAATTTAAAAAGCACATACACTATTGCCAACTGAAGATAGAGATGGAGCATACTTGTAATGCTATTAATTTAAAAAGCACATACTTGTAATGCTATTATTTTACACGCAAAATTTAGTATTAAAAGATATGAAGCATACCCAACAAATGACTTCGATGAATAAGAAGGAATCGCCCCATATCGGGAATCATCAACCTGAAACAAAATGCAACAACAAAGATGTCAGGACAAAAAAGTAAACGCCCAGAAAATACAACCATCAAAGAAAGAAGGGGGAGAGTAAAGATTAAAAAGTACGGAAGACGGAAAATCAGAAATACCCACTAAATCTAAAACAGACCTGACCCAAAACGGAAAACAGCAAACACACCAGCACCTAATTGCACAGAAGCTCTTTAAAAAAGTGAAAATTATGAACACAGCGCTAACTGAACCAAAATTAGCCATGAATCAACTAAACAGTAATCAAGATTTACCCAAACCCAAACAAAAAGGCCTGTTACAAATCCGAGATACCTAGAACATGATCAAGACAAAAACCTGACCGGTAAAAACCAACCTCCTCAGAACTGACCCAACCTGATCTAACAAAAAGGAAACAAAACCACAAATATGTTTTCTCAGAAAATGGCCCCACTGAAAAACCCGAACCTTAATAATTGAAACCCAGAATGACAACAATCTAAAAGAAGCTCCCAAATCAACACAACCAACCAATTTGATCTATGAAACAATTTGTACATGAAAGGGCTCTTACCGGCATAGAGTTGTATCCATACAGGCCAGTACTGGGATAGATGCCAAGATTCCGATCAACATCAAAAGGTGCTCTACGGTCATAGCTGAGATGAGGCTGTGCACTTGGCAATCCTGAAGAGAGAGGAGGGAGGCCACTGCTGGGATACGGCACATCTACTGAAGGCAGAGTAGGTTTACTGCTCATAGTGTCCCTTGAGGAATTTACTGTTTCATCCCTATCCCTCAGTGCGTCTTCTCTGAGCCTCAGTACAATGTGGACTAGGGCATCTCTAACACTAGCAACTTCTCCTGATACCTGAAATATATTAAAAAAAACCAACAACATCATCCTTCGAGACTTATTGAATGCATATTTCCACAATTAGTTAATTAATTACTCCTAGTATGTCATTATTTAACTGTTTTGCATGCCACACATTCTCACTATAAAGAGAAGTAGTCCATATTAATATACTACCCCAAGTGCTATCAAATCTGGAAATGTCATTCTTGAAGAACTATTAAATAGTAGAAAATCTAGCCAGTTTGGTTACAATTCAAACTTTCTATTTGCATGATATAAAGTCATGTTTATTGTTTCTTCCAATCTTAAATAATTGTTCTAGCCATCAGCTGCAATTATATTCTTGAAGAAACATATGTAAACATGTATCTGGTAAAAGGTGCCAGTTCATAAGGATAATACGGAATCTTTGAGATTAAAGTTGTTTTGCAGCTATGAAAAAGGTAGTATTACAAATGGTGAAATTGATTAACAATGAGCTACCCTATGCAAAAAAATGTTTCACAATTCCTTCTTTTCTGTCCCATTAAATATGGCTTCAAAAATCTCAACAGGATATGAATACAGATATACTTGCAGTTTGGTTTAATTAGTGTAAAAGTTAATTGCTACAATATATATTAAATTCTAATATGATTTATGAGCCCACAGAAACACATCGACCACTAACTAGTTGACTTAAACTCTACTTCTAGAAAATTGATTCCTACGAGTATCAATATCACCCTTTATAATCTTTGTTTTTTTTTTCTGTTTTTTAACAGTAGGGAGGGGTTAACAATGAGATACACGTCTCAAGGATAGAAAGAATTTAACAATTTAACAACAAAAAACCAAGCAAGAGATGTACCTGAACAAGCTCATCAGGAGAGTTAGCTCTTTTGGGGTCATCCTTGGTGATGTGTATATCAGCATTAGTTTTTCGGCGCATGTCATTAATGATGTTACCGCCTTTACCGATAAGGCACCCAATAATTTTTTTAGGCACCAAGAGTTGCATCACAGCATTCTCCTTGTCTTCGTCACTTATCTTTTCTTGAAGCGACAGTACAGCTTCGACCCCTGATGACTTCATATCATTTGTTCCCTGAATGTTAAAAAAATGGATAAAATCAATTTCCACTGATTTAGATACCAGGTTCAAACTAAGGCACTCCTTAGTATAATATATAAAGAGAAAACTGATGGCATGTTATTATGTCCTTAACCTGATACTGTAATACTTGGGTTTATTTCTTGTAGTTACTATTTCTATTTTGTAGGTACCAGCTGTTTGGTACCGCCCCATGTAACAGACAATGTGATTTCAGTATGAAATCAGTGGGCTTTGGTCACTTTTATAAAAAAAATCTATATAAAGATAAAACTAACCTCAGTAGATATGACAGTGATCAATGAAGCATCCACTTCTTTATAATTATCATCAACATCTATGCGGGCCCCAGTAGTCTGCCTGATATTTTTAACAGTACTACCTCCCTTGCCAATAACCCGTCCGATCTTATTACGGGGACAGAGAACCCGTACCACCAACTCCTCTGACCGAGCGGGAGGTATTGTGGCGACAGGTACAGGAGGAGCATACAGGCCGCTTGTCATGTCAGAGAATTGAGGGAGTTCGGCCACATGCGGTGTCAAAACAGGTCTTGCCGGGTCAGTAGGCTGGAAATACCCACCTGAGGGGTAAACCGGCATGTCAGAGGGGATTATGATGCTTGGTGCGAGGTCCTGGGGTACAGAAGCTTCTAGAGGGATCTCCTCTTTCGGCAAAAACTTGCACATGACAAAAGAGATTATAAACAATGCTCTCTTGACAGACTCCGGTTCCCCTGATATCTGGTTTAATTAATTCAAGCAAAAATCAGTCTGAGAAAGCTAACAGCAAAAAACATACAAGGGAATTTAACAAACCAACTTAAATATTATCCATATTTACAAAATATACATAAAAGATTATTGGCATTTTACCAGAGTTTGGATGTATTCAACAATTCTGACAACCCCCTAAGACCTAAAAAAATTGTGCCTCTAACAATGATTTTATCCTCTAAATCAAATTCATTTCTTTTTGCTTCCTTCCTGTCACATCTTTTTATTTGCCCTGTTTCTCTGAGATCCTTATCCCTACTCACTTATTTAACGTGCACAACTTAAAGGGTGAATTAGTGACTGCTTTCTGCAAAGAAAATTTTGAAATTTTTAATCAAAGAGAGAGTATTACATGAAGAAAATTGTCGAACTCCAAGGCACAAGAATGTGTCGTGTCAGATGGGTCCTTAGGGCTAACTTTTATGGCAGCCCGAGCACTAGACCTGACCCGCTTGATCGTGGAACCCCCCTTGCCGATCACACCCGCAGCCTGACTCGCTGGCACTAGCAACCACACCTCCTCCTTGCTGACATTTCTCTTGTCATTCTCCCTTGCATTTGCAAGGGCATCTACAATTGCCTCATGAACCTTAATAAGTGCTTCTTGTGCCGGGCATAGTAATTCCAGACCCGCACTAAATTCATCCACATCTGTCAAATCCCTGTCTAATCCAGGGGAAGATATGGTTATGACCCGCTTGTCAGATCCGAGATATGGATCCATGACTTTCACCTTTGCACGGGTCTCATGCCTGATTGTGTTGATTACCTTCCCCCCTTTCCCAATCACACTTCCAATAACTGTATCTGGGCAGATAATCCGGAATACCACCGGTTTATTGCCATCGCTTCCAGAAGCTTCTAGATTGCTCTCCGTATGACGCCTTTTGAAATTGCCTCTGTTGTCAGAGCGATCGTCGTGGTCCCGGCGCCGGCGAAACCTCTTGCCCGTCTCTCCCATGGATTAATTTAATAGTTTAAACTGCAATCCGACAACGACAAATGTTATGGTATGGGGTATTTATTGTATGAATTGAAAGAGCGAGATGGAGAGCACAAAGCTGCGAATCAGAAAGATTGTGAAATAAGTGAATCGGGAGAAGAAGCGATAGAAGAGGCGAAATTACCTGAAGAAATCGCCGGAGAAGAAGTTAGGATTCGAGCCGCCTAGGGTTTGCGTTATTTTCTTCTCTCGTTGGAGAAAGATTGAAATTTACCGATCTCGGCACGGGTCCGTACAAATTTTCAGTTGATGTCAAAACCGGGCCGAAAATATTTTCGGTGCCTACTGAGATATAAAATAGACTGCTTTAAGATTCGTGCTGAACGGTTCAGATTTTGTACGGGCCAAATTGGAGATATATTATGGGATGCGAATTATTTGAACACGTGGTGGAACGATAGACTTATTTGCTGTCTATTTCTCTTATCTTGAATGTTTGGAAGCCGTCGGATGGAGATCTAGCGGATTTAACGTAAGAAGGGACGTATCCGTAAATAAATCACTTGAGAGGATACTGCTCCAGAAATTGTAAGTTTATAAACGGACGCTTCCGCAAAGGGGAGTGCTATTTCCAGTGTAATAAAATGCGGTTTTCATGCGGTATGCGGAAGGCCACCGCATACCGCATATACGGTATGCGACCGCATATGCGGATTTTCATGCGGACTTATATATGCGGATTCTTTCGTAAAATATTAATATGACACCCTTAATTTAATTATATATTTAATATGCTTTTAATATTTATGTGGATAAATCCGGGGACTCGTAGCAGCCAGATCCATAATCATTAATATATTAATATTTCCAACAGAGAACATGAAAGCATTACTCCATGTAAATTGCCACCCTCTTCGTTCTAGGTCTATCCATGAAATACTTTTGATATATAATATTAGTCAAAGCATCAACGTATCAAAGCATGAAAGCATCGGCCCAAATTTACGCTGATGGCCCAATTTAAATCTTTGCCGGTTCTTCGGAACTTTATTAACATAGTCCCACAATTCGAACAAACAACGATCACACCACTCTCCAGCCTATAAAAAAAGCTATGAGGCATTGTAGAGAGTTACCCAAACGGGTCCCGACTCAGCTAATGGGTTTGGATTTAGCATGGGTTTGAATATTTTTGGATCCGAACTCAGATAATGGGTTTGGATTCAGCATGGGTTTGAATATTTTTGGATCCGAACTCAGATAATGGGTTTGGATTCAGCATGGGTTTGAATATTTTTGGATCCGGACTCTGAGACTGAATCCGCATATTAAATCCGCATATTCGGATTTCATGCGGCTGAGCTCCGCATACGCATATGCGGCCGCATATGCGCCGCATGAAACCGCATTTTATTACACTGGCTATTTCCGAAATTTTTATTAATCGAAAAAATATAAAAAAAATATCGAAAAATGGCGAAACTTTGCTGAAAATTCTAAATATAGTTAGATCGGGATGAATCGCCCATGAAACGATCCTCCTCATCCGAGATTAACATTTCACTAACTAACTTCGTCTCTAATCCAAATTCACGGACGGTAATAACCTTTCCGTCCCAAAAATAATAAAAAATAAAAATACCGGACGGTAATAACCGCCCGTCCCAATCAGAAGAAAGTTCATAACATCTACTACAGGCGGAGGAAACTGAAGCTGGAAACTAAGAGGAAACTGAAGCTGGAAACTAAGAAGGATAAAAAAATTATTTTCAAACCTCTTGCCTTGCTTCTGAACCATCCAGAACGACGAGACATGATTAATGCCTTGTGGGTCCCATATAAACACCACCTCCTAGAACAAATAAATAATAGTAAAGTAGTTTTCACGTAACTTTAGATTTAACAATAAATGTCAAAATGGGAAAGCAGATGGGAGTACTGAAATTTTTATCGCTAATCAACTTCGTCGCTAAGCAGATGGGAGTGCTGTAATATCAGCTGGGACGGGAAGGTTATTACCGTTCGGCATTTTTTTTTTTCTGGGACGGGGAGGTTATTACCGTCCGTGAATCTGAATTAGCGACGAAGTTGGTTAGTGAAATGTTAATCTCGGATGGGGAGGATGGTCCCGTCTCATGGGACAGTACGATTCATCCCGATCTAACTATATTTAGAATTTCTAGCAAAGTTTCGTCCTTTTTCGATATTTTTTTTATTTTTTTTCGATTAATAAAAATTTCAGGTGCTATTTTGGTCCACTATTGTAAAATTGAGCGTTGAAAAAAACCTTTTTTTTTTGCTAAATGTCTGTTTTATCTTTGAAAACTTTCTCTCTTTTATATTTGTCTCGTTAATTAAGAAAGTTAATAAAGAAAGTTACTAGAATATAAAGAGTAAAATAAAGAATTTTTTTTTAAAATTGGCAGTCAGGTACCCACCAACAATTGTACTAAAAATAGAAAATTATTTTTTACAACACCTCCTGATTATTTTAAAAAGGCCCTGGTTGCATTAACCTGGAGAGTTAAATTATCGATCACAGTCCGAACCAATTCAATCTGAGATGAAATATACAGGTCTCTTTAATATTAGTCTTAAAACAGATCTAGCAATTCAAATCTAAACTCAAAATTTAAGTTGGTGATATGAATTTCCACAATGAGAGGAGAAAAAGTATATGAGTGAGGCTATGGTACTTCGGCTAGTGTACTATGGCTAGTGTACTACGGCTCAATATGGTACTTTTTAAAATTCTAACGGTCGATCCGAACCGTTCAATGTGATATCCATATGAATATGTACTTGCAAACTAAATTTTATGTTTTTTCAAATTTTTTTACTATTTTTTTAGATAAGTAGAATTTTGATGGTCCAGAATTTGTATAAAACACTGAAAATTATACCTATCTAAAAAAATAGTAAAAAAATTCGAAAAAATATAAAATTTAGTTTGCAAGTACATATTCATATGGATATCACATTGAACGGTTCGGATCGACCGTTAGAATTTTAAAAAGTACCATATTGAGCCGTAGTACACTAGCCGAAGTACCATAGCCTCACTCAAAGTATATATAGTTAACATTATTTACATTGTGTTTGGAGACGATAAAATTCGTTAAATTTATATATGAAGTTGTGTATGTTATTTTTCAAAATTTTCGATATTGAAATAAGTAACTCTTTTCAACCATTATGCTTTTTATTTTTTTCTCCTCTCCTTTTTAATAAAATCATTTTAGGTATGATTCGTGGGAAGGAACGTGAATGCCGCCTGTGGTAAGCCGAACACCTAGATCCATGCACCCACATGTATCACTCAAAGATGGATACCCATTTTGACTGGACAGTTTTTAATTTATACATAGCACAAATATTAGTGAAAACGGCTCCATGTGTCTCGTGCTCTACACAAATTAAAAACTGCCATGTCAAAATGTATACCCAAAGATGCCGACATTTTTATTAATACCCCAAGTTAATTAAAGATTATTAAAAATACCCACGGTTCCGGAAAAATTTTAAAAATGCCCATACCGGCCATTTAATGGCCGGTACCGAATAAAATGCCCAACCGGCCATTTAATGGCCGGTACCTAATTAAACCCCCAACCGGCCATTAAATGGCCGGTACCGAATTAAATCCCAAACCGGCCATTAAATGGCCGGCCCCGTGCCTTTTTCGGTTTTCCACTTTTCACAGCTTATAAATGCAGCCGAAGACGCTCAGAATTTCTCAGCCGAAGTCGCAGCAGCTGCAGCAAAGCAAAGGTACGTTTTTTTATGTTTTTAATTTAATTTTTAATTTTTTTTTTTAATCTAAAAATTAATCAATTAAAATTAATTAATTTTTTAATATAAAAATTAATTAATTAAAATTAATTAACTATGATAAATTAATTATAATTAATCATAGTTAATTTAAAATTTTTAATTAATTAATTTTAATTAATTAATCATAGCTAATTAAATATAATTAATTAAAATTAATTAATTAATTAATTATAGTTAATTAATTAATTAATTATAGTTAATTAATTTTAATTGATTAATTATAGTTAATTAATTTTAATTAATTAATTATAGTTAATTAATTTTAATTAATTAATTATAGTTAATTAATTAAAATTGATTAACTTTAAATAATTATACTTAATTTTAATTAATTAATTGTAAGTAATTCATTAATTTTAATTTTTTTTTTTCAGTAACTGTGTAAATTAGTAACCTGACAAATGATTATCACTTTCGAAATGTAACTTGATTACAATGCCATTGATTTCAATACACTGTGGTGGTAAAATTGAAAAAAATACAGACGGGCCTTATTACAACAAAGAACCAATTGCTTCAGCTATGGTTAACGATGATATATCTCTTTTGGACTTGAAAGTCATAATTTTTTATTACACCGGTTATAATCCAGAAAGGTGCAACCTTGAATTGGGGACCCGAGTTTGTAATGGAAATACCGGGAAATATTCACTTGCGAAAATTACAGATGAAAATACCTGGAGAGGGTTGTGTGGGTATTTTAAGGCAAACGGAGATTTTGTAATAGAGATCTATGTTAAAAGAGTTCCGAGAGAGGCAGGGGTTGGAAGTTCCAGCCAATTCTCAGTTGCAATGGAAACTCCCGTCGTTCCTCCAACACAACCACAAACCTACTATGAACCTACACATCCAGCAACCTACTATCCACATACTCACCCAGAAACCCAATATCCACCTACCAACCCAGAAATCAACTATCCACTTGCGCCGCAATCACCACCTCAACCAATACTCCGAATGATTATCACTTTCGAAATGTAGGCTTAATAACGGTAAAAACAGTGCAAAATAGGCTTAATTACGCTAAAAAATGCTAAACTAGGCTTAATTACGCTCAAAATAGGATAAAATATGCTAAAAAATGCTTAATTACACTAAAAACGGCTTACATAGGCTTAATTACGCTAAAATCGGCTAAACTAGGCTTAATTACGCTCAAAATATGCTAAAATATGATTAATTATGCTTAATTACACTAAAAACGGCTAAAATAGGCTTAATACCGGTAAAAACCGTTCAAAATAGGCTTAATTACGCTAAAATCGGCTTAACTAGGCTTAATTACGCTAAATAACATCTACACCAGGCTATATTATCCTAATTATGCTAAATTGCCAAAAATTAGACTTAATTATCATAATTATGGTAAGATATCATAAAATACGCTTAAATATGGTCACTAATTCTAATTATACTAAATTAAAATAAATTATCCAAAATCATAAACCGTAAACCCTAAATTTGACTAATTACACTAATTACTCTCTAATTACAACAAATTATTCTAATTTTGGTAATTACTAACAAATTATTCTAATTTTGGTAATTACTAACAAATCCTAACATTACATAACCATATTGCACTACAAAAAATATTCTAATAAATTAGAAGGACTTACTTGCAAATTTGAGAAGAGAAGAAATCTTGAAGAAAAAGCTCAATCGAGGAGAGATAGTGTAAAATCTGATAAAATGAGTTTTGATACCAAAATTTCGCTGCTGCCGTCCTTATATAAAAAAGAATTTTTGGTGGAACCGGCCATTTAATGGCCGGTAGGGCAATTTAATCGGAACCGGCCATTAAATGGCCGGTTGGGCATTTTATTCGGTACCGGCCATTTAATGGCCGGTATGGGCATTTTTAAAATTTTTCGGGAACCATGGGTATTTTTAATAATCTTTAATTAACTTGGGGTATTTTTAAAAATGTCGGCAAAGATGTTGTACCTATATATGATTGATATTATAACCCCACATCTAAACAATTCGGTGCTGATAAGTTTAATAGAAAGTAACAAAGAGTCTGAGGGGATTGAAATTGTGTATTTGATTGATTGTTTTTCTTATTACAAAACTCCTATTTATAATTATAAAGGCATAATATAGCCGTTTGTACTATTTTTCTATTTATAGTAACGACGGTACACGTTACCGTTTTATTTCTTTCTATTTTTGGTATTTAATCTAAACTCTTGGATCTTAGAACAATGGTCGATGATGATGATTTTGAGATCAATCTTTAACACTCCACCTCAAGCTAGGATTGTAAATGTCGAATAATCATAGCTTGCTTGTGATGTTCTCGAATGGTTTCGAATCTAGTCATTTAGTGAAGATATCGGCTAATTGATCCTCACTTCGAACAAAGGGTGTCTCAATTTCTTTCGCTTGCACCTTTTCTCTAATGAAATGACAATCGACTTCTATGTATTTAGTTCGCTCATGAAATATGGGATTCGATGCAATGTGTCGTGCCAAGTTGTTATTGCAATACATATTCATGGGTTGATCATACATGATACCCATATCTTTGAGTAATTGCTAGAGCCATACTAGTTCACTCGCGGTTGATGCCATGACTCGATACTCCGCTTTCACACTTGATCTTGCCACGACATTTTACTTCTTGATTTTCCATGTGACTAAATTTCCACCTACAAACGTGCAAAAACCGTTGGTTGATTTTCTATCGAAACTTCTGGCCCAGTCTGCATCAGAATAGTCACATATGTTGTTAGAATTGTTGTTTTTCATCCAAATACCTTTACCGGGGTTTCCTTTTAAATATCTTAAAATTATATTCACGGCTTCTAAGTGAGGGGTTATAGGTGAGTGCATAAATTTACTTATTTGGTTTACGGAAAAAGAAATATCCGGACGGCTTACCGTTAGGTATATTAATTTTCCAACAGGTCTTTGAAATTGGTTTATATCTTCTAATGGTTCACCATCCTTAATATTTAATTTACACTTGTTGTCTATTGGTGTTGAGATCGGTTTACAACCTATTTTACCAGTCTCTTTTAACAAGTCAATTGTATATTTTCTTTGTGAAATAAAAAGGCCCTTCTTTGAGTAAGCTACTTTTATTCCTAAAGAATATTTTAGGTACCCTAAATCTTTAATGTCAAATTTATCTTTTAATTGCATTTTGAATTTTTTGAATTTCTTTTAAGTTATTTCCGGTATATGATCTACATATACCAAGATTAGGGTAGTGTTGTTTCCATTATGGTTTGTAAACAAGGAATGGTCGGCACTACTAATTTTAAAATCACAAAAAATTAATAAGAGCTAAGTTTGTCATACCATACTCGTGGAGATTGCTTCAACCCGTAGATTGATTTATTTAGCCTACAAACCATGTTAGAGTCGGTTTCCAATTTATGACCCGGTGGTAATGTTATATACACCTCCTCTTCAAGTGTTCCTTGAAGGAAAACATTTTTAACATCAATTTGGTAAAGGTTCCAACCATTGTTTACCGCAATGGAGAATAAAACTCTAACGGTATTCATTTTAGCAACCGGTGCAAAATTCTCGTTATAATCAATACCATAGGTTTGAGTAAATCCTTTTGCTACTAGTCTTGCTGATACGTCCTATCTCGGGGAGAGTAGGCCGTATGTGGTGAAACATCTGGGTTGGGCTCGTCCTGCCGCGGGATGGCAGGCCGAGGTGTGAGTGAGTTAAGAACTCGGGTGGTGTTAGAGAGATTCTGACTCTGACCTATGCGATATCTCTCTGAGTGTAAAATTGCGACCCCTGTTCAATGGGCCTTTTTGTCTTATATATGCTACCTAATAACTGTCATCTTGTGCGGTTATGAGAGATGGAACGGTTATGACAATCACGTCAGTGGTTACCCTACATTAAGGCGGTGAAGATCAATTTCGGGCCATGCCTGTCTTTTCAAGGCCTTTTATTAAGCCCTTTTTGATCCCGAATCTTCATTTATGGATCTCGGGTTTTGGGCCTTTTCATTTTGATTCCGGGCTGGCTCCTTGAAGGAGATCCGAATCCCGGCTTATTCATTAGCTCAAGTTTATATTTTAAGGGCCTTGGGGAACATGGCCCTATCACCTGCCTTATACCGTTCTATTGTGCCATCACTTTTATACTTGGTTTTATATACCCATTTACAACCAACGGGTTTTTTGTTTTTTGGTAACAAAACAATTTTTCAAGTTTCATTTTTTTCTAAGGCATCTAGTTATTTCTTCATGGCTTTACACCAAATTGGATTTTCAATGGCTTCTTGGTAATTCTTTGGTTATAATTCATTTTCAACACAAGCGAGAAATGCATGGTATTCGGGTGAAATTTTGTCATATGAGACGAATTTCTCTATTGGATATTGTACCGTATAGGTTACATAATCTCTAAGTCTAGTGGATAGTTGTGGTACCCTATGCGACCTTCTAACCACTTGGTCATCTTCCATCTCAATCTCACTTTCACTTGTATTATTGTTAATTTCATGAATTTCTTCATGAGTATTTGTTTCAACTTCATGATTATTAGTTGATTCAAAGTATGGGTTACCTATGTAAGGTACTACCATATTAAATTGGTCATTTGTACATATTTGGTCAATTTTTTCTTTTTCTTTAAAATAAGGTTCATCCTCCCAAAATATGACATTCCTAGAGATGAATATTTTTTTATTAATTGGATCATAACATTTATAACCCTTTTTGTAATGTGAATATCCTAAAAAAATAGTTTTTTGAGATACAAAGTCAAGTTTATCTTTTCTTTTAATATGCACAAAACTTGTGCATCCAAATACTTTTATATGATCATATGTAATTTTTTCTTGATAAAGGATTTCTAATGGACTTTTGTTTTTTAAAACTAAACTTGGCAATCTATTAATTAGATGTGTGGTACAAAGTATATCATCCGACCATTAAATTTTTGGAACGTTATTTTGAAATAATAACGAACGTGTCATTTCTAATAAGTGTCTATTTTTCCTTTCCGATACTCAGTTTTGTTCGGGAGTACTTATGCAAGTTGTTTAATGTATAATTCATTTTTCTTTAAATAATGTTGAGAAATTTTTGTTTATAAATTCCGTTCCATTATTCGACCTAAAAATTTTAAGTTCAGCATTAAATTCATTTTCTATAAGACATAGAAATTCCTTAAAACAATTAAACACTTCATCTTTGGATTGAAGTAAATATAACAAAGTGGTCTAGAAAAATCATCAATAAATATAACAAAATATTTGAATTCATTATACGAAATAATTGGGGCCGATCCCCATACATCGGAGTTAATCAAATCAAACATAACTTCACTTTTGCTAGTGAAAATGGAAAAATGAAGCTTTGTTTGTTTTGCCAACTTACATGTTTTACAATTAATACAATTAAAAAATTTAAATTCTAGAACACTATTTAAAATCTTGTCGGATGGATGCCCAAGTCTCTTATGTTATAAATCAAAATTAATGGATCTTGCGGATGCACAAAGTAATTGTTTTGATTGCAAAAGATAGTATCCATTTTTAAGAAATCATTCACCAATCTTCTCGCCGGTTTCCCGGTCCTGAAATACGACATTTTCACAAGAGAAATTGCATTACAATTTAATTCTTGTGTTAATTTGTTTATAGAAATTAGATTGATGGGAAATGTATCGAAATATAGGACATTTTTAATTTGTCTATTATATAGATTAATTTCTCCTACCCCATTTATATACGCTTTCATACCATTTGCAACAATCACATATTGATTATTATTGGTCGAATTTAAATTTGATAAAAGTTGTTTATTTCCAAACACATGGTTCGTGGCACCGGTATCTAAAATAACTTGATCAAATAAATTAGATTTTTTTGAGTTAGAAGCAATACCACATGTTGGAGCATTTTTACCAAGCAACATACTTAGCTGCTGGAGTGATAGCATCACTTGATCCTCTGACCCGCCAGCACCAGGTTTATTTGTGTTAAATGCATATGGTTAAGCTGGACCCGTTAAGCCATAGTGCGTCGGACCTGCTATGAACCCAGATCCAACTCCCTAGTTCGGATCCGTTAAGCTAACTGGCGGACCCGCTAAGCCTCCTTGGTTCGGACTCGTTAAGCCAAAAGTCGGACCCATTGAAACAGAGAAACCCTTCGTTTCTCCCTCTTTCTCCCACCTTCCCCTCTCTTCCTCTCTGTCGCCGCCTCTAGCCTCTTGATGAGTCCAAATTGAATTACTAACTTTCAGTATAAATTAATATACCTTTCAACCCTAACTCTACTTGTGTTCAGATCACAAGCGCATGATCCTACCGTGTAGTATAATTGGGATGTCGATCCACAGGGATAGTATATTGGATATCTAACAATTTTCACTAGTTCTAGGTTATATGGGTTTAAAATCAGTTAGAAAACAGTTTGTAGTTGTTTTGAAAATAGTTTTTAGGGTTCAATACCCTCAAGGTTAATGCGGAGGTGCTAATTGTGCTAAGGTTTGGGTTAAATAATTAAATAGAGATTCTCTAAGGTTCAGGTTCTCTCCTTCTAAATTATGCAAAAATATATATTCAGACGTCTCTCCTTCTAAATTACAAATTTCAGACGGACCAATTACACAGTAACGAGTAAAAAAAAATCAAGGAAGCAATGTAAGGATTGGTGCAATCCACTTGGACTGAAATGAAAACATTATCATATAAGGCTTCTCCATTTAAGATGGATCCGCATCTGCTGCTTTTCTTTATAGAAAAGCAGCCTTCTGCTATTCCTTTTCTCTCTATATTTCTTCAAAGAGGAGGAGAGAGAGAAAGAGGAGAGAGATAGAGAGAATAGCATGAGAAGAGGAGGGATTTGAAGAGCACCGGATCCCATTCCATTTTAGATGGGCTTGTAAGAGGAACCAAACATTATCAATTTGATTCGAGCCTTCAGATTAATTGTTATGTTTATAATTGAATAGTTTAGATATATTAAGCTCTGTTTAATTAGGTTCATGAGCTTCAGTTTGGGGCCTTTGGGCTTATTAAAATAGCAGTATTGTTGGTTATATTTTGTGATTCTAAGTTTTATTTCTTTTCAATTTCGGGCAGCAGGCTATATATACAACTGCTTCCATTGTAATAAGACACTGATTTTTATAAAAATCGAGAGAGATTTTCTCTTTGTTGTTCTTGACAGAACTTTGAATTTATCAAAGAGGCATCAATCTTTGTGGCATTCTTCTTCTCCCTGGTTACTGAAACTCTAAAGATCTTCAACTGGTCGAGAGTCAGTTATATTATTCCTTGGTTCTTGAAACCAGATTCGACGGGCTGGGATTTCCATCAACTTGATTCTGACTTTTCCGGATTTATTTCAACTTCTTCTTAGCTAACAAAATCATGCTGCAGAATTAGCACATTAATTGTTATTTCACAAAATTCACCTCATTAATCTTTGAGCTTTTATTACTCCATAATCTTTTGCCAAATGGCAGCAAAAAAATAAAATAAAATAAACTATTTAGAAAAGAATGTTTCTAAATTCTAACACGTTACTTGAAAATAAAATAAATCAGAGACAAGACTACAGGAAGGGGGAAAAAGAAAAAAAGACCAAAAGAATAGCAATTAAAATCCTACCATGCCTACTATACCAATATTAATTTCTCATTTTACAAATTATCAGAGACAAGAGACAATATTAAGGAAAAAGTATACCCCAAGTGACAAAAAATCCTACCATGCCTAATATACCAATTTTAATTTCTCATTTTACAAATTGTCAGAATAAGTCCGGTCAGAGCAGGTACGGGCCAACTAAAAGTCATCACTACCTAGTTTCTTTCTCCTAAGCAACTAATTCATGTCAAATCCCAACTCAGAAATTCTTTTTTTCCTTTTTGTTAGGCTTGCATTCTCCAAAAATTCTCCATAAGCCCGTCCTCAATTTTGTAAATTTACTATTAGTACTACTCCCTCTATCCCCCCATCCTCTCTACCAAAGAATTCTCCAAGTTGTTTTCCTTAGCATGGATTAAATTCCTTATTTAGTAATGAATCTGGTTAAAATTGATAGAGAACACAATTTTCACACCTTGTCTTTACTTCTTGCCTCTTAAAAGATGCAGCCTCAAATTAGAGAGTAACCGTTTTCTGTTGAATTCTCTGCTTTCACCACCACCTGGTCAATGGGACCCGTTGACTCCAGGTTCATGGGTTTTATATCTGGGTCCATGCCCGGATCCGTTTTTCTGTTGACACCGGGGTAAAATCTGAAGTTTGAATTTTCACTCAACTCCCCCCCAAAATTATGATAATTGTTTTCTTCTAAAGAAGTGTCGAGCTCTTTTTCATATAAATCTTTCTGTAGTCCTGCACGACCCAATATTGTGAGAATATCAGACTCACTATTATTAAAGAAATTTAAGAAAATATAATTCTCAAAAGTAAACTAAAATTATACAACCTTGATTCCCTCTACAGTTAAACCCAAGACTATTAGATTAAGCCCTCAGTTGTGCAACCATGTTTCAACTTTCAAACAAATTTGATCATACTTAGCCTTAACTTACCCAACCTAATGCTGTCGTGCACTTTAAACACAAACAAATGAAAATACATATATTAACAGAGAGAGAGGCATTTTGGGAACAAAATTTTATGATGGAAGTATCATCTTAGTCCTGAAACTCAATATTATGCAAAAACAAAGACCTGATTTTTCAGAGTCGGTATCTAGAAGACTCTTGGTAAGCATTGATGCACCAGGAAACAACATAAGGGTGATGTTATTTAAAAGCTTCTTCTCATTTTCTTCAATGGGTTTGAACCCAAAACCTGTTACCCACGTCTCCACCAAATCTGGAATTGCTGTTAAAACCAGCAATTTTACTCTAAATGATTTCAGCATCTGCTTCCCACAAATAAGAAAAAAAATATAATAACAGGATCAATTTGTAAGCACATCTACCAGTTATTGAAAGAAACTAAGAATACTAAAAGGTTTCACGTGTGCCACTGTAAATCAAGGAATATGAAAACTCATGCATAATATTCCAGAAGATAGGAAATTTAGAATATACCCCGCAAAATAACATATGCTGTCTATGCCCCTTCCAAAATTTCTAAAATTGAACACAAATTTCCCTTCTCTCTCCACTTCTGTCCATGCAATGAAAAAAGGAGGGGCATGGGTAGGCTTTTGAAGAGAAAGGAGAGGAGTGTTATACAAGAAACTTCTCATTTTTAGGCATCAACAATATTTTGAGTTTTTGAGGGGCACACATGAAATTGTTTCCTACAAAAACAAGTAGTAATTTTGAAAGTACCTTCTCAATGGTATCAACAAGGCGTCGGCACATGCCCTGGCGACGGTACTCGTTATTTGTTGCAACCAATGGCATCTCTGCGACTCTATTTCCATGAATCCTACATTTTGGGTAAAAATAAAATTATAGAACCATAAAAAAGAAGACTACCAAAATCTTTACATCTTCATATTATTTTCAAAATCAATAGGAAAAGATGATATTTTTTCTTTTCTTTAAATTATTTAATGTTTCACCTTTCACACGGAAACCCCTTTATTTTTAATATTACTAAAAGATGGAGATGATCGATATTAAATTCATACGCATAGAGTAGAGAGGGAGGTATCAAAAATTCTTGTAGCTATTAGGATGATCAAATATGCTTGCATTGTCTCACCTTTGAGCCTAGAGGGACATTAAAGTTTCAACTAATTGAAACATTTTTAGTTTAATATTACATACATTCTATAGTAAATAAGCACCACCCCACTTAAGGAAATAGAAACAAGCTAGCACGCACACAGACACCTATACACTAACTGCAAGTGTGCAAGTGCTTACCTTAGGGATGCCACAGACACAATATCATCACCCTTTTCAAGCACAACAGTGTAAAATCCCTTATAATCCAATCTTGCAAAATTTGACCTGATACAAACATAATTTCAAAGGATGAAAAGCCAAAATAAAAAGAACCAACAAAAGGATACCTCAATATACCAAACTAAAAAGAGTAAAATATAAAATATACTAATTCTTCAATAAATAAAAATTAAAGAGTTCGAAAAACATAAATGCTTTAACTAAACCATAGGGAATAAATAATAAATAACAATAATAAGAAAATAGCCACTGTACCATCCTATTCTGACACAAATTAATATAAAGAAAAAAGGGGAAAAAAAATATCCTACACAATTGGCATTGGTGATTGTAGACAAATAGTAAAACATAAAATATACTAATTCTTCAATAAATAAACTTAAAAGAGTTCAAAAAACATAAAATGCTATAACTAAACCATAGGGAATAAATATTAAATAATAATAAGATAATAGCCAGCGTGGTATTATATAAAGAAAACTGGAAAAAAATATCGTACACAATTGGCATTGGTGATTGTAGACAACATGTGGTATTATAGTCAGATTCAGCAATGGGAAGTGGATCCTTAAGCAGACATCATCTTGATAAATTAACCAAAAGTCGGCACAAGAAATATTTTATTTTTTCAGAGTCTAAAGTACAGTTTCAAGATTTTTAAAGATACTTCAAGGTCACAATAACAACTTGAACCACAAGTCCTCAAGAATAATAGGCACTCTACAATACTATTCTGACACAAAAGGAAAACAAAAACCACAAGTCCTCATGAGAGACGTACCCACGATTGTACATGACATGTGGTATCATGTCAATACCAGTCCTAGGGTCAACCATTGGTACAAAGCACTCCTCCATTAGGGTTAAGGCAACAGCAAGTTTGGTGTTGCAGTCTGCCATCAGAGCTATTCTTTGGGCTGAATGCACCTTTTGCTCTTCATGGTTGCACCTCAGAAGGGTCCATGACAGCCCATTCTCAAAGAAATTTGCAACCCCAACATGCGATCTCAACCATTGATATATCTACAAAAATAATTTATGTGAGTTTAATTGTAATAGTTCTGCCATTTAAAGAAGAAACAGGAACAATAAATCAGAAAAAGTTAGCTACTTGGTGCATAAGAAGATTGCAAGCTAAGTGTACCTATTTATTAATTTATTTTCCAAGAATATTGTATGTTTAATTTAAATAAACTATTGAAAATAATCCTTTACCTCTTGACAGATCATCCCACAAAACCATGCATTGGGTCCCATCTCTCCGTCGCATGTTATACCTCCAATGCAAGTATCATGGTCTGCAAAAAAACAAAATGTAAAATCATTCAACAGTGTTGGTAATAATATTAACATTTGACCTCACCCAAATAAATTGAACATGAAGACTATAAAAACAAAATTGAAATGATGTTCTAGAAGACTATGTAAAAAACAAAGTTGAAATGTTCTAGAAGCTTACATGAATCTCCACATTGCAAGCATTTTAGATCACAAGAAGTGGAAATGTCGGTTTTGCCCCCAATGGCATTCCCACAGCTCTGACAAATGCAATGCCAGCAGTACCAGCTACCTTCTGGAAGCTCCTCCTAAGCACAATCCATAACAAAAAAAATATTGCCTAATTACCCTTTTACATACCCTAAATTTACTTGAAACCACATGATAGCTATTGCATACCAGTATATAGACTAAATAGTCCTGCCCGGATCACTCTGTCGTTAAGGCTGTCAATGGATATTTATAATTTGATAATCTGATCCGAATAGCATGAATGGATCTAAGAACATGTATCTGATAACTTATTGGATCTGCATATGGATCGTGAAAAAGGATCCACCTTATTGGATTCGCATTTGGATCATGTACAATCCAAATTTTAAATCCATTAAAGATTTAATAACTAATGTTATTCTAATATCTAAAATATAATTTCAATTGTTTTAAAGTTATATATATCACGTACATTCAAAATATTAAATCATAATTAGTCATATAAATTAGTTTAATTAAAGTCATTATGTTTCATATATTAAAAAATAATAAATCATAATTAGTCATAAAAAATAATTTAATTATCATTATTATTAATATGTACATTTATAACATAAACTAATTATATTCACTCATGTTATGCATGCATCTTATAACTTCCAACATTTTAACTAAAATATCCTATATGATCCAAACTGATCAAAAATCCGCTATGGTAATGGATGCGGATCTGCATTTGGATCCTCAAATTCTAAATGAATATGGATCCTCATGTCTATTGTAAAAATTGTGATGGATCGCATTTGGGTTATACAAAAATCCAATCCGAATACAATCTACTGACAGCTTTATCTATCGCTCACATGGAGTCCCTTCCGCATTTTTGTTGGTACAGCTAGGTACATATTGGCTCGGGACTGACATATTTGGTCCTTACATTTGGATTGTACAAGCATGGATGCAATACATAATAAGGTATACATATCAGGTGAAACCATTTCATGTACCCTATACTTATAACAGTCGGTTTCCACCAGCACAAGCCATCATATTAGTACTCTTCAAGCCTGCTGATTTGGCATGGTGTATTGGGACAAGACCACAAGGCTCCTTTACACTCACATGTCAGTTTACGCAGCTCAATACCTAATGATGCAGATACCCATTTATACTGGCAATTGTACAATAAGTATGTATATTGGTATTACCTGAGAAGGCAAGCAAGTTGGGTGGTATGTAGAGGGACACCTGTCACAGCACAATAATTTGCCACCATCCCCACAGAGCGCACAAGTGTCATCATTCTGATCCTCTTTATCAGATCCAGAACCCGACCCACTAGCCCGATCAGCTCCCTTCCTCAGCCGATATTCAGCTGACCATGCCTCCAGTTGGCACAACGTAAATGACTTACCCGACTGGAGAAAGAGGTTCCCTGACCTCTGACACCTGGGCCCTGCATGAGCCTTAAACTCTGACAGGGACATAACCCTAGCACAACAATTGCACAGTATCCCATCGAGGGTGACCCACCCTTCTTTAAAAACATCGCTACTCTTCACATTTCGGTATTGTACCACCTCATTCAATGATATTCCACCGGTCGCAATAAGCCACGACAGCACGGTTTTTCGTGCAAGAATTAACCGTCTCGAGTCAAAGCCACTATTATTCTTTTTACTCTTATTACCGCCTTTATTTCTCAGGGCTAACTGGAATTTTCTCTTAGGGGTTTTCCTCAATCTCTGCATTTTATATTTCCTTTTATTGGTTTGTTGGGATGAATTCCCAGACGTGAATTTCCCACTAGAGTTGAAATCTTTATTTTTAATTATGGCAGTAATTAGGAGGTCATCATCATAAATGTGAAACCCACGAGGTCTTTTACGACCATTTTTGGGTTTTGGGCCTGCCTGTTTCTTAGGTTTCGGGCCTCTTCGACGTTTTGCGGGTGTAAAGGTGTTGCTGTCAATTTGTGGCGATTCTATGATGTTAGAGCTGCTATTTGAAATGACAAGTGAATCTGGTATAGATTTGGTGAGATCTGACTCCATGTCAAAGCTGGTCTCCTGCAAGTGGTTTTCTGGCAAGTGGTCATCCGCCAAGGGGTTTCCAAATAAGATGTTTTCAGGTAAGTGGTTTTCAGGAAAGTAATTTTCAGGCAGTTCAATTTTAGACCATCTCCGTGCTTTGGGTTTGGTTTCACAAGTGCGAGGCTTCTTTTTTGGTTTTATATCAGGAGTTTCCTGCCGAACCAGAAGCTTAATATGGTAAGGAAACTAGATTGCAATAAATTCACAAAATGAATGGATGAAATCCTAAAAGCATGTGCCGATTCTCTTAAGAAGTAATTCCTTTTAAGCTAATTAACAGTTTTATGTGAATTCAAAGCTGTGATAATCTGTTGTAGAAATTTAAATTTAAATGTTCACAAGTAGTTTCTAAATCACACATCTATTTTCAACTCAATACCACAGAGCAAAGAAATGTACCCCATTTATGCCTGGTGTATCGATTTCGGAAATGCGTTTGGACCTCTTGCGTGCTTTCTTGATTGAGTTGTTCACCAGTTTTGCTTCCCATGGAGACCTCTGGAGCTCATAATCTACGACAAATTTAGCACAACAAAAGTTTGAAACCTCTATATTCTGCACCAATTACACTACTAGGCTTTCCACCATTTACCATAAAAATCATGAATTTAAGCATAATGACTCGTGAGTTCAATATGTTACAGTAACAGTCAGCAATATACCAATATAGTGCACATATAGAACTAGTTAATACCGTAATAGTGGGTCAACAATATATACCAAATCAGATCCGATTTTCTTTTTCTTATATGTTGTTTGTTTTGGATTCCTCTATTTTGGTTTTATGTGGTTCATCATGTCGGTGTTTCACTATTTTATACCTTCTTTCTTTAAATATCTATTTCTTGTACTTGCAGGAATCGGAATATAAACATCGTTACATCTCTATTTCATGCACATGTGTGGGTGCATGCATGCATGCATACACTATACAGGAGGAATGAGTGTGACAGAGAGAGAGAGAAGAAAGGGAGGGAGAAACATACCGAGATTTCCCACATCAGCCGAATGTTGTACGCTCTCCTTTAACTCACCCCCATCAACATCATCGTAACTGTACTTGCATGCAACCAGGCAAGCATCATTCGTCTCTTGGCATGACCCATTGTTGTCCCCACAACTGCATTTCTTTCTTTTCACTCTCCTCCCCTTGCTTTTATTACCATCTCCTGTAGAAACCTCAAATGGATCTGTAAAACCAGCAATCTCCTCTCTTATCATCCCCTTCTTTCTCCTCCCTTCACTAACAACCACGGTTTCACAACCCACCACCCGAAGTGTCCCCCGGTTCCTCAACACATGCACTTTTTTGTCGATACACACTACAGCTATAAACGGGTCGAGGGCCTGCCACCTGTCAAACAGGGATAACCCAACCACTGGGCCCCATGGCCTCTGCTCAAGCCTAGAAAATGTCTCTGCCAGGTCTACCCAAAATGTACTAACATCAGACCACTCCTTGGGGCTCTCTTGTCCTTGTGGCACAGGCAAGTGGGTCCCACCTAAGTAAGATTGTAATATCTCACCACAAGTGCGCCATGCTTTGGAGAAGGTTGTGAAAATGAGCTCGTTTGGAGGATACTTATAATAGGCTGCGAGCTTGGCACGGTCACTTCTCTTTCGCGGGTCAATTTGCCAACCCGCTTCAGTAAGCAACCGGTTCGCATGAGCCCGCAACTGATCTGATAGGTCTTTGCTCAAGGACTTGGGTTCACGTCCTGTTGCTGGGTTTTCACCAGACCCACCTGAAAAGGCTGATGTGACATTTACATTTCATCAATATACTAACAATATTTAAAAAGTAGCATTAAGAGCTAAAGATAGATAAAGGTATAACTGAGAGTTATATGTAAGGTCAATCTTACCACATCCCGGTTCCTGCACCTCATTATCCATATCCAAATCATAGTCCAACTGGCCCGACCCAATAGATCTCTCGTTTTCTTCATCCATATTTCCTGAGATTACAATTTTTAAGTCAACGAAAAAAAATAAAATAAAATAAAAATTTGACATCAAGTAGCTACAATATAACGTCCATATATAGAACTACCAAAGCTTGCATGCATGCATGCAACAAGTCTGTGCAATTACTGTTGCATAAAAACGACAAGCTAGTTTACTTGCATGAAACGCCATTTACATGCAAAACTGAGTATGAGCAAATGACAAGGGTATTGAAGCATTTCATACCATATACTTGATCTTCTGTTGAGTGACTATGCAAATTCATGGCTTGATCAAACTCTAGTGGGTCCGTGTCTATGAAATCCCCATTTGGAGCACCCAAATTACTCACCATCGTTGCATATAGGTCAACCTCAGATGGCCCCATATTTGGATCTGGTGCTAACGGGTGCATAACCACATTAAGCTCCAGCATGCTATTATTTCCACTCAACTTTTCATTTTGGGCATCCAAATAACTATCATAGGCAATGCCTTTATCTATTCCTGTGCCAGTTTCTGACAAATCGGGCTTGACTGGATCCTCAGGCTGAAACCCTAACGGGTCTTCCTCTGATGGGTTTGGTTCAGATATCTCATTTTGCAAATAGGACTCACTTGGTTCTTCATTCTGGTTTCTCAAAATATTATTATCCACCGCATTTGATTCTTGCGAACACAAAGGCGTGCCTGAGACAATTTCAAAACCATTTCCAGAATAGGAGTTGGTTCCGATATCTTTTTTGAATACTTCTTTAAATATGTCCGACTCTTCTTTCGACCCATCAAACCCATCACTTGTTGCAGCAAAGAGAAACTCTTCTCCAAACATCATTCGCATAATTTCCAAATCAGTGAAACTTTGTGGCAACATGGAACTGTCTCCCTCAGGCATTTTTATATTACTAAAATTGAAACAGCAAATGAGTACAGTTAGAGAGAGAAATTAGGTCTAGTCAAATCATGGGCCAAGTTACAATATAAGTCAAAAATTGCAAGGATAAACCAGCTCAGGAAAACCCTGATCCATAAGTTGAGTAAAAATAATTCAACATCGAATTTTTATATCACGGCAACATCTGTAATCACACTATGAGCTACAGAGAAAAACTTAAAAGAACAATAAATTCAAACAGTTACTGCAATGAGACTTCAATTGAACTCTAATATCAGAAAATCTATCACAATTCTACATTAGATCGAACTGAATTCTACTATTAGATAGCTCAAAGGATTAAAACCTTCCAACTATGCACAAAAAATTGACAAACTCGAGAACTTAAATAGCTTAAAATCAAAACCCAAGTCACATAACTACTACTTGGACTACAAATCGAACCAAATTCTACTACCAGGTTAAAAGAAAAAACCTCACAATACTCAATCGTAAGCACACTCGACAAGAGGAAACATAATAGTACCGCTCAAGCTGAAAATCCACCGAATTCTCCGGTCAGATCAGCTCAAATCGCTAATCACCCGCAGATCAAAGCTCAATGCGAGACGAAAAACGAAGACATCGAAGAGATAAGAACAGACAGCCGAGATTTTGGCACAAGCGAAGGCCAGAGAGGCGACAGCTTTCACACCTTTCTTTGACCCCCTCCCCCTGTTTTTCTTGTGTTCTTCTTGCACAGATACCCTTTTTGTTTGTGCAGACGACACGCGCTCCGATGCAGAGAGAGAAAGAGAGCGAGAGTGTAAGAGTGTGTAAGTGTTTCTAGCCCTTTTTTTTGAGGGTCGAGTTACTATAGACTATAGAGTGATTCAAAAAGAAAAAAAAAATGTTTAGATATCAATGTGAAAACTGAAAAGAGAGAGCTAAAATGGCTGGAAAGCAGAGTCCGATTCCTCTGAGGTAACAGAATATTTAATTTTAGATCCGGACCGTCTGATGAGAATCCGGCCACTCACGGGCCCTGTTCCGAAGATATAGGACGGCTGGATCTAAAGTCCAAGTTCATGTTACCTCTGGTGATATGGATGCTTGAAAGCAGGAGATGGGGACGAGTCGGTCTGATTTGGGTTTGGTTTTTAGTGGTGTGCACGGATGATCCGGCCGATTGCGTATTTTTATTTTTCTGTTTGTTTTTCTCTCTTTTTTTCAGAAAAAAAAAAAGTTGAAGTTCGCCCCAAAAATTTTGAAATTTTTCTTCGAGACTGTATTTACTAAATTATTTGCATTTTTTGTTTGTATATTTTGTTCATTTTACGTGGGAACCTTTTATCAACAAATTTCATAAGACGATTCCATAAAATTTAAATTTCTGGTTCAAATGCTTGTTTTAAATGGGAGCAAATATTTATCGAATTTATTTACCTTATCACTTAATTATGTCAAAAAAATGAGTCGGATTAAATATCTCACTATATCTCTATTTTTTTAAATTTAACAATTTAAATTTAAAATTCAAATACCAAAATAATTATTAAATTTAATGCATGTCATCTTTTACATACACGTGCAAAATTATAATATTTGGATACTATTTCGAACTTTTGATTGGTAATTAAGAGCAAGTAAAATTTCCATCATATGAACAGCCTCTGAACGCCAATTTTCCAAGTTCTTTTTTATTTACCTCAAAACAAAGTTAAAATATTGTAATCTTTTAAATATATGTAGAGAAAAATAATATATATCATATCGAATAGTTTTTATCAGAGTTCTTAATTGTTTATACTAAAAATTTAAATAGTACAGGCATGGTGGAGGTTTTTGTACTCCTAATTTTCATGTCTGATCTTTATTAATAATTTTGAACTTTAGTGAATTAATTGAAAAGAAGTGTGAGTATGACTAAAATTAAGGTGTGAAAAATGGTGAATTTAGAAGTTAGAAACATTTATTTGTGGAGAAGAAAAACAAACTTGTTTAATTTTTTGTGATTAATAAAATGTTAATGACAAAACAAATTATGTTAAAAAAAATGCCTGTTAAATTCTTATATAAATATTTAAAATTTCGAAGAAAAAATAATATTGTTTTAAAAAATGACCTATGCATATATTTCCTTTAGAAATGAAGAAGTAATGAAATAGGAAAAATAAATCTGAAAGGCAAAGTGCTTTTATGAAGATGGAAGTTTCTTTACACATGAACTCTGGCAAAATTCAGGATTGTAACAAAAAAATAATTGTCATGATATCTGTTACCATACTAATTATTTGTTTTAGTTTTATTTAAGATATTCATGACACATCAACATCTCGCCAAAGTAATATAGCATAGCCCAACTAATTAGTGCACACAAAATGACTTTAAAAAAATAAAAAATTAGGTCCCTACAAAACTTACTATCATGGATGGATGCATTATGAGAATATTATATACTACATGGATCTGTATCCTCCCGGGTATCTGATTGAAGACAATTACGATCGGACGGTCCAGATTAATCTTATTTGGGCCAAACTCAATCCAGTGTAGGGATGTACAAAAAGCTCGTGACTCGTGAGTTACTCGAACTCAGCTCGGTAACGAACTTGTTAACAACTCGTTCGCTAAAAACTCGAGTTGAGTAACTCGTTTGACTCACGAGTTGAGTTCGAGTTGGACTCAGCTCGCTCATTTCAACTCGGACTCGGTTGAGTTCAGTACCTGCATCCCATATTTCGACTTTTTGAACAAATAAATAGTGTTTCAAGGGATGCCCTTTCTTACTCGTAAGCAAAAATAACTTTGATATATATGAATATATACAAGAATTTCTACTAAGGCTGTTGCTTTTTGAACAAATGAACTTTCTTGAAAATAGATTATTACATAACAACAGTTCAACATCTTAAAATTCAAAGTGCTAGACTGCTAGGAGGTAATTAGGATCACTGATCACGAGTTGACTAACGAGTCACGAGTCAACTCAAGTTACTCACGAGTTGAATTCGAGTCAACGAGCCAGCTCGGTTCGGATTCTCAACTCGAGTCAACTCGACTGGCTATTTTTCCGAGTTGAATTCGAGTTACCCTGAACTCGAGCTAACTCAGCTCGTTTGCAGCCCTAATCCAGTGCCTATGGAGACTGTAGGGGATCTGTTTTGAGATTCGTGCCATGTTAAAAAGAACATCCGATCGTAATTGTCTTCAATCAGGTACCTGGGAGGATACGGATCCATACTACATTGGGAGAATAACAGAACATGCAATAACTTTTTATGCTGCTTTCCATTGTTCTTTATGTTCCATTAAAATATGAAGTTCTAGCAAAAGTGCCCTCTACGGAGCCAACCTACAAAAACATAGGTTTGCAAAAGAAAATATAACCTTTATTATGATTTTTCCAAACTAGATAGGATGAAAGAAAAAATATATTTAGAAAAATAAAAATAAATTATTGGATAGGGATGGATTATATTTTGACACATAGAAGGTTCCTTTAATTTTCACAATTTACAAAACAACAGCTACTCGGTTTGAAAAAATAGAGGAACCGAATCATTAGTCCTTTAATTTCTATAAATGTCAGAAGAGGAGAGCTCGATTTGGAGAATTCATATCCTCTGCATTAACTCAAAAGAGAATCTTTTGAGTTAATGAATCTCGACTGTTCAATTTATTTTAAGATTTGTGCGAACTAGATCTGTACTAATATTAAAGGGTCCTTATGTTATATACACAAACAGGATTGACTCTGTTTAAAATCAGACGGTTAAAATTCATTAACTCAAAAGATTCTCTTTTAAGTTAATGCAGAGGATACGGATCCCGATTACAGCTTATATAGTTTTCGGATTTTATGTGACAAATATTACTATAGGGATCAAATTATTGATTCGTTCCTTAAAAATATCCAAAGAATCCAACGAATAATGATTCGGTCATTTTCATGAAATGAAAAAAAGTAAACCATCTTATTTTCTATAATTTTATTTTATTTTTCTAAAAATAAAATAAAATTGTGGGGAGCCGGCGCTACAAAATATTCTTGTTTGAAGTATATCTGTAACTGGAAAAGTATCCGTGCTGTTAATTGGATTCTTCCTGTGTGCAATATTTTGCATATTTTATGGGCTACAAAAATGAATACTTTTTTTTTTCATTATTCCGTTTGTTTCTGTAACTTTTCTGGTCAACAGAATTTTACCTATAAAATTTGTTGTAAAAATAAAGAAGAGGGTTCAAATATTTTTATTTTTTTGCGTCTCTATCATGCCTTCAATTTCAAAATCTTAATAACTCAATATTTAAGACATACACGTTAAAATAAAACTGTTGGATGTGATGTATGTTATTTTTTCTCTGTGCTCATAAAAAAAAAATCACACTACAATTTTGTTTTTATATATATCAATAATTTGAAAAAATCAACGTTTAAAAATCATCTACATGGGTATAATTTTACAAGCTCTTGATGACAAACAAAACCAAGTTGAAATGTCATATTTTTTTGACACGTGCATAGATAAAATAATGTAGATCACATCTAACGGTTTTATTTTGACTTTTAACTTTTAAATTTTGAGTTAATAAAGTTTTTAAAAATAGAGATATGATAGAGACAAAAAAAAAAACATTTAAATCCTCTCAGGAATAAAATGGCATTTTATAATATATAAACATTGGCGAAAAAAAAACCAAAGAACACATACAACATCAATCTACTTGTTTTGTGTTTATATACTCCGGCCACGGCGTTTCCTTAATCTCAAATCCGTTTTCTATGGATAATTAATATTCTAATTCGATATTTTCTCCAATTTTTTTTTACTTATAATACTTGTTAGTTTGATTGGTTCACAATTTTGTACAAAATCGGTATTAATAATGTTACTATTGTGAAAAATGATTTTTCTTGTTATGAGAAAAAATCACTCGAAACTAGACATGTGTAAACTCTGCACAAAATATTAAAAAAAATTAATACAAAACCTATTTATTTATTTATTTTTAACAAGAATCGCATTCTTTTCTGAATAATTTATACATTAATAGCAACAGTTATTGGGGGGGGGGGGGGGGGGGGTGAGCCGAAAATGCCGTATACCATTTTTTGGAAAAAAAAAAATAAACCAAAACATTCTGATTTTCGAGTTTTTCTGAAACTACCCAAGCCGCTATACACTAGTGCGGCCCCATTTAATGGGGTTCGCAGAATGCCGATGCGGCCCTTGCATGGACACCAAAAATGAGACCAGCGGCCCTCTTACATAGTCTCCTAGGGGGCCGCATCGGCATTCTGCGGACCCCATAAAATGGGACTGCACCGGTGTTCTGCGGCCTGGATAGATTTAGAAAATCCCGAAAATCAGAGTGTTTTGGTTTATTTTTTTTTCACAAAATGGTATAAATAAAAGTTTCGGCCGAAAATGATTTTTGTCCTAGCGATCGTTAGTTTGCCTCTACTATTATTGATGTTATACAAATTGCCATTAGCCGAGAATGATTTTGTTTTTGAGATTTGAATAGGACAAAGTTTGACAACATGATCATTTTTAAGTTTTAATTGAACATCAGTTATAGATTAATTATTTTAATTAAGAGGACAATTGAAGTTTTGAACCGAGAAAAATCGATAAACAAATATTTAATAATTCTGATTTACAATGAGTTTTTTTTTTTTTTAAATTTTGATTCTCAAGTCCATTCAAATATAGGAAGTTCTAATGTTAGTATCCACAATTGAGCCCTTTTCCCATTATGTGAGATATCACAGAGTTAATGGCAATTTGTGAAACTAAATAAGGTCAACAGCATGTGTATATTTTATTCGGAAATAACCTCTGTACATATCAAGAACTAACTCATTATAATTAGTCTCTACTTGTAGATAATTATTTCTTGAAAGTTTAAAATATCCAAATATTAAATATTAAAAGAGTATACATTTTGACATGACAGTTTTTAATTTATTCAGAACATAGATAATAAAGTGAAAACTGTCCTGTTCATACGTAGGGGTGGCAACGAGCTGGCTCGGTTTGAGCTAGGTCCTAGCTCAGCTTGTTAATTCTGGACCGAGCTACAGCCGAGCGAGTTGGACCTAGGGCATCCGAGCTAAAACCTCAGCTTGAATCGTGACAAGTCAGCTCGCTGAGTTTGGCTGGATCTTGTTTTAAGAAGAAAATAAATTCTACAAATTTTTTGGATCGAGTTGAACCGAGCTAGACAGTATAAAATGCACACAAATTCATACAAATTCACAAATTGATGCCTAACCGAGCTAGCTTGCGAGCTGGTGAGCAAGTTAGGCCTTAGCTTGAACTCGTTAATTTTAGACCGAGCTAGTGGCGAGCTGGCTCATTAACAGCTCAGTCCAATAACAAATGAACTGTTAGTAAACGAGTCAACTGCGAGTCACGATTGAGCCACGAGCTACGAGCTTTTTTGCCACCCATAAGCGTAACATACTGCATATGCTCAATGTGCCCTTGAGCTCAAACAATTAAATATTCGGGACAACAACAGCGCACACTTGTTAGCCCAAAATTATGCATATTATAACAAGGACTATTTTGTGCTCTAAAACATAACGTAAACCCAATGAAGCCCAATTGTGACCCAGCACAAAGAATAGACAACATTTGGCCCAAGAAAAAGCTACTAAAAAAATACATTAGTTACTATGCTTTTAGGATTTGTTTGGCAACTTCCATTTCAGCTTGAATAGCGGAATAACGCGCTATTCCAGCTAATGCACGACGCCAAACACGAATGGAATTACAAAAAGTGAGTCAAATAGCATCTTTGCTATCTGATCATTTTGACGGAATAGCATAAGAGAGCAATTTCTACGCACTGAAATAGTGAAAAAAAATTAAGAGTGTGCCACATAACACGCATCGTAAAGAGAGGGAAGAAAAGGTGACATCAGCGAAATTGTTTTGACGATGTGCCTGTGAAATATTTAATATTGTGTCCTTGAAGTTTATAAGTGTTATCCTTTGGATATTTGTATTTTTTTAATAAAATACTTCACGCATATGAAGCTGAATTTTTTTTAATTATGAGATGTTGGAGATTATAATTTTTATTGGAAATTGAAAAATAAAATTGAAAATTATAAAAAAAAAACATTGGAAGAAAGTGAGGTTAGACAAATTATTTATAGGTAACCTCAGTTGCACCAAGAACTAAAAAAACTTGTAGAATGACTAATTACCTCGGTCGTTCATTCCAATTTTGAGAAACAAAAGAAGCTATATATACTATTTTAAAAATCATTAATTACATAAAGAATTCAAATCCATGATCTCTTCAATATCACCCCCTCTAGTACCTTACATGCACTAAATAGCTGGTAGACCATTTACATTTTACAAAGCTTGCATTAATTTCTTCTTCCTTGTGGGTCTCTATTACGAGATCGGACTTAGGAAATGCGGCGCATGTCAGCACGTACCCAGCCGTGGTCTGGTCGTCATCCAAAAAGCTGCCATCAGAGTGGTCTAACTCGCCAGACACGATCTTTCCGGCACACGAGAAGTAGGATTGTAGGAACCGGTGTGGTACGAGAATGTTAGGTCAGTGAAGACATTGTCGGGCACCTCTAAGTTGACCTCGCCGTCTGGTGTTATCAATTTCTTGCCAATTTGACATTGTATTGCCATATGATGCATGCCACCTTGCCCCTCTTGGCTAGTTACATCCTCTTTGTTCAGACCGAAAGCAACATGTGATGTACCGCTACATTTCATGTCGACTGGGGATGGGCCAATGGATGGTTGTGAGGGATAGAGTGGTGGCAGCCGAGGTGGCCATCTGGTGCTTAATTTGGGGTTAAGTGTTAGGGGATGTGAATTATTTTGTCAGTATTTTAAATGGAGGTGGTGTACTGTATACAAACTTAGGATAGAGTCTTTGGGGGTAAGGGAATTTGTAAGGAGCAAAATAGGACGAGATAATGTATGGCTGGGATACTGACACGTGGCATGAGATTAGTGAGAGATGGATATGGGAAGTGCATAGTTGCATAGACCTGTTTTTGAATTTAGTAATTCAGATCCTTAGTTGATTTTGATATGTGGCTATAATAGTTGGTATATATATAGACCTTTTTATTGGCACCACAATTTGTTTCAACGAACGAGAAATGTTTTTCATAAAGGAGACTTTTCTGTTGAAAAATCTGGAACAAGGAACCAGGATTCTCTTTTTGGTGTTTGCATTTTCTGTGATAGAATTTCTCCTTTTAATTTGCGTCTTAAAAAATAAGTGTGTCATGGAGATAGGTTGGGAGAAGTTGAACTTTGTTCTAATATCAGTGTCTATGGCTGTTTTTTTTTTTTTTTTTTTTTTTTTTTTTTCTCTTTTCTATTTCTTTCCCTCATTTTCATAATATCTAATGAGACGCGTGTTACACTATTTTGAGGAAGTAAATGAGTTGTTTTACTTTTGGCCTGTATCTTCATTATTAAAGTTCAGTTGATTCGAATCTCAACATGATCTTCGTATTAAAATGTTTGCAAACCAAATTTTTCATTTTTTTTTATGGAAATTTTTTACTACTTTTTTAGAATTTTTGAAAATCACTTATTTTTATTGAATTGTGGACCATAAAAAACAATGATTTTCAGAAATTCTAAAAAAAATAGTAAAAAAGTTTCAAAAGAATGTATTGCTCTCCAAGCACATTTTAATATGAACATCATTTTAAACGGTTTGGATTGACTATTTGGACTTTAAAAAATTAGAGATTAAAAAAGATTAAAAAAGATCAAAATATCCTTAATTTATATACAATGAAGAGCTCTTCATCGTGTTTGATTGTGGAGTAAGAGGAATAATGAATTTACTTTACGCTTAAGATGTCAAATGAGGAATAAAACATAAAGAGTATGATAGTTACATCGGAGTAAGTTAATTCGTACTTACTCCTTTTTTTTACGAGTCCATCGTAAGAAATATACATTCATTTCTTAATTTTTTCTATACTCATTAGTCGATAATTTACTGTATGGCTTAAATAACAAGCTCCAACCAAATAATAATAACTTGAGTAACCTTATTTTAGAGTAAAAGATTTAATCCTCCTTAATTTTAAGTAGCAACCGAATATGGTACAAGCTGCAAAGTACATATTGGGTTCAGTCTTGTTTTGGGTTGAGCTATTTTGGTTTCTTTATATGATCTGATTTTTAGAACCAGCCATTTAATGGCCGGTGGAGAAAAAAGGAGGATCAGTCATTAAATGGCCGGTTTGGATATTTAAAAAAATTCAGCTAACGTGGATATATTTATTAATTTGTAATTAACTTTGGATATTAATAAAAAGGGGGAATTTCATGTATACCCCTCAAAAGTTTCAAAATTACGTATTTCCCCCTCTAAATTTTAAAATTACATATTCCCCCCTCTAAACTTCAAAAACTCACATATTTACCCATTTTATTGTCTTTTATATCAAAACACATTCTAAATTTATAAAATACCCATTTTATCCTTTATTAAAAGTATAAAACCCCCATCGAACTCAAATTTGAATCTAAAAGGTTTCTCTACCGTCCGATCCGCGCGCATTGCAATAAGATATGTGCGTATTCGCTTCAAGATTCGTGCTGATCTAGCGCACACGAATCTTAAAGCAATTTTGATCTGTATGCATTGCATTAAGATCTGTGCACGTTGCTTCAATATCCGTGCGTGTTCACTTCAATATTTGTGCTGACCTAGCACACACAGATCGTAAAGCAATTCGGACAATAGATGAACTTTTCAGATTCAAATTGGAGTCAGATGGACGTTTTATGCTTTTTAATAAGAAAATGAAAAGGGTAAAATAGGTATTTTATGAATTTAGAATGTGTTTTAATATAAAAAATAATAAAATGGGTAAATATGTTATTTTTTGATATTTAGAGGAGGAAATACGTAATTTCAAAATTTAGAGGGGGAAATATGTAATTTTGAAGTTTTTGAGGGGTATACGTGAAATTCCCCCTAATAAAAATGTCAGTGCTAGTCACTACAACAAATTTGAGCTTCTTCTAACAGTGTCAGCATAATCATCAGCAATATTAATGATTTGTCAGGGTAATGGCCACTCAAATCATAAATATTTAATGCAAAACCATGTCTATGTAACTACACATACACCATATCCATCCTTAAAGCAGCTCATCACCATCCTGTGAACCTCCTCTAACGCAATCCCAAAAGACACAAGCCTCCATCCACTAAAATCCCGCCACGTGTCATCCCTAGCATCCCTTCATTACCCCCATCCTGCCCCTTACCATCCCCTCACCCCTTCACCCCTATCACTCAGTAGTTCACTTCTTCTCTCACACTAACCCAAATTAATTTTTGTAAGAACCAACATGGCTGCCTCAACCGCCACCGCCACCGCTCTATCCATCTCCACTGTTCCTTTCGCCCGTCCCCAGTCTACCGGCAACAACGTGTCGCGTGTCAGCTTTGGGTTGAACAAAGAAGCAATTGCCAGCAGAGGCAAGATTGGATCCTTGGTGGTGCCAGCAGGTACAATTTTCATATATATACCCATGCATGAGAGTTTATATTAATTATGGCATATCTTAAATTACTAGCTAAAATTATAATGATTTTAAATTTAACATGTCTCCACTTCAAAACTTATCAAATTGTCTTAAATTTACACATTTTAAATTGTTGAAATTCATCTACTTCACGAGTGATATATTTATGTACAAAATTTATAATTTTTTGAATTAATTTAGTATAAAAACTAGATACTTTTTAATATTTTTCTTTAAAGAACTAAAACAACAAAGTCAGTATGTACTTTTTGTTTATCCACGAGGATAAAAGCAATTAATAGTGTCCATATTTCAGCGGATATTCTTATCAATAATAATTATACTCTTAGGAAATAATGATTTTTGTGCTCGTACCTTTAGCAATAGTTATTTTTTATTCTTGCAGATTCGCTTAGTCATGGTAATATATTCAATTTTTTTTTTTTCTTTTCTCTGTGGTTACAGCGTACAATGTCAAGTTGATAACTCCAGAAGGGGAGGTGAACCTAGAGGTGCCAGAGGACATCTACATTTTAGACCATGCAGAGGAGGCGGGGATCGACTTGCCATACTCCTGCAGAGCCGGCTCCTGCTCATCATGCGCTGGCAAAGTCGTGTCTGGAGAAGTAGACCAATCTGACGGCGGCTTCTTAGACGATGACCAAATGGCAGAAGGGTGGGTGCTTACATGCGTCGCGTACCCGAAATCCGACCTCGTCATTGAGACCCACAAGGAGGAAGAACTCACTGGCTAATTATTTAATTATTTATAACAAGTTGCAAGTGCTTTTGGAATGTGTTGGGGTTAATTATGTGAGGAATTTTTAGTGTTTTGTTTTTTGAGGTATAAGACTTAAAAAGAGTAATATTTGATGGTTGCATCAAACTCTACTGTTTTGTATCTGAAGGAATAAATCGTAATTAATTAGCTTTCTTTTTATAATTTTTTTTGTTTTGTTATATATTTTTCCCGATTATTAATTTTACAACAGACCACCATAGTAATTAACATCTTTTTTCTTTTCTCAGATTTGTGTTTGTTTGAAAATTGCTGAATTTGGGAAAGGTTCTACAATCATTTTATTTCATCTGTATTAATTGCGCTGGGCTTTGCAAACGGATATGCAAATACTGTTTATGTTTTTGGAAATTTTATCATTAGAGGCATACAAATAAAATATAAAATATTTTAAATTATCCTTGTATTAACAATATATAACAGCAACAGTCAATCACCAACTCACCATCTCTGCCACATGTCACCCTCTCGCAGCCCTCCATCCCTCTCTTATGATTTACATTTCAGCCTTGTAAACTGTATGTTCATTGCCTGACGGCCTCACCCCATCCTTCTATTAAATAATTAATTCAATGATAGAGTTTTAATATATTTATGATAAATTATTAATTAAATTTAAAATTGACTCAACCTTCAAAAGAATTTAAATTTGACTCAAAATTTATACGCGCTCTCTTTAAATAAGCGAAACCAAATATATATAATTATAGTTTATTAATCTAAATATTTTTTTTTTCAAAATATTAGATGCACGTTAAAATATCCAGGGCGGATGGTAGTGAGGGAAAAAGAAGGCTACGCTGTTCCTATGAATTAAAATTTGTGATTTTATTTTTTCAATTTTGTAATTTTTATATGCATTAATACATTTTAGTCCTTATAAAATAAAATTACACTACACTTTTTTAGTTATTCAATCTTAATTTTTTAATTCCGCCTCTTAAAATATTATGTACAAAATATAAAATGTTTTACATTTTTTTTGTTATCAAGTGGGGGTGGGAAGGAACAAGAGCGCCACCCTGCCTTGTACAGCCTCTGCTCTGTACTTCTCTGTATTGCTCTGGGCTTATGTGTTTGCTAGTATTTGTCACTGTCAACTGTCAAGCACTTCAGCTATGACACACAAATGAATTATTGTGTCAAATTTGTAATAATGCATAAATGAAGGGCTGAAAATGAATTATTGTGTCAAATTTGTCACTGTCAAGCACTTAGGAAAAATGACAAGAGTTTTCTTGGCGGTTCAAATGTCAACCGTTACATCTGAGTCAGCTTTTAGTGCAGCGGGTCGGTTAACAGATTATTTACGGAGTTCTATGACACCGGAGACAATTGAGACACTCATTTGCTCAAAAGATTGATTTGCCTCTATTGATGGGAGCTTCAACTTGGACCAATTTTGTCCATTCATGCCAAATTCTTAATTGGTGTTAGAGGTAAATATTTTATTTATCATTTTGTTCAAATTTAATTATAGTTCTTCTCATATTAAATTATAGACAATACACTTAGGTTAGAACAAGATCAAGGGTATGAACTGCTCTTTTTAGTTCACTTGCAACCAAGCCAGGCCATGAACTGCTCTTTTTAGTTCTCTTTCGTGATCAGAGTGAAACAGTACCTTTAATTTCTAATTCAATTGAGATCTGACTAGACTGAACTCTGATAATGTACCAGTCAAGTCCTTGGTATTTTACCAGTCCAAATTGGGATTGCTTCACGCAACATAATTTACTCGGAAGTAAAATGCACCCTCGATATCATAGTGAACCAGTAAGCTTAGGTCGAGCATTTTTGGTTCAGATCAGGTTAGCTATGTTGGGTCAGAGTTAGATTAAGTACATTGTTTATGTCGGGTTGTATGCGGATTAGGTTGACCGGTTGGTTAGGTTTACGGATCTAACTGATTTTGGATTGATCACATTCAGATCAAACCAGGTTCGGGTCTTATCAGGTTCACATCATATTAGGCTAAATTTGTTAGGTTATGAAGGAGCTGGGCAGGTTATTTATATCAAATAACTTTTACTTGGTCTAAATGAACTTCAGACTTAACGAATTCTTAATTATCTAAATACAGATGGAATAGTTTCTGATGTGCTTGAAGAATGGTGGTGGTATTTGCTCTGAAGTTTTAATTTCTTGTTGTCCCTAACGGCACCTAGAGGGGAGTGAATATGGAGCATTTTAAAATTTTAACTCTAAGAGGTTGATATTCAATATAAAAGTATATCTACGTGTGTGTAAGTTGTTCTTTGCGGAAATAAGAAAACTTAAACTAAGTAAGTGTGTGTAAAATAAATAGAAGAGTAAAGAGACACCTGACACGAAATATGTTTACGGAGTTCGGCACTAACGCCTACGTCTCCGGGGCTTCGCGACCTTCTTGATGGCGCGCCTTTCTTTACCCAATGAGAAAGGAGTACAAGGTGGAACCGGTGAGCCCTTACAAACCTTGAGAAGTCACACGGCCCGAGCACATAATTGGTTCTTGAGCACTAAAGGCTCTAGTGTTTGAATCAAACAAGAGATCTCACACAAATTACTCTAATTCTTACACAAGATTGAGTATTGTGGAATATGCTTGAGATTGTTGTAAGTATATTGAAGTTTGATGCACAAGCAACAATGGAGAATTCTAGATCTGAAAATAATACGAAATATTGCAATTGAAGGCGACTAGATTCATCTTCCAAACCTAGATTTTGCTTCTATTTATAGAGAGAGAAACAAAAGATGGTAACTGGCGTCAACCGTTACAACGTTTTATTAACCGTTGTAATGGTTAGCCCCAGTTAGTAGGTTTGGCTGCGCTGGAAACTCTAACGCTTGTCAAGCGTTACAACGGTTGGTACAACAGAACTCTCTTGAAGTTTTGGAGGTCCGAAATGATTTATTTCGTTGTAACGTTTGATTAACCGTTATAACATAATAAATCGGTTTCTCTGTGGATTTCAGAATATGAATTGTTCCATTGTAACGCTATCTTAACCGTTGTAATGGTTTAGGTGAATTACCTCAATCTCAAGCATATTTTACCAATTTCACATATTTCTAATTAATACTAATCTTGAGCTAAGTCTTCTTAGTCCATTCCTTGGTTCATTACAACACATCCTTGATATGTATAGCATTTGTAGATGTATCCTTGATGTTTATTGAAACTTTATATCTTCATGAACCTGCATAATATCTCAAGACAAAAAACTGTAAAATTTAATAAAACCTGGGTTAGTGCTATTCCATTGTTTGGATGGATTAGCAAGAACAACGCTAACCCCAGAAATAGCTCTGTGATCTTAGGGTGATCCAAACGTAGAATAGTGAAGAAGAATAGTCACTAACCCAAAAACAGTTCTAATCTCATACTATTCTTGACGATCCAAACGCACCTTAGTGAATTATTAATAGTCCAACATTTCTTTGTTTTGGTACTGACCTTTAATTTAGTTGCTTTAGTTTTATCTCTTGGCATGGCATTGGGTCTGACTATTTGAAACAGCTATTTTTGGGAGAGTTCTCTCTTTCGATGTCTTTTATTTTTGTTTAGTCGGTTGGATCAGCAACAGTAAAAATAAGTTTCTTGTTCCTCAAATTTTTATGATGTCAGATCAAAACATAGTATGTTTTGAGTGTCAAATCCCAATAGCATATGTGGATGCTTTTGGGATACTATATTTTGGTTTGGAGAAATTGTTGGTTTTTTGGAAATGTGTCACTTGAGATTGTATCAGTACCAATTTGATTAGTATCCATTAGCTTGTGTTTTTTTAGTAGTATACCATTTCTTGCTTTGTGTTTATTTGTGCATTGAATATTTTTTACATGGTTTCATCAGCGAAAATATCAAATTCATCAGCGAAAATCATTAAACGGATTATAATGTGCATTGAATATTTTCCTGCTTTGTGTTTATTTGTGCATTGAATATTTTTTGCATGGTTTCATCAGCGAAAATCATTAAACGGATTATAATGTGTTAGATATTGCTCTTTTTGGGCCCAAATGGTCTGAGCCGAGTCGAGTCGAGCCGAGCCGAGCCGAGCTAAGTATTTACATGAGCCGAGCCGAGCTGCCGAGCTGGATCTGAGCTGTTATGTTTCTCTCATTGAGTTCGAGCCGGGTCTGAGCCGAGCCAAGCTCATTAGCAGGCCTAGCTAAACCATTACTAGCACATTTTAAATCTAAACAGTGTCTCTCCTTTCTTTTATGGCATGTCCCTCTGTGGATAAATTCACTAATTTTCCTCTTAGTTTTTCAAGTAAAAGTCATTCCATCTTTCTTGAGTCTGTATTTGTTTATATTAAAATGACGGCAACAAATGTATGCCATTATATACACAGAAAACAGCCCACTAAAATCAAACAGGTGAAATTACATTTTGTTTTTTAGAAGTAAAGTTTTTCTTTTATTTTAATCTAAACTATCTGTTTTTGGGCTTTCCTAGAGTGGGGCCTTTTATGCAACTTTAGCAAAGGTCAAGTAGAAGCCCAAAACCTTGAATTAATAACCCTTGATATCTTTATATTTACTGTTTAGGTTAGTTTTTTCTTAGTTAATAACATAAAAGGTGGTTGATCAGTCCATTGTCTTGAGCTAAAGAGGACTGATTGAACAGATTGCTACTTTGACAAAGAAATTATGAAACAAATGCTTTTAATTTGCATTTTGGTACTGGAATAATAATTGAATATTCCAGATTTGAATCCTTAGCTATTAAAATTAATATAGTTTGCATCTGAATAGATCATGGAAAAATTGAAATTCTTCAATTTAGATAGTAAAGCGTGAGAGATACATTTTCACTATAAATGCAGTGCATTTGTTCTGTCAGGGATCAATTTAAAATAATTACACAGCAAATTCAATAATAACATGTTTACTTGTTTAGTTAATCCTTTATGCATGTAAATACAACAAATTAAGCAAGGTTTTGCATAAAAACTTTACAATTGACGTGTGCCTCAAATAATGATTTTCTTTTAACTTCTTGGAGAAGCACAATGCATGAATCATGCATATCCCTTTTAGTTTTTATATAAAATTAAAACATTGGCCCTGAAATATTCCCTTGGAATGAGAAAACTGTAATCTCAAGTCATAGAAACATGTCAGCTTTTGAAGGCAGCCTCTTATAGAAGTTAAAACTAGGGGAAGGCGATTTGCTACGAAATTTCGGGTGCCGCAAAATGTATAGACCAACCAGCAATGCCATCACCTTAAATGGAGTTACAAAAACCACCACTGCCAACAGCAGAGAAAAGATGATAAATACCCATGTCGCCCTCGGGTCTCGCCAGCTCAGCAGTGCGTTGAACCTCTCCCCCTGAGTTGCGATGTCTCCTGCAACTGTCTGTATTCGCCCCACGACAGTTCTTAACCTATCATACCTAAAATTATGTATTAAACAACCATTAATCTATGTAGTTTGGTTAAGCTAATTAAAAACACCATAATAATATGAGCCATAATTCATATAATTATAGAAAGAGTAGAACTAATCAAGTCTCTTTGTGAACTCAACTCTAAAACCTATTGGATTGGCTTCAAACAACGAATTCAAACCGTTGAAATTCTTCTACCTTACAGGTGATGCGTCTACATGTGAAAATTTTAAACTTTCGAATTAATTTAGTATAAAGTCAAGTGGTCAAAATTAGAAGGTTTATAAATTAATTTTAATGCATTCATTTTTTGGACGCCTTTTGACCACTTGACTCTATACAAAATTAATTTAAAATTTCAAAATTTCACATGTAGACGCATCACCCGTAAGTTAGAAAGATTTCAACGGTTTGGATTCGTCGTTTGAAGCCAATCCGATAGATTTTAGGGTTGAGTTCACAAAAGAGTTTGGTGAACTTAGGAACACCCTAGTTCTACTCTTATATAGAAATATAAATTAATCTGCCTAATCAGTTTTCATTATTCTGATAGCATGTTGAAATTGAGAGGGAAAATTATAAATAATAATTACTATGATACTGAACACCGTAATTTGCTAAACTGTAAATAATAAATATTGCTGGTTAATCAGTCATAATATTATACAGAACAATGTTCTAGATTAATTTTCTAATTTAAGTACCTGAACCTGACAGTGTCCATATTCTTTGAAGTAGGAAACGTGTCAAACTCTTCGTCTAGCTCATCCTGATGTGCCACGTCAGCCTGAGATAACCTCGGGTCGAGGTGCACTGGACGTTTCGGCTTGAACCGATAATTAAACACCCCAACCGCAAACAGGTACAAAAAAATGGTCGGCAAGATCAACTCGGGAAAGAAAACTAGAGTAATGAAGAGGACATGAACTAGCAAGGTTGTAAAAGTGTTCTTCCACTTAAGTATATTATTGATCCATTTGCCGATCGAGGTAAAACTCGACATCAATGAATTAACCCTATAGAAATTGGCCTTAGATTTTCGCATGCTCCACATGTTTGAAGGTACTTCAAGAATGTAATCCACAACCTCTTTTTGTAAAGGAGGCTCGGCACGGCCAAGTCTCTCTGTAACAAGTGCAACTGCCCGAGCGCGTAGTTGTTCTTGTTGCATGATTGAAATCGGCTGTGAATAGTGCATTTTTGGGAGCCGTGTCTTGCTGTACTGAAGCAACATGTTTACCCAAGCAGTGCACGTGAAACGCACCGCAAGGTGTAGCTCCCCGTTCTTTTTCAACCCGGAGGGTTGTAGTATCACTAGGGGGAAGAAATGAGTGTACACTCTGTTGGTTTGTAGTAAGGAGATACGTATCCGTACCTTGCCAATTTTTTTATCGGTGCCTCCTTTGTCGTTGACGTGGCAATTATCGAACACGGCCACAGTTATGACTGTGCATGGGTCGAATACCTCCCAGGTGTATTGCTCGTTCCATCGTGGCGAATTGGTGCTAAGGAGAGTTCTGGTTCGCGCCCATTTAGGTCCGTACCTGGCTACACAGTATGGGGCTTTAGCACCTGTCATGTCATATTAAATCAGCCTCAAGTTGTTTATTAACAGGGAATTCTGTTAAAGAGTGAGGCTATGGTACTATGCATAGCGTGGATTGGTCCGTATTATGATTCAATATCTCTGTTTTCATAACCCAAACAGTCGATTTGAACCATTCAACATGATTTTCATATAAAAATGTACTTGTAGATCAAATTTTACATTTTTTACTATTTTTTTAGATAGGTAGAAAATCACTTGATCTAAAAATTCTAGACCATTCAAAAGCAGTAATTTTCTACCTATTTAAAAAAAGTAATACTTTCTTAAAAATGTAAAATTTAGTATGCAAATACGTTTTCATATGGAGATCATGTTGAACAGTTCACATCAACTATTAGAATTTTGAAAACGAAGATATTGATCCATAGTACGTACTGACCAATCGGCGCTATGCATAGTACCATAGCTTTACTCTCACTCTTCTGTTAAAATATTGTTTATTGTAAATTATTTATCAATTCAGTACACGTAATTACCGCTCAGATTGCGTGCCGATAGAATGCCGAGCTCAAGCAATCCAATGGCAGACTTCTGAATTTTCTTCGAAGCCGGCTGGAAATCGCTACTGTATTGCATCGACTCCTCGATTACATGGTATCCAGTATCTAAAGTGATCTTGAGATGGATCTTGCTAGAGAACCTCTCTTCTCTCTTTGCCTCATCGATTGTGGCATCGGGTGATAGAAGGTTGTACCATTTTGGGGGTATTCTCTTCCCTTGATCATTCTTTGCCACACTTGAGAGCGGTACGAATAACCGTCCCAATGACTGGCCAGAATCCTCGACTGTTATAATGAGCAGATCTTTGAATGGCGGACACGCAACAAACAAGATATCTTCCTTCCATGCTGGATTCACTGACCCAGCTGTAATTTTCAAATACTTTTTTTTACCATTTATTGAAATAATGAATTGTGTATCATTCTCAAATACTTTAGTGTTATTCTTAAATTGTACCTGGTTTTGTTTTACGGGATTGTTGCCCATATTGAACCTTTAATGTTGCATTCAACGGTTTGGATTTGTCGATTGGCACAAGATCCTGTGCCTCCAGCACCGATATACGCAAGTACGCCATCCTAGGTGAGAAGTAAACCTTTGATTTCGTGTTTATCATTCCCCTGTAACTCACGTCATGTGCATCAGATTGCCATGCATCGGGAAACTTTTCATCGGCTTGCGTCCCGAACCAGACAGCAAAATTGATCTCACCATGCCTGAGTTTAGATCCATCCTTGTACTCAAGCCGATGCCACACAGGCGCTATAGGGCCGTCTGGAGCGGTACTGTGTGGTACATCCGTAACGTTCACCTACATTTTTTCGTCCCACAATTAACTAGAGTTTTAGCTTGCGTGTATATCATTAGATGATTAATTGGATTGGTAAATATCATTACTTAAAAAACTTATTTTCATGGATAATTTTTAAAAATTACCTTTACACGGCCGACATAGTCATCCAAAAGCACATCTTTATCCTTGACAATTACTTCGAAAGAATCAGCTTGCATCTGATGCTGAGAGAAGGCGAAAACCTGACCCCACACTGGGTTATTGTTTTTCTCGAGATATTTGGTGATTCCTTTAAAGTTGCCTAGTTTCACCTCCACATAGGGATCAAGGAATCCGGTGACGTCCTTTGTCGGTAGGTCCCGTGCCTTCACTACATAAACAAACAAGTACTGCATGACTTCTACCAAGTCGTAAGTTGACGAAATCTTACTGTTCACATGCTCCCGAGTTAGAGCAGGGATTGATGGTGAGGTATCTATCAAATTGTAGTCTGGTTGTGCCGATGTTGCACCACCGCCTTTTCCGGATGGTGACGGAGCTGCTTTTTTCTTGTCGCCACCGGCTGGGACCGCATGGAAAACACGCTTCTCTGGATCTGTTGATTGTAATTTGATTTTACTTTGATCAGAAAAAAAAAATCGAATGTTAGCGCTTCTTTTTTTATTTTCAGAACATTACCTTGCTTCTTAGTCTTGACATGTTCTGTATCCTTTTTGTTATTTTCATGCTCTTTCTTTTGTGATGTGTTGTTAGTAATATATTCATCCTCATCATCCAAAAAATACACTTTAAGACAGAGTTCTCCACGCACGCGCGAAAAGAAGAACCGTTTTTCGAGGGGAAACCACTGGATGGACGACGAAATGGCGGGCCCCAAGGAGGAGCCAGATAATACAACTTGACCCATGAACTGGCTGCGACCTTTCTCCGGTTCATGTAAAACAGAGGCGGTGACAGTTAAATTCGCCAGAAGAGATGACTCAGGTACAGAGAAGAAAAATGTCTCGCTCCATGTAGGAGAGAGCGTGTTGAATCTCGTTTGTGTGCGTTGTGATTCGTTGTTGAAACGGATTTCGACAAATGGATTGGAAGCGCCACGGCCATCTTTCGGTAGCAAATCAGTTGCCTCTATCACCTCCACTGCCACCTTCATCCTTCCTAATTAGGTGTTTAAAACAAAATATGAAATCTCCTTCATTACATATAGACACTTATTTTATTGTGGGTCTTGCCTAGCATATTTATTTCTTTTGGAATGTATAATAGCATAAGAGATGCAATATTAATAATCTTGAGAGGATGTTATCATGTTTGTTAAGTGAGGGAAGCATTAAATTGATCTGGGTGAATAGTCACTAGCTTATTTAATACTACATTGCAATAATTCGTTTGCCATTGCCCTCAGTCCAAGACCAGGAAAAGGAGAGGTCAAGCAAGATGATAGAAACACAAAATTGATAATATAAATTTACATATATTTACATATATTTTAGGTGTGAGTGGCAAGGACATTTCACCATTACATATTCATTGTTAAAATAAATTTTCCTGGAAAACGATAGATTGCCCAGGGGAATAGTTTTTATGGATGATTCTATTTTTCATATACAACAAATGAGTATGCAAAATCTCAGACATTGGTTAATGTAAAATTATGGCTTGAAACATGAATGTAGTAATCAGAATCACAATCATCATCATCATGTTTGCTGGAACACCAATCCCCTTGTCCCCTACTTAATTAATACTATGCAATCATCCAACAACTTCTACTGCCCAAAAAAATTTATTAAAAAAACAAAAAAAAAATATGAGGAGAGATGCATTACATAGTCTATACGAGTTATTGGCCTTCAATTAACCAAAAAAATATTTTTTTTAGTAAAGATTTGAAGTCAAAATCATTTAAGTATTTCATATTCACATGTAATACTGATTTGAATACTGATTTGAATGTTGAACCTGCAACTTTTTACGTGAAAAATATTATCTTTGTCACTGGATCAAAGGTTGATTCTCTAGTGGCTTTCTATTTTTTTTTCTTGAATAAAAGTAGAGATCAAGTCACTCAACTATTTAATGTTCATAAAAATTAATTCGGATTTCAAACCTCTGACCTCACACACAAATAGCATTGCTTTTGCTCTTGTGGCTTTCTAATTAAAAAGTGGCCAAATAGATTGTGCCTTGTGATGATGCCGCTAAGCAATAACCAAGTTTCTAACAGCCTAAAGCAACAAATATTCATCATATAATATTACTCTTTTAAAGAGAAAATAATTAATAGCGAAAACCGAGTAACTCCGAAAATACAAAGAGAACCCAAATTAAAGCCGAGAAAAATGTTGATCAAAATCAAAAATGAAAGAAATTAATGGTACATGGCCAATTCGCCACTGTATGGGCCATAGCCCAAATCACTAGACCAAATATAAGTACATTAAAAAATACAAAACAAACACTTCACCATTGTCGATCAACTGGAAAAATACAAGCTGTCAGTCCAGCTTGGGATGTGTTAATTATACTATTACTAAAATTAACATTACAAAATATTACTTAAACACTCACACTATACTGACAACTAAACATACTACAACTATCTAAAACATAAGTGCTACAACTTGACTCAAGAGAAAACTACTTCATAGAACTTATCTCTAAGCATTTACCATGTCCTCATATTTATACTAAGTATTGTCGGTGTTTGATTTCTAGAGAATTCTTGATACAAGATCACTAACTACAATATAATTTATTATACTCATTTATAGAATTCCTACTGCCGACTATGCAAGACGGTTTACATGATTCTTGAAGTTCACCAAATGGGCTTGGGCCTTCTACCAATTTCTATTATCTTCTTTCAAAGTCGGTGATGTATATTTTAACATGTGGATTCCTCTTCCAAGGCCACGTAGACATGTAACTGGAGACACGTGTCACCTACAAACCCATCCTCCTAAACCCCTACTTGCGCTATATACCAGCACCTGTACTTTCTCCATAGATAGAGAAGCAATAGAGATCACCACAGAAAAAATAAAAAGGAAAGGAAAGCAGAAAATGGCAACAAGCAAAGAGGATATAAAATATGGCGCCGCACAGGCGAGGCTGTCAGAAGATGAGATGCTGAGAACCGGGTACCATAACGGCACGCCACTAGAAGCCGGTAAGATCGCCGATTCAAAGCCGGTCAACCTTTTTGAGAGTGCCGATAGAATTGCACACACGGCCGACCAAGCAAAACAGCCCCGCAACGAGGGACAGGATGTGGGTCCAGCGAAAGTTCAGGGAGATGGAAATGAGAAGAGAAACGGTAGTTAGATGTAAATTTGGTTTGTTTGCTTGCTTGTTCAGATGGTTTAGTGGTTCTTTGTCTGATACTGAGCTGGTAATATATAATGAGTTGTAATAAATGCTGGTTGTGTTCAAAATAAAGATGAAAAATTTAAGACATTGAACTTGTTATAATTTCTGAAGATCCTCGAGTGGAGGCAATGTTTGCATGCGTATTACGGATTGAACCCGTGATATGGATTTATATCTCTATTTCAAAGATTGAACATTCAATTTGAATCATCAAATAATTTTTGTATAAAAATGCACTTCAAGATCAAAGTTTACATTTTAGAAAAAAAAATACTATTTACTTTTAGATAGGTAATATCACTTAAATCTGAAAAATTCTGAACCATCCGTGTTTTTCTATCCATCTAAAAAATAGTTAATAAAAATTCTAAAAGTATAAAATTTGATTACATTTTCATACAGGAGATCAAGTTTAAAAGCGAGCTCGAGTCGACTGTTTGAACTTTGATATATCTCTCGACTGTTTGAACTTATGGATAGATTCGAACTTATGGATAGATATAAATTTATAGGATTGTTTGAACTTTGAAAATTAAGATATATGGATAGATATAAATTCATAGGACGGTCGATCCGAAATATATTACCATAGCGGCATAGCCCTCACTCACTTCTTAATTTTATGATCTATTATGTAATTATTTTTAATTTTTTTCTCCTTATGCAGCCAGCTGGCAGCTGCCACACAGCGTGTATCCTCTTAATTAACTTGATGTAGTTCAACATCTTTGAACTGATAACTTTAAACCAGTGATGTAAAAATCGACTGTGTAGGCCGATTAGTTATTGGCGGCAACCAAACTGTTACGGATTTGTTTGATTAATCGGTCAATTATTTTCAATTATTTCTGATTATTCTCGATTAATCACTTGACAGTACCCTAACAGTATCATGTCCGTTCGACGAGCGCACACCGTTATTTACAACACTGCTTTAAACACAACAAGAACAACACTATATATGCAACTAATAAGCACCAATTGGTATTCTTTTATGTACCTCGTATATACCTATGCAATTTAGGTAGTATTTAGTCTTTCCATAAGCCTAAATTATACATACAACCAGGCCACTTTTCAAGTAATTACGAGAATTTGTATCTCCAGGAGACTAGGACCCCAAAACTATATAAGCACTTTTGTGAAATCATACAACAAGTGATATTATATCAGATCAGGTTAAATAGCAACTTTATATTGCAAGTACATCCAGCTAGTTTTGATGCTGCATCTATTAGCTTTTTGTGAATTTTACCACTAACTCATACTTCATGCAAATTATTGGCATTATTAGTTGAGAACCGTTGAAACGGTCGGTTCAAAACCGAATTAAAATAGTCAAAACTAAAATTAAACCAGTCAACTGAAAAATAACTTAAGTAAATTTTGGTTTATTTGGTTAAATTGAAATAAAATATATTAAATTTTAAATGGTCAACATTCAAGACATGCACAAATACATTTAATAATTATAGAAATAAATATCAAGATATATCAGTCTAACAACAATAAGAGATTAAACCGAATTAACTCAAATAAATATTAATTAAATTTTGATTTGTTTGGTCGAACCAAAAAAAATATTAAACCAAATCAAATAAAACAACCGAAGTAATTCAAAAATTCAATCGAACTGAATTATTTAAACCCCAAAACCAAATCATGTAATTCAAAATTTGTCAGAACCGAATAGACTGGATCCAATAAACACTCCTAACCTTGAGATTGTAAATCAAGGTGACTCATCACCAATTTCACTCCTAGTACAAGTAATATATAAACATTTGATTTCCTATAGTGAACATACCATTGCTAATGGCTACACGACTAAGTTTTTGAAATTAAAATTGAAATTGAAGCCAAGTCTAGCAAAAAAAAACTAAATTGCCTCTATCCAATTTCACATTACCCGAACTAAATTCTTCCATACCTTACAACAACCATTGATACATTACCGCCTTCCACTAAACACAGACAAAAAAAACACTTGAACCGTGTTCTGAATTAGGTGCCTACTACAGATGCATGCAAGAGATATTATTCACATCTAACATTACAAACAAAAAAACAGAGAAGAAGAAAACCTCACAGAGGCTTAACTAACAGAGATGCAAACTCTTGCCTTGCCGATTCATTCAACCTAAGGTTCGAAATCTCCTCTTTGAGTCTTGATATCTCATGGCCATTCCCTACCGTCAGATCCAACAACCGATCTCTCTTGACCATCAAAATATTAATCCTCTCCTTGACCAGATTTATCTCTCTTGATACATCCCCCATCTCCAACTGAACCTTCTTAAGAGATGCCAATTTTGTCTCCTTCTCTGCCAGCTGTACCTCCAGCCTGGAGATCTGTGACTCGGAATCTGTATACTCGGCCTTTATATAAAGGAGTTGCCTAAGGCGGGCCCGATACTGACCCACGTCAAACCCATTCTCCTCAAGAGGGTTGAGACAGGATATTTTTTCCAAAATCAATGTCACATCATCGTCATAAGAGAGGTTTTTGATCGAGTCTGTCAGGTTTGCATATGTGACCATGAGACCCAATGCTATGCCTTCCCGCATCTCCGGACATAAACTGTTATGTAGTAGGGGAAAAAACTGTTATATAGGTGTATTATGTAGCGCACAGATATACTCTCTTGTGAATTGCAGCCAATATTGTTTGTGATTTCAATTTTGATTGATCTGACATGTTGGGTAAAAAACACTTGAGAATTTAAAAGTGGATTGGGAAGAAAGGAACACGGATTATGCATAAATTATAATTAAATCGGACCCAGTGCATATAGGTGTTTGATTCAGCCATTTTAGTCATTTTGGTATTCTCACAACTTGCCAAAAAAAGTGAGCTGCTGGTATTGTAAAATGTGTATGAGAAAGATTCTAAAGGCAATAGTATTTAGTACAATTTGCAAGAAAATAACGTACAATGCGTACGAGAAAAGTTTGTGGTAGCAAAAGTCAAGTGAAAATAAAACACAACTACTTAATCTGGTAACAAGAACCATGCAATGAAATACATCTGAACCAATTAAATATGGTACCAAGAACCACACAAATTACAGTTGAGTTACCTTTGTAGTTTCGTGAAATGAGGTCGCTGTGTGGCCTGACTGAATACCTTCAGTTTCTCTACTGCTTGCCAAATAGACGCGGTCTTTTGGAACCCATTAGGGCTAGAATTAGGGTTAGGGTTAGGGTCAGCATTATAGTTTTCTGTGGCCGACACTGATGCCTCAGAATTCGGGGTCCCCTCTTTAGTTCCTGCATTTGCCTGAACCAGATCCTCTACAACAGAGCTTGGGTTTTGGTTGGCAGTATCCGTGGAACCTGTAATACAACCAAAAACTACACTAATTTCTCTCTAATATTGCTTTTTTTTTATATATACAAAAGTGGAGGCAAACCACCTGTTTCATTGAAACAGAATGTTTTTATCAATACCAACCAACTGGTAACAATTACATCACTCCCTATTATTGCTTATTTAGACCCAATGAATAATAAATTTGGTGGTGTTTGGTTGAGGCCTAAAGTTTTTGGAGGCCTAAGTTGGTTATTCCAACTTAGGCTGGCTATTCATGTTTGGTTATTCCAACTTAGACCGACCTAAGTTATGGTTATGGTCTAAAATTATGTTATGGTTTAAGTTGTTCCTCATTTGGTAAGAATTTGAACTTCATGAAATGAACCACTAAAATATTTCTAGCACACCATGCCAGACAACTAATCACCCCAGATATAAGAAAAAAAAATTAGAAAGTGTGTTGCATGCATTAGTACAAGAATAAGAAAAATACGGAAAGGACAAAAAAAACAGCCAAACAAATCAAACAGCCAAATTTTCTAAAAAGTTAATGTAAGCTTGCAAACATAACATATTTATAAATGAATATAAATATGCGATTAGAAATTTCTGCACATAGAACAGGATAATTAAGGCAAGCTTACAAATACAACACAAATTCACGTACTTGTTAGAAATTAATTACTAGTAAGAAATACTTGCAAGGTGCCACCTGTCAAGTAAAAAAAGGAAAAATAGTTTTAAGCGTGGACAAAACAATAAACCACTTGTTAAGGCACCTTAACTTCTTGCATTTTAGGCCGGTTTAAAGCTCTGCTTATGCCATCTTAATCCGGCTCAATTAAACAACGTTTCGCGGAATAAGAGAAGCCTAAAGCCCTTATTCCACTAATTAGTCCACAACCAAACACCACCTTAAGAAATAGAATCAACAAAAGAAGAGAGAAAGGAGGGAAAAATTGGATAGTTGCTGACAATGGGGCCATTGGGGAACTATTAAACCACCTGGAGAGGAGGTAGTTTAAACTTAATTTTATAGTTACGCCTAGTTAGGTCGACCTAATTAATCTGTGTTTGGTGGAATAACTGAACCCTAACATTCTTATTCCATGATTTATGCCTCAACCAAACACCACATTAACATTAAGATTAACTATTGTCGCGAAAAGCAATAACTGGCCATCTGGAAAACTATCAAACTAATCCAAAGTAGCAATTAGTGCAGGAGATCGTTCAATGGTACAAAAGATACACATTCAATTTCCTCCAAATGGAAGAACTAAGCTCCCTGGGGTGCAAAAAAAAAGATTTCATAACATGCAAACAAACCTTGAATTGGAGCGGTGGAAGCACCAAAGACTCCTGGCGAAAGCGATTCTCTACCGGCGCCTGGATTGAGCAGAAGGGTCTTGCGACGCTTGTAGAAATGAAGAGGTTTAAGCTGAGATCTAGGTTTTGTAGGTCTTAGAAGGAATTTGAGAGGTTTAAGCCGAGACCTAGCTTTTGTTTGTCTAAACTGGAATCGAGATTGCGTATGATAGTTCGCGAGAATGGTGCCGCCGATGAGCCGACGCTGAAAGGAGCTCCGAGCTTTACTCGTAGTGGTGGGAGTGCATCTGACCTCGTCTGGTACGGGTTCTCGTACCGGTCTCGGTATCCTCCCTCGTGCCATTACTGGGTGAGGTAAGAGGCTTTGTGCGAGCACTAGTGTGAGTGTGTGACTAGAACGGTAGGGGTTTATGGGAGTAAAGATTTTAACAGAGTAGTTTTGACTCATGCAGGGCACAAACCATATGCGATGCTGTTTTGATTCTAAAGTTCGTGCGCTGCATGAAATTAAAATTGCTCTGTTAAAATATTTACCCGTTGTTTTGTCGGAACCAGTATCTTCTGTGTTACTCGAGAAAATAAAATGAGCTCTCAGCCGGTGGATATTCGGGTGATTGGAGGGGGCAGTATTATTTTTGCTTTGAGATTCGTGTAGATTTAAATCCACCGGCTGAGACTCACTTTATTTTCTCGAGTAACACAGAGGATCTGAATTCTGTTTTGTCGGAAGCTCGGAATGGAAGCGAAGATCTTTCCGCTGGATCAAAGTATCAAACTAAGGCCGAATGGGCCTTCTTTTATTTTATTTTGAATAAATAGATAAAATAAAGGCCTCAATTCTTTGGTAATAAGAAATCATTGAACTCTATCAGGTGTACTCTAAATATAATTCAGGACGTGCCCACGAATTATTTTGCGCAAAATAAAAAGTATAAAAGATTTTGTTAATATTTTAATTAATAAAGACATCATTTCATATAGTATAATTATCAAAAATTAGTATTGCTGATATACTCTAAATATTATCATGTACATGAAAATTTTATATGATTAATCTCATTAACATTTAACTCTCGTAACTTCAAAATCTGACTCCAATTCTAATAAATATGTTGAAATTCATTCACAACACATTGTGAAACTAATGATTCAAATTATGTCCATCAGATCCAAATATATGCATGAATTTCTTTTTTAAAAGGTATTACGGTGAATTTCAAGTCATTTCCAGAAGACGGCTCGTAATTCATATATGCAGCCGTCTATTTCATTACGATGATTTTTTTTTTTTTAAACCCTTTCATAAACACAAGTACTATATATTTTGAACAAGTAAATTCCAGCCGTTCGTGCTCTCAAACTACGTGCTCGCACGAATTTCAGAGCAGCAGAATAATTGTGATTTCAGAGACCGAGAGGATAATAGTTCAATTTTGGTATCAAAACTCAAAGTCATCTGAGCCACACTACAATTATTTTTTTTTTTTGAGCAATTGGTTGTTATACCAGACAAAAACGCGTGCCACGTGGAAACCACCAAGATTAGGTCCAGTCAAAATCAAAGAAAAGCAACACACAGAGACAACTAATTCAAGGTCAATTATGTGCCAAGTTTTTTTTTTTCCAGCAGTCTTTATGATGTCATAAACTGTTATTGCGCCGTAATACATCATTATCTTGAGCGTTGAAATCAAACTAAGTTTTGAGGTCTCTCTCATTTGAGAACGCGTGTTCAATGACGTCAGCTGAGATACTTTTGTCAAAGAGTGAGGCTATGGTGCTATGCATAGCACGGATGGCTAGTGTACTACGGCTCAATATGGTACTTTTTCAAATTCTAACGGTCGATCTGACCGTTCAATGTGATAACCATATGAATATGTACTTGCAAACTAAATTTTATATTTTTTTTGAATTTTTTTACTATTTTTTCAGATAGGTAGAATTTTGATGGTCCAGAATTTTCAAAAAACACTGATTTTTCTACCTATCTGAAAAAATAGTAAAAAAATTCGAAAAAATATAAAATTTAGTTTGCAAGTACATATTCACATGGATATCACATTGAACGGTCGGATCGACCGTTAGGATTTTAAAAAGTACCATATTGAGCCGTAGTACACTAGCCATTGGTGCTATGCATAGCACCATAGCCTCACTCTTTGTCAAATGTTGCGGGGCAGTTTGGCTTTTTTGGTAATTTATAAGGAGATAGGAGTAGGTCCGGTGGGCATCGGACCTACATTTAGGTTCATTTAGCTCTAGGATCATACGATTAGCATCAAGATTTATGCGTATGGAAATTGATATAGATTTGCACGTATTGTGATGCATATCACACGAATCTTGGTGCATATCGAATGGTCATCGCACCCATCGAACCAAGGTAGGTCCGATGGGCATCGGACCTACTGTGATTCCATTTATAAGCGGTTGGTGCAAGAATTCATATTATTATAATTTGAGAATTGATTGAATAATTGTATTACAGAAAAGAGGGTGCAAATATTTTCATTTTTTATGTCTTTGTCATGGCTCTACTTTTAAAAAATTTAATAACTCAAAATTTTAAACTTAATATTCAAAATAAAACCGTTGGACTGCCCGGGTATCTGGCGACCCCAAGTCTTTGGGCTACAGAGACATTTGGCGGCTCGGGTAGTTTTCGAATTTTCTCAAAACTGAGGTGTTTTGGTTTATTTTTTTATTATGGTATAAATAAAAATTTCAGTGCATGTGGTACTTATTCATTGTTTATAAGTGTACATAATACGTGAATAATACTAACTGTAATATTTTGTATATTGAAAAAAAAGTTAAAAATGTGAGCAAATCTATATTTTTAAATTCTAATAAAGTTCAATAAAAAAGTTGTCTTTATTAATTGTATATATCATTTTAATCTTATAACGAAATATCAGAAAAAATTAACAAGGTTGTGATTTTGACTCCACTCTTGAAATCAAAATTTATAAAAGTAAATTCCGATTAAAATTACTCAATATAGAAATGAAATTAGGTATAAAAAAATGCTTCTCCCATCAAAAGTTGGATGGATTAGAACATATAAAATAATATAAAATAAAATTAACTGCTCGCTGTGACGATTCTATTCGAGGGAGACTTTTCGGTCACCACGCAAATTTCATTAGGAAGCGTTGTTACCAATGTATCTGGCACTAACAAATTGGGGTCCGACTCTGCTGCTTTTCTTTACAGAAAAGAGAAAAGCAACCCATGCTATTTTTTTACTCTCTATATCTCTCTTAAAAAATGAGGAGAGAAAGAAAGAGAATCACATGAGAGAGTGAACAGAGGAGAGAGATAGAGAGAATAACAGGAGAATAGTAGAGATTTGAAGAGCACCGGATCTCGTTCCAACAAATTGAAGGTTGCTTAGCGAATTAGAAAATAACCCGGTTCGTTTAGCTTAGCTGCGTATAGTCACGCTAGGGGAAGAACCGAAGAAGGATTCGTATTGCAATTGGAGTGGGGTTCATGTAGGGTTTAGTTTTGATAATTGCTCGAGGTTTAAACCGTAAAGTGAAAAGGCCTACAAAGTAAGAGTTAATATTTTCTTGAAAGAATCATCAAGTAGTTTTCATGTCTAAGTCACCTCCAATGAATACAAAATTACAAACTTTGTCTTTTAAATTGTATAAATTTTAAAAGTGTTTATATTATTCAGCTTCTTCATAAAATGTAAATGTGTAGCTATAATTGGTTAGAATTATTTCTTATAATTATGAAGACTTTAATTCAAATTTTAACTACCATACATTAATTATAGATTTAATCTATATTATGTTTGAATTCTTAACTTAATTTTAAGTTCCGCCATTGAATTCAATGCCCATTTAACATGAGTTGATTAGTGAATAGCATATAAAAAGAGCAAATGATTTTGTTGGGCATTTTCATACGAAAAACATGTTAAGTTGTTCGGATCGGCTATTTGAATTTTGAAAATAGAGATATGAATCTATAGTATGGACCGATACGCGCTTTACAAAATACTGTATATAGCCTCACTCCATAAAATCTCAAAATAATAAATTTCTAGTTTAAAATTATATAGTATTTATTTTATACGATAAAGAATCTATGAACAATTCTAATTGAATCCAAATATAACCAAATAAACTAGTAACATACTGTAACTAATTAAAATAGAATAGTCTAAGATAAATGAAATTGATATAAAACTCAATATGCTGTTAGTTTTATATCGTTAGGACCTTAAAATTGATATAAAACTCAATATAAAACTCAATAATGAACACGAAGAGAGGTAGTAAAAGAGTTAAAAAAGAGCTTCATCTTATTGTGACAAGCTGAGGAACGAGCTGAGCTGAGTCAAGCTTAAACTCGCTCATAATGTGCCAAGTAAGAATCGAACAAGTTAATTAGGATTTTTTTCCAAATTAATCTCGAATAAACCACGAACTACGAAACTTTTTGTCAGCCCCAAATTCAGATTTCTTTTTTTCAATATGAAATCTAAAATATTACTTCACGCTTAATTCTAGATGAAAAATTCTAGAGTTACTGAGAAGTTTATTTGCAATCAAAATTAATGATCTTCGAATATTCTAAAAAATCTAAACTACATGGAAAGTAGATGAACAAGAAAGGTAAAGCAATTTGGCTTCAAATCCTTTATGGTGATTTGTGGGTACACTTGTTTCAGTTTGAGGAAATTAAGCTTCAGGTTATGTCTTAATTTTATTTCTACCAAAATTTAAATTAGGTGTAATTTAAATGTGGATGAGGCTTGCTCCACCTGGCTTAAATTAACAATAATAGAGGAGTCGTTATTATGATGATTGGCAAAAGGAGAGACTATATTTGACTATTTGAATTATGTGCAATCATCAATAATTGGCAAATTGCACAATCATATAGCTCATCTCAGAAGATATAATGTGTAATAAACCGAATTTTTTTTCTGTAATAAATACATGTTTTAAATTAAATCTCTTGAAAAAATGTGACATATATTTTATAATTTAAGAAAGGCTAAAATTTGAAATTCTAATCGAAACCAAATTTTTTTTCTTGATGAGAAATTTTTTTTTATTTTTATTGAGGTCGTTGATTGATTGTCCGATCGCTTCTAGGAATTTCGAATCCCTTTCTAAGGTCAAAATTTTATTTGATAAATAAACGAAGGCCGCAGTAATAAATCGCAATCCATGTTTTATTTCTTTCTTTTCAACCGGAAATTTGTATTAGCCATATTTCAAAATATGGTCTTCACAGTTCATAAATTCCAAAATTATAATTATAAATACATAAAGAGGACTGAATTATTTTTCCTATGTAGAAATTTTTGCATGACTTAACGTATTATTTTTCACTATAAATATTTTTTTTTTGTTTTGAAAAAGATATTTATTTGTGTTTAAAATTTGCTGAATGTAAATATTTTTGTATAAAAATTCATTTAATTTTCCTGCAGTTTTAATTTACAATTTTACATTTATTAAATACAAAAATCAGACATCTAATAATAAGTCAAGTAGAGATGATAAATTTTATTTTTTTTTCACTTAAAATAATTTATGCTCGATTTCTACTCCTTATATTAGACTGTAAAATATAACATCTGGACCTTTGGATAGAGTACATAATTAGATATCCATGGAAAATAGCTATATATAATAAGAGTAGGGTTAAAATGCACTATTGGTTTTGTGCTCCAATCATGCTCCGCGTCTTTTTCTCTGTTTTCAAAGTTCGAACAATCAATCCGAACCACTCAATATGATCTTCGTATTAAAATGTGTTTGGAGACAAAATTTTATATTTTTTGAAACTTTTTTACTATTTTTTTAGATAGGTATAAAATCACTGTTTTGGATGGTCCAGAATCTTCTGAAACAGTGATTTTGTACCTATCTAAAAAATTCAAAAAAAAATTCAAAAAAAATATAAAATTTAGTCTCCAAGCACATTTTAATACAAAGATTATGGTGAACGGTTCGGATCGACTGTTCGGACTTTGAAAATAAAAATAAACATGTGGAGCATAATTAGAATACAAAACCAATGGTGCATTTTAACCCTACTCATATAATAATTATGTGCATGTACAAGGAACAATTCATTGTATTTGGTCAATGCTTGTATGCTTTAATTATGCTCGACCACTTAATGGTTTTAAATGATCACCATAAGTGTTCATGGTGTAACAAATTTATGATTATATGTATCCTGTTAAATTAGTATCGAATTATGCTATTAAATGCGCTATAATTTAAATTGCTTGTAATTCATGAAATGTTGAACCTGTCGGCACGCTTGTGATGATTAAATTCTATGATTGCCTCCAATTAAATAATTGGACATGCTATGTACTCCTTTTGAATTTTGATTGGAGAGGAAGAAATTTCTGGATTTTTACTCATTTTTTTTCTAATTTTATTTGTTAATTTTGCCAGTAGGTGCTTTAACTACTGACTCAAAAAAAATGCCAAGACATGTAAGCTCAATTTTGCATTATTGGAGTTAGGATAATGTATTAAAATAAGATCCGGAAGCTTCTGTTAATTATTTCATTACAATAATAAGGATACAAATAAAAATGAGATGCGGAAAACTTTTAGCCAAGATACATTTTGTTTTGAAAAAAAAAACATGAATAATTTTTAAAGAGAATCTCTACTGACAACGAATTAGTTTTATAATCTTAACAACCGTAAAAAAGTCATTTATATACTATAAATTTGATAACTAAAATATAATCTACACTTTATATATATAATTTACGAGAATTATATTTAAGTTTGATGCAACTTTCACCGTTCAAATTTTGCAACGGTCTATATTTAACGGTATTTAATGGAACATCAGATAATATTTAAAATTGCATGAAAATTGATACTTAACCAATATATACAAAAAATGACATGTCTATTTTTACCATAATTTAAGAAACTATTATTAAAATTTTCAAAATAATATGTTTTTAAGAGTTAATTGTTACGAGGTCGTGCTAATACATTTAAGTCCCTTTATTCTCACAAAATAAAGAAAATATAATAAATAATTTTTTAATTCAAAAACAAAACTCATCCACATTTATAAGAACAGCATGCTCATTCATTATTGTTATAAATTATATTTTCAACATGATAACATATATAATCATATTTTATTGCAGAATCGACGCAGCGAATATATGGACATATATAATTAACTGTAGAAGTTCACAATTTCAAGTATACATTTTAACAATCGTAAATATTTGAATAACTCAGTGTAGAAAAATTACTAAGATAAATCGGATAAGGATAATTACTAAAATAATAAAATATTTGACAATCATGCTAAAAATGACAGTTATAAAATTCTACCAAGATCAATCAACCAGATAAGGATAATTACTAAAATAATAAAATATTTGACAATCATAATAAATATCACAATTATAAAATTCTCCCAAGATCAATCAACCAGATAAGGATAATTACTGAAATAATAAAATACTGCGCAGTCTTTCCCAGGAGAATTGTTATAAAAGCTGTTTGGCAGCGTATTCTATCCTAACAAACATTAATCTAAATTATATAACAATGTTACTTTACAAAAAAGTTACTGTCAAATAATAAATTTTGTATCTGAAGATGTTGGAATGGTGTGAGAACGAATGGGGTCCGCTTAGTATTTCTCTGTCAAAATCCCATCTCTGCCTTAAACCAATCGATCTTTCTAACACTTTCTTTGAACTTTATGTTTTTGTGGCAGTATCTTTGTTTTATATTATGTGCCGGGTTTGATTATCCTTTATGATGGGTGAAAATCGCTGGCCCTGCTTGCAAAAGAAGCAAGATGTGCTACCGCAAAATCAAGGGCGAAACGTGTCAGGTAACGGTGGACGAGTGCGTATCCTCTGAGATATCTCAACTTTTGCGTGACCGACGTGTCCGGTGCCTATTTGGGGATAGCCCGGGGCCAGTTTTATTTGTGCTTCGAGATTCGTGTAGAACTTATTTGAATGGTTGTGATTTTCCATAAAGTCACGCAAAGTTTGAGATATCTCAGAGGATGCGAATTTACGGTGGACTGGGTCTTGGACCCCCGAACTTTATTTTCTCGTGGCATTCCTCATGTTCCAGATCATGTGCCGGGTTTGATTATTCTTTCTAATGGGTGAAAATCACTCGCTCTGCTTACAAAATAAACAATGTTGCTACAGAAATTCGATGGTAATACGTGTCCGGTAAGGTGTGGCTCTTGGAGACCTGAATCGCCCCTGCATTTTTACCATTTGAGAAGAGGAGACGAGGTCACGAGGCGGAGCAGATAATCCAAAGAGAGTCGTGTAATGTAGGTTAGGTACTTAGTCATCAGGTGAGACAAATTGCGACCTCTAATTGCAGGAAAAGCCTGAGGTTAATTTGTGGTTTTTTTTTTTTTTGATTGATTTCCTACATAACCGACTTCAGGAAATTCATATCACCTGAGGTAACATATATTTTGAGTTTAGATCTAGTCCCTCCGATATGCTTTGATACGAATATTAACACCTCGGATAGGTTCGAATTCTGATCAGATGGTTATGATCCAAACTCAAATATTCTTTACCTCAGAGGATATGGACTCACACTTCAGGGTCCAACGCGTCGATTATTTTTTATTTGTAGCATTATTAGAAAAATAATTAAATCCACGACATTAAATTCACAAAATTCGAAACATTGGACAATCGTTGTTGAAGACATCGTTTTTCTGGGAAGGAAAATGCAGAAGAGAATCTCTGTTTCTTTTTTATGAACCTTTTTTTTCATTTAAATGTTCAAATTTTTTTCATATACGAATCTCGACAAAAATTTAACGATTGAATGAAGAAAAGAAGATGTTTTTTCATACATGAATCTTGACAAAAATTCAACGATTGAATGAAGAAAAAAAAAAACATATTTCATAATGAAAAATGCGGCCAAAGGCAATGTTTCTCTCTGAGTGAAATGCTACCTGGATCCGTATCCTTTCAGGTACTTGACTCAACACAATTGAAACGGACAGTTCAGATTTACTCTCAGCCGGTGCTTGCTCGGGATGGCGCAGGGGTAGTATTATTTGTGCTTTAAGACTTACGCCAAGTTAAAAAAAAAAATTTTGAGCCGTCCGATTCAATTGTACTCAGTCCGGTAACATGAGCGGATGTGAATTCATGCTACCTGTGGTGCGTTTTTTCATCTCAAATATGTTCTCAGATTGCAATTGTGCTGTGTTTCGAGATCAGCAAATTTGGTGCCATAGACTCCATTTTTTTTTATAATGCTACAAATAAAAAAACTCGGCACAACGCCTTGCCCCTGCCAATTATTTTCTTGGTATAATTCTATTTTATCGTATAGGAATGCCTATTGTGTAAGGTCAATTAATTAATATTTATCATTTAAATTAACTATGTTATGTAATAATTTTAGCTGCAAGTATTAGATATATATTTTCTTCTTTTATTGCGTTGCAATGTAATGACAAAAGTTTATAAATTAATTAACAGGTTTTATGGACTGCCAAAAAGCTCGGTTGCAATACCTTTTTTGTGCCACATCATGATGTTTTTCGTCTTGTATTTAGAGAGATTTTTAAAAATTGTTAAGAATAAATATCCAAATTAAAATCCGATCTAAAGGCATGTTTTATGTGGTATATGTACCATGCTTGTAAAAATATGATGAAATTTGAAGTATGTTATACCATTTATTAAGTGAATTAACCTTTTTACGGTCTAAAATTAACGATCGATTGTGCATCACCAAATAATTAGGGGTGAAAATGGATCGGATACGGAGCGGTTAGTGGTATATCCGTTATTATTTTTCGGTTATGAAAACATATCGGATATTCGACGGATACAGTTACGGATCGGATCGATTATTGATTAAAAAATATACAAATATTATTAAAAAAGAATACTAAAGTTCATAATATTTATCTAATTATATTGATGAATAAGATAATTTTTTTCATAATATATATTAAAATATCTAGTATTCAGATATGGATATTACAGATAATTAAAACTTAAAACCATATTTGTAGGGGTGAAAACAGTATGGATAATATCCGATCTGTATTCGATCCGTATTAAAAAAACTAGATGTGGATATCCGATATCCGAATATCCGTGTGGATATGGATACTGATATGATTTTACATTTCAATTATCCGTATCCGAATAGTAAATATATACCATATAGTTTAATATATATTATGAAAAAATTACGTTATTCACCATTATAACTAGATAAATATTACGAACTTTAGTATTTTTAATAATATTTTTATATTATTTTAATAAATATCTGTCCAATCCGTATCCATTTAATATCCGATCCGTATCTGTATCCGAAAAATTAAAAAGGATATGGATATGGTTTTAGCACTATTCGCTCCGTTTTCACCCCTGCATATTTGTATATATTTCCACACGGATATTTATGGATATCTTACGGATCGAATACGGATCGGATATTATCCGCTCTGTTTTCACCCCTACAAACAATATTTTATTTGCATAAAATTTGTTGCTAAATTATTACTATGTCCAACATCCCATATTATCTTTAATTTTGACTTTTTTAGGAATTGATTTAAAAAAATATGGCAAAAAATTATTAATAGAAGTTATTGCAATCTGACCTCTTCTCTACATGTTTTATCCTGAAATTTCTAAGAAATGCCCATTTCCGTTTTTGATAAAAAGGACTCTTCAATTATACAAAGAACAAAAATAATTATTCAACCTTTTACTTTTTGACATGGTTTGAAATCATTTTTCTTTTATGTTCTCTGTTGTCAAAGGCGGCTTATTATATGTATTTTTTATTTGCAAAATTGTCAGAGCGGATATGGATAATGGACCGGAGATTTTAAATTATTTCATAATCTTTATTTCAATTTGAAAAATGTCAATATCCTAATTAGACGACGGTTTTGTTTTGGAGATAGGAGTAGGTCCGATGGGTATCGGACCTACTTTTAGGTTCAATTAAGTTTTTCACCATACGATTAACATTAAATTTGTGCGCACGAGAATTGATACAGACTCGCACAGATTTGATGCGGAGTGCACGAATCTTGATGCTGATCGGATGGTCATCACACCCATCAAACCAAAGTAGGTCCGATGGGCATAATTCTTTGTTTTATAACGTACGAATGCAAATTTAATCTCGACTTTGTCCTTTGATAATAACAAAGCATAAAACAATTAAATATCAGAAAATCAACGCTGCATAAAAAAAAAGTCGGTGAAATTGTGAAAGTGTCTCTATTCATTTGATGAATCAAACTATAAATTTGTTTTAATTCATTTAAATTGACCCGGTTTTCTTAACAATTTAATTAAGAAAACAAAATGTCAAATCAGAGGTATGGTTCAATTTTGAATATATAAAACATATATTCATGCCTCTCAGGAAATGATAAGTTGACCAATGACGTTTTATCTATTTGAGCGCAAAATGATATTAGATTTTAAAACATACCTTCAGACTTCAGTGCAATATATGGAATATATTTGATAAATTATTTTGTATTTTTCTAATTTTTTTTCTTATACTAACCTAAAATATATACTGAAATTGTTGAATTTAATGTATCAATCATTATATTTTATCCAACACAGGTTCCGAAACCTGAGAAATTATTTTATTTTAATTTCTCTTTTTAAATTTTTGTTGAGCCCATCACCATTTTAAATAAATAAACTAATTTAGGATTGGATGCCCTTCCCCCAAAGGTATTTGAAATTTAATAGTATTACATTTTACAAATTTTCGTTGCAAATTAACATCAAAACAAAATTTACACGTGGACGAAGAGAGGGGATATTTTGCATGATCTATCATGCATATATTGTTTATTTGTTGTTTTTAAGTGTGCATTATGTGAATATTACTAACTGTAATATCTTGTATATAGAAAACCAGCAAAAAAGTGAGCAAATATATATATTTATGTTTTAATAAAGTTTGATAAAAAAAACTTGCCTTGTATATATTTTTTATCTTATAATTAGATATCAGAGAAAATTAACGAGTTTGTAGTGACTCCCCTTCTGAAATAAAAATAGATGAAAAGTAATTTCAGTTAAAATAAAATTAGGGATAAAAATACTTCTATGCTTAATTGATAAAAAGTTGAAAAGATTTGAAAATATAAAATTAAATTAAGCATTGCTTGACTTCATTTGATAAAAAAATTTCGGTCATCTCGAACTTTGTTAGGTAATGTCGTCATTAATGTGTCCGGCACCGACTAATTACACTGTACATAGCGAATCGGAAAACAACCCGATATATTTAACTTAGTTGCGTATCGGTGCACTAAGTAGAGTCTGCATCAACACAATGCCTTGCCACATAAGCATTTGATATTTCAATTTGCATAATAAGTTCTTGAAAGATGTTTATGGGTTCAGCCGTTCAGTTCACTGAGATTGAATGTCAGGTCAGAATAGAAAAATTGATCTCAATTTTCCAAGTTGATTTTAATTTCCGCCTTCAAATATAAACACAAGAACAAAATTAAGCAAATTTTTTTTTTCATTTTATTATTATTATTTTATTATTATTATTGTTGTTATTTTATTACTATCTATCTTGATTTTGTGACCCTCGATTGAGTTTCATTTTTAGCCTATTCCAATTTGTTTGGGACTAAAGACTTAGTTGTTATTTTATTTATTTTCATTTTATATTATCTAACTTTAACCTATATCGGAGCACATCCTTGACCGAGCTAAATATAATAGTTTATTTTATTTTTATTTTACATTAAAATCTTGTATACACAAATAAAAATGGAGTGGACATTCTATGATGTGTGCAATTTTGATTGTCCAAATATTACATTTCAGCATCGGTCTTGATCTAGCGAGAAGCGGCAAAAATTAATAGCCAAGTAGTACAAAACCAAAAATTTAAATAACAATGGGACCTTAAATTGGTACCTATCAAATCAAATAATATGATTTTAATATTAACATTAATTTAATGACTTTAGAATTCAATTCAAAATTTATTTGAATGATGTGTTCTAGAAAATGTGAAACCTAAATATTCCTATTATCTCCTTTTATTAAGAAAATTAAATAATTCAGCTTCATCCGGATAATTGTGCTCATCTAAATTCGAAAAGGTCCTGCAATTTTCACTTTTTAATTAAAAAATGATGAAAAAATGCATCGTGGTTCTTATTTATTATTGAAGTTCGATGAAAGTTTAACACATGTGAGGTTCACTAGACCCGTCTATAACTATAAATTTTAAATTAATTATTAACGTTTAAATAAAATCAATATGATACGTACAAATTCTTTTTTGGTGTACTGCAGCATTATCCAAAAAATTTAAAAACTAGGGGGAATTTCATGTATCTCCTCAAAAACTTCAATATTACGTATTCCCCCCTCTAAAATCAATAAATTACATATTTCTCCTTTAAAATCTTAAAAACTCACATATTTATCCAATATAACTCTGTGATATATCAAATTTATCAAAAAAAAATTAAATAATAATATTTGAGACAATTGTATCCTTGTCCCTTTTTCATTTCTCTTCGTCTAAGACACATCTTGCCTTTTTCTCATCTCTCCGTCTGAGACACTCTTGAGTCTTGCCTTTTTCTCATTTCTCTCTGTTTGAGTTGAGACACTCTGAATGCCTGCTAAGGCGCCAAACGAACACCGGAAGAGAGTTTGATTTTGTTGTCAGTCAGTCCATTTGCTAAGGCGCCAAACGAACACTCTGAACTTGTTGTCAGTCAGTCTATTTGCTAAGGCATTCAGAGAAATTAATTTCCATATTCATTCGAGTTTTTGATACTCAACTGTTTCAAGCTTTGTTTTATCTAATATAATAAGTCAGAAAACCCATGTACCTGTTTCAATGCAATCAAATGAAGGGCAAGAACTTTATTTTTCCTTAAAATTCATTAAACCTTAATTATGCTTCTAAAATAGATCAATTATTAGCTTTGCTTAAGCTTCAATCAATCAGTCATATAATATGACAGGAAAAACCAAAGAGCAACAGAATAAATGAATGAGACAATGAACTGGCATGGGCCAAACGAACAATGAAACAACAATGTCATGTTTATTGAAGAATAGACTCTCTGTAATTGTCTTTTACTTCTGTATTTTGAGTTTTTGACCCTTCTGATGTAAAAATTGCAGGGCCTTCAATCTGTCATCACAGCTTTCATCGTTGTTGTTTTTGGAGGTCATTTCTTAACTAGCTTTTCAACAGTTGATATTGTTATACTATTCAAGTGGGTTATCTAAATGGAGTGTAAATAGCACCTTACTGGTATCATTCGTGTAGAATGGGTAATGACAAATCAGATGGACTCTAGAATTAATATCTTTTAATTATAATAAGGGTAAAATGGGAATTAATGTAAAGTTCTTGAGGGGATACATGAAAGTCCCCCAAAAAACTAAATGTTACAAACGACTCTTACTAATCCACACGGACAGGTGCACAGAAAATCTATACAAACAACGTCTGGTTTCGTTTCCCATTGATATGTGATTTTTAGAAAAATACGTAAACCTGGTCTAGAAAATTTATATAGACCCCTCAAACATAACGCGGTCCCGCCGACTCATTAATCAAATAAAATTTGTGTACGGTTTAAACCGGATGTAAGTAAGATTAATAACTCTCAATTATAGTATTTCTTCCTTGTTCGGTTCCTGAATTCCTGAGACAAAATCATTTCTGTCGGCTAGCTTGGCGTACAGTAAAAGTTAAATGGTTATTTTAATTTTCAGACAAAGAGAATGGAAATATGTTTTCCTTTTTAGTGTCTTCCAAAATCACGCCAAAGCCCTTCAAAGATTCGGTTATTGTGCAATTATCCTTCCGCACATTACATAAGTCAAACTTTTTTTTTTTTGAGTTCTGATGGTTTTAAAAATATCTACGATTCAAATTTTATTAGTTGCAATTTGTGTCAATTTTTGTCATAGGATTGAGTCATTATAAGATTGCAAAGGAGAAAATGTCAATTTATTTTTTTAATTTATGTCATAGAGTCTTCAAAAGATATTTTAGCTCCAGCTTTAATTACATTACGTCCCTTCCTATTTACAATATTGAACGTTTAAACATTTTATTTATAAAAAAGTATGTACATACAAATTTTATAAACTAAATTGAATAATCACAACACTATTTGTTCTATCATAGATTTGTCTTGTTTTTTCAGCAACCAATCTTGTTGTGATTAGTATTGCAATTCAAAATTTGCTTACATGTGCAATCTTGTCATACAATTATCTGATATATTTCTTGCTAGTAGCAAATTTTTGTGATCCAAAGAAAAGCGATAACTGCATTCCTTACAAACACCCTAGTTGTTTTTAAAATATCTTCTATAAAGTGTTTAAATTTGATAATATAAGTTTTTTATACCTTAAATTACAGAATTATCAATACTAAAAATTGTAATTTTACACATTTAACAAAGAAAAAATATTAAACATTTATATAGTCAATATAAATATTTGTGAGTTTAGATATAATAATTTCTATATTAAGTATAAAAAACTTTTAGTGTGTAGATAATTGATACATAATAATATGAGGTGCAAGAATAATTTCTCTTTTCAAAGAGGATAAAAATCCGTTTCCACAGCAATGAGAATCTAATACTTGTTTTTTAGAAGGACGTATCTGAAAATAACACGGATAATAAAAAATATAATAAAACGTCTCAACAAAAACCAAAGATGAAATGTGTGGGCTCCACTCAAGAGTAGAAAAGTAGAACAAGCACCTCTGATTTTTCTCTCTCGTTCTTGCGTTCATTTTTCTTGGAAGACAAACAAAATTGTTAATAGATCCAGCTGCGAGGAAAGAACACTTTCCTGTAATTCACGCCTCTGTTCAGGTTAGCAATTGCCTCTACTCTTCACCTCAAGTTAATTTCATCTGAACATTTGGAGTCGAGCTTTTGCTTTCTTCTTTTTGAGAAATTTGTACCCAGCTCTTTGGGTCAAAGATGAAATTAACAGGGAAAACCTCAAATTCTAGAAGTAAATCGATTTTTGTAAAAGGTCTTAATTTCATAGGTTGAGCAAGCACTCTGGGATATTTAACTCTCAGATTTTTTAGATTTGGATTTTTATTTTTGTATTTTCTCCGACCTTAGAGAAAAGTCAAGAAATAAATTATATCGTTTGTAGGTCAGAATAAGAACAGCATAATATATGTTTCCTTTTTAATTCTTCGAATTCTCTTATGCTTCCAATTATCCCGTCCAAAATTTAAATTACAGTAATAGTAGTTGTTCTCCACGATTCAATATGAAGATATTGGATTGTTGTTGTTTCCTTTTTGGTTGCGTTTTTGGTCTTAAGCATAGTTTTTTTTTTTGTGCACGGCCAAATTATGTAAGTGATCAAGACTACTAATTTTTGGAAAATTTACATCCTGAATCCATGGAATGCTGAGAAGAAGTTATGGAAACAATACAAATTTAATTTCCTTTTAGGCAATACAAAATGAAACAAGCTTTATTTTCCCCAAATTAGGTTGTATAAATGTTGCTTGTTTACTAATGTAGGTCGGTTTAGTGAGTTTGGAGAAGTGGGGGGTTTGCTAGATTATCTCTTTCCATTTGACTTAAATTTTTTTTATTAAAAGGTTTCAAAGCCCGATAACTATGTCAAGTGAAGCGAACTGATGCCAAGGAAAAATCATTATTTGTTCCTTTTTACAAATTAAGCCAAAATATTTCAAGTTAGCTCTCTGCATGGTATAGTTTGCCAAAAAAATTATGTACATTTAGATCTCTTTACATATTTAGTCAGTTCCCAAAATAGTCTTTGTGACAACTTGAGGTAGTAGACTTGAAAAACATGACCGTTGTTTATTCCATGATAGTATAATTTAAAGATGTTTTTTGGCTATATTTGTCAGGTATTATTTCAGGGGTCTCATAATAATACACCTCCAGCGTCCGACCATACATACTGAATCTGTGATATGTGCAGGTGCACATTTCTCCACTTACTGGTACAAATCCTATCATAGAACACTGTGTATGATATTATGATTGGTTTTACTTCAAATTGCAAATTTATCCATTTATTAATCCTATGTTCTTTTTTAGGCGATTTGTTTCCAGCAACATGAATCCATCTGTCAGGTACTTTGAATTATTTTTGTTTATTTTTGGTTTGATTTTTCATCGATACGTGTACTTTAGTGTAGGAAATAAAACCGAAGTTTTATTAAGGCCAGGTTTATAGATTTGTTCTTTTTAGGTCATTTTTTATTCTTATATATTCATTTCAAACATTGCTGACTGGATTATATTTGACAAGACATCTAAATAGATATGTGATGCATGTAACCCATGATTAAACAAAGAGTAAATTGTATTGCCAGATTTACCCTTTTAGAAGTTCTTTGAAGGTGTTAGTATATTGCTAAAATGCCCTTGTACTGGTTAGGGATGAAGAGCCCCATGATCTGGCAATAAGAAACAGCTTGCATTATGAAAATGGAACTAATGGAACTGAACATATCCGCATTGGAGAAGAACCCGGTGGATCTAGTGGGAGGATTAGTCCTCCCATCATATCAAATATTAGTATCATCCCGTTGATTCTGGTACCGCCCGATCCAGCTGTCAGAGAAGAAGAAAAGGATATTTCCTTAACTAGCACGAATCTTGAAGAAGACGAAGATGATTTTGGTAGTGAGATTGGGACAAAATGGGAGGATGAAAGCCCTAGCCCAAGTCCCACCTCTAATTCTAATCCTATTTCTGATGGGGAGAGACAGGTGGCGATGAAGGAGGCGATGAATGGACAGTTCAAGCTGCTGGTGAGGCGTTTCCTTGAGGTTGAGGGTATTCCGTTAATTTCAAATGAAGGTGACAGTTGGCTTGATGTGGTGGCCAATATTTCATGGGAAGCAGCTGAACTTATAAGACCAGAACCTAGTGAGGGAAAGGAGATGGACCCTTGGTCATATGTTAAGGTTAAGTGTGTTGCTAGTGGTACCCCCAATCAGAGGTACTGTCACTTTTTTTTTCCCTTTTTTTTCTTTATTTTTGTTTTGAATATATGAGCACCTGTGAATAGTATGAAAAAAAAAAAGTATTCAGCATTGTGTGGATTTACCATGCAGCTTTAGTTCTTGTTCTTTGGCTTATGTCTTAACCTAACTAAAAGGTCTGGTATTTTTGAAAATATAAGGTCTTTTTCATGATTTAGTATCTTATCAATCTGATTTTATTTTCATATGTATTTTTTTTATTAATTTGGAATTGTAGTGTGGTGATCAAAGGTTTAGTATTCAAGAAGAACACAGCTCACAAGCACATGCTGAGTAGCTTTAAGAACCCTAAGCTTCTACTCCTCAAGGGAGTTTTGGGTCACTCTGACTCTGGTTTATCTTCATTCAATGCCTTGGGAGAGGTACTTGCTTTCGTGTTCTTCAATTAATCGACTTTTTTTGGTTCCTCCTCTCTTACCGAATGATTTTCATATGTCTATTAAGTGCATACTAACTTTATTCCAGTATAAAATTATCAGAACATTATTCCAGTATAACAATAACCTGTCTCCCTTTAATGTAATCAGGAGAATGATCATTTGCAAAAATCAATCATGCAAATGATAGAGATATGCCAACCAAATGTGATATTGGTTGAGAAAACCGTGCCACGTGACATTCAAGAGCTCCTTCTAAAAAACGGCGTCTCGCTTGTGCTCGACATGAAGCTCAACCGCCTGGAGAGAATTTCTCGGTGCACTGGTTCAACTGTCATATCCTTCTCTGACGTGTTCAAGGATCCCAAATTGAAGTCTTGTGAGTCGTTTCACATAGAGAAATTTGTGGAGGAACACAATAGTGTGGGTGAAGGTGGAAAAAAACCAGCTAAGACCTTGATGTTTTTGGAGGGGTTCCCGAGACCGCTTGGGTGCACGGTTAGTTATGCGGTTGCATCTATTTACTATTTTTCTTTTGACATTTCATTTTTATTTGATTATTTCCTAATTTCCTCTGCGTAACTCTATCATTAATGCCATTAATGCATGCTCATTCATACAAGATTTACATGCTGTAATAATGACACTTTTTATTGATTTTGGTTTAAGATTATTGTCTTTATCATTTTATAGATACTTCTAAGAGGAGCTAATAGTGAAGAACTGAAGAAGGTGAAGCACATGCTTCAATACACTGTCTTTGCCGCTTACCACCTTATCCTAGAAACCTCATTTTTTGAAGACCAAAGGGTGTTTTTAAATGACAAAATTGCCCCCAAAGTGGAGCCTTCGGCGGTCCCTCATCTCCCATCCCTGTCTAATGGACACACACAATATAATTCAAAGCCTAAACAAAATGCTAAAGAACTCCCATTACTACCTGGTTTTTACCGCGTGAATGGTTCTTCAAACATGGATTTGTATGATATTAGTGTTGATTCAGCTGCAGAGTTCTCTACTCAAGAAAGAAAAACTGATACCGACAAAGAAGGCGCTGCCTGTAAAGTTTGTGAGAAAGAAGGGTCTGTAGCCTCTGCTGACTACGGAGGACATGATAGTGGTAGTTGTGTAAATAAAGGGAAAATGGATGGCAATGACTCGGAGACGATATTGGTTTTGACAACAAGTCAGTGCATCACAAAACAGTCAATGTGTGAACAGAGCCGGTACAACCGTATAAAATTCTACGGAAATAGCGACATCTCCTTGGGACGGTATCTGCAAAATCTGTTGTATAGTCAGGTTTGTTTTCTAACCTCCATATGGATCCATATGTAAAACCAGACGTGTACCTTTTTTATAATCACGAGTACATACTAATTCTTGGGCTGTCGCATATATTGTTTCATGTTAAGATAATTTCAACTACTCATATGGTAAAAATGATTCCAATTTGGTGCATTTTTTTCTGTAACAGAAGTACAGTTGCTCTACATGTGGTGAGCCTCAAGAGGCCCATGACTACTCATACACTCACCGGAATGGGAACCTGACAGTAATTGTTAGGCATCTCCACCCAGATCACCACTTGTCAGGGGAAAATGAGGGGAAGATTTGGATGTGGTCTCTCTGTCTCAAATGTGAGAGTGAAACAGGAAATTCCATGGCAACCCCTAGGGTTGTCATGTCCATGTCAGCATGTAGTCTCTCCTTTGGAAAATTCCTGGAACTTAGTTTTTCCAACCAGTCTGCAGCTAGAAGACTCTCTAAGTGTGGCCATTTACTGCATCGAGATTGTTTGAGGTTCTTTGGGTATGTTTCACTTGTACTATAATTTCTTCTTTTCTAATCTCTTTTTAGAAAGTTCCTGAGAGACCTCCATTTTTAAATAACATGCTGGATTGTACGCAAAAAGACGCGCATTTCAATTATGTGTAAATTACCTTGTTATTGCAAAAGCACGTTGGACCTCATTATATTCCCAATAAGTTACAAAACTATTAATTAGCAGTTGATCTTCTTTGGGTGATAAACATGAAAATTACAGACATCTCTGTTTATGAGTAGATGTGCTAAATAATTGAATACCATATTTCTGTTTCTTTTTATTATTTCAGATTGGGATCAAAGGTTGCCGTGTTTTGGTACACTCCTGTAGAGGTATTCTCTGCTTTCAAGCCACCATCAATTCTTGAATTTAATAATCCCAACAGACGGGGATGGCTCAAGGATGAATATAGAAAGGTATGATATTATCTCATAATAACTGTTATATTGTTGTTGAGTTAGAGGCAAAGCATGCAGTTTTTATTTTACAAAAGGGTCTGTATCAGTCTGGAGTGTTTGCTTGATTGTTTGGTTTTTGCTTTCTTAGTTTCTGTAGTAAAGTCAGTGACGGTTTGACCGACAGGGGCGGACCCAGATGGTTCCAGGGGCAGGTTGCCCCCCCCCCTGGATTTTGAGTTTTAGTGGAGATTTATCGGTCCCGACTGACTCCCCCCCCTGGAATTTTTTTTGCTCCCCTCTAGACGTTTGATTGGTAATTCGGGTTAAATTTAGGGTTAAAATTGAAATAAATTTGTTGAATTTTGATTGGTAATTAGAATTATAAGTCAGAGTATCAGAAATTACAAGTCAAAGCATTGAAAAGTACAAGTTAAAACATTGTTTGTTATCGAGTATCCAATTGGTTAATGGATTTAAACCCGATTCGATATTTTTTTGCCCCCCTTGACGAAAACCCTGGATCTGCCCCTGTTGACCGAGGCTGGACTCGGCTCTCTCTCTCTCTCTCTCTCTCTAATTAACTAACTAAGAATACGTTTGGGTATTAGATTGTTTAGGGTATACTGCTTGTTTCAGGTTTTTTTTATTCTGGTTCTTGTATGATGTAGAAACAGGGTGTTTTCAGTTTTAATGAAAACAGGTGGTGGAATGCGCCAAACTTTTTGAAAAAAAAAAGGAAAAAAGGCATGCGGCTATTGTTATATAGGATATTAATGTGAATTACCAAAATTATAAAGGTTAGAAGTTTGAAGAAGTATTCATGGGCCAGAATACTCTTGAGCGCATTCATGCAGTAACTTATTACATGGAGTATGTCTGTTTTGAAAGAAAGGGGTATTTTGGTGAACTTTTAGTATATATTCTCTGAAGTATGATTCTGTGATTTCAAGGCTCGATATTTTTATTTCGATTTGTAGAAGGTTTTTCCAAGAGGCTCACAACTCTTCTCCCAAATTGCAACCATATTACAACGCTTGAAGAGTAAGCAAGAGTATTATATCTCTGCATCTGCTAAAGAACTTCCTGGTGTTGAAGAGATGTTTCACAGAGAAAAAGCCGACTTTGAGGTTAATTCTTCCCCTCTTAATTGGTTAATATTGGTAACACCTGTAGTACAGTGAATTAGGCAATAAAAATAAGTAAAGAAAAATGGCCTTCTGGCACTGTGCTTGTACATTTTGTTTATGAGATTGTAATCCTTCTATCATACTAATCTTTATTTTGCTCTCTCTCTCTCTCTCTCTCTCGGATTAAACAGAGCTTGTTAGAAAGTATTGAGAAGAGTGAGAAAAATGAGGATACGGCAGCCAATGAGCTTCTCAGTCTAAATTTGGTGTACCAGGACCTTGTCCTCCAAACTTATGTGTGGGACTGCCGTCTACACCACCTTTTGCAATACAAACCATCAAATGAAGAACAAGAGCACACTGAAAAAAACAGGGAAAAAGCCACAAACAAGTTAGAATCACTAGAGGTCTCCAGTCAAGCCATCCCAAATGCCGGCAAAGCACAGTTGGAGACCACTGACATGACCCAATATTCTCTTGTGCCTGAGCCAAGAGAATCCTTAATTGAAAATTCAACCCAAGGAGACACTGAGAAATGGGTCTGGACCCCTTTCGCTGAATTGAAGTCTACGTATCATAGTGAAATTTCGAATTTCTATCTGACAAGGTTCAACATGTTGAATAAGTACACACCAGTACATTTGCTCCTCTCGCCTTTAAACGGAGAGAGAGATCCGATTCGGTTTTCGGTGGGGCCTGATGGCAGCATTCTCTTAGTCTGCGAGGATGAGATATCAAGCATCATATCACGTGCCTTGGCTGTATCTGAAATAAAGCACAATAATAAATTCACTCATGAACCAACATTGGAGAAATCTGAGAGTGTTTTATCTATGAGCTCGAGGGCATCGTCAAATAAATGGGCTTCTACCGACTCGGCAGATTCATATGACTCACTAGGTAGTCAGTACTCTCTCTCCGTTGACGAGGCGGTCCCACTCTCAAAAGATCAGCACCCGGAAGTTATTGTCAACGGAGGGTTGGGACTAAAAGGAAAGTACATAGTGGTGTGCGTATGCGCCGGGGAATTTTATAATCTGAGAAAGAAATGCTGCCCGTCAGAAATGGCATATATAATTTCGCTGAGCAGGTTTGTTTCTCCAAAATTGCTAAAATTAGTAAACCAATTGAATGTTAGTTAGGTTTTCGTAGCTTGGAAAAAGTACTGAGTTGAATACTTTGAGAATTAAAACAGTGAACAAAACACAAGTGTCAAAATTGGTGACCATTTTGTGACCCAAATTAGTTGGGCAATCTCAAATTGTCAAAATTGGTGTGGGCGTATAGAGATGATTTGTCATTTTTATACATCCCCAAGTGAAAATCTTATGCTACTATAAATTTGACCCTGTTATTTTTATGACAATATTGAAATTAAGTGCCAAAATGTCCGGGTGACATGTTCATCATGCCAAAGAGGTCAAGAAATGTGACTCAAACCAAGTTCTGCTAAAATGCAATGGGAACGTCTTAATTGGTCGGGTTAGGTGAACTTTTGCTGATTGAAAATTATTCGGTTTAGTTCAAAAATGAAATAACTGAACCAATATAAACTTCTTACGAGCAGGTGTGAAAAGTGGGATGCACAAGGTGGGAAAAGCAAAGCATTTTTTGCAAAGACTAAAGATGACAGGTTTATCATAAAACAGATTAAGAGGGCTGAATTTGAGTCATTTCTGGAAATTGAGAAGGAATATTTCAAGTATGTGAATGAGTCGATAGATTCAGGGAACCCGACAGGTCTTGCTAAGATTCTTGGGATCTACGAGGTACTTATTCTATTTTAATTTGGATGTACACACACATTCATAAATTGAGCAAATATTTTGTATATTTTCATATTAATGATAATAATATTTAGACTAATGGGGAGTGGACATAAAAATGATGGTTACGATGCCATTGTCATTATTAGTTTAACAATATCTTTCTTGTGCTACTAGGATCATATTTTTCGTCAAGATATGAGACGAGCTAAAATAATTGGTACTTTTGTAAAGAAGTTAGGATGCAACAGATTATTAATAATAGATATGTTATATCTGATTAAGTTTCTGTAGTTATTTCGGAAACTCTTTGGGAATGTCAGTAATATCCAATGATGTATTCAACAAGGCCAGACAAATGCCAGCTTATCAAACTAAGAAAGCAAAAATAAAATGATGGTAAAATGTGATCTAATTTTACATGTAGGTCCGGCAAATAAAGAATGGCAAAGAGACCAAGATGGATTTGATGGTGATGGAAAACCTTCTTTTCGGGAAGAATATTTCTCGCACTTATGATCTAAAAGGAGCCATTTACTCTCGACACATTTCAAGGTCTGATTCATCTAAAGATCTCAACCCAGTGTTTTTGGATCAGAATTTCATAGAAGATTTGAGAGTTTCTCCTTTTTATGTGGGTGTGAAAACGAAGCACCTGTTACAGCGCGCAATTTGGAATGACACGACATTTCTCACTGTAAGTGCTGAATTTTTTTCATCTGGGTAAAATATCATTAGTCCATTAAATGATGAAAATCATACACATGCCCTTTTCAGTGCTTCTAATTTTAGGCACTCAACTGTAATCACTAATATTGTTTTGGAGTAAAAAAAAAACTTTTATCCTTTGTTACATGACTTTGAATTATAGCTCCGCCAGAAAGGCTTATAACTTTAGTATAATTGACAGAACTTCACTATACATGCACTCAAGGAAAATAAGAAAGAACTTCATTAGAATTTAGAGAAACAATATATCAAATAAGTTCAAATGGAAATTGAAAGTACGAGAATTCATAATTGGAGGAAAGGGATTAGGCACCTCTAACCAAGTCATGTTGATCTTTTTTATGTATTGTTGTAAGTTCCTGATGGTTTATGTTTCCAAAATGACAATATAACCCCTGATATTTCTTGCAATACAGTCAATCAATGTAATGGATTATTCTCTACTAGTTGGAGTTGACAAACACCGACACGAGCTTGTATTTGGAATAATTGATTACCTGAGACAATACACTTGGGACAAACAGCTGGAGACGTGGGTCAAATCCTCGCTAGTCGTCCCCAAGAATATATCTCCCACTGTTATCTCCCCAAAAGAGTACAAAAAGAGGTTCCGTAAATTCATGATCAAGTACTTTTTCACTGTTCCTGATGATTGGATCACTCATCCTTCTTCCGAAGAGTGTGTGGGCCCATGTAAGTTTTGTAGTCAGAAAGATAGCAAGGAAACAAAAATTTCGGACAGGAAACTACTGCCAGATCTGGAGAGTTCAAATTCGTTATGATGTTAATTTGTTATATTTTCATGTCCATTTTTTCTGTTTTTAAATATAGTATAAGTTCATGGTTTATTTTGAAAGGGATGTATATAACAATATGTCAATTGCTGTACTATCCTCCATGTTTGCGGCTTTTTGGCAAATTATGGTGGTTATATAGTATGTATAGTATGCAAGTAAATGTACGTGCACTCGCACAAGTATTCTTTGTAAAATTTCACGATTATTTCAGTGAAATTGTGAAAGTTTGGGAGTTTCAGAAATTGTATTCAGATAAAAATAATGAAATGGATTTGTTGACATTTACATGCACCGGTCGCTTTCCTTGTTATATACTTCAACGCTCATTAGATGTCGTGACGGAAGGTTACTACATGGATGTCACCATACACGATTTTTTTATTTTTATGATGACGCTTTGCACACATATTATATGGATTTTATTTAGATATAAAAAAAAAAAAGATTGATTTTTTTTTTTCCTTTGAAAAACTGAAGTTTAACCGCACTGTTAGCGCTGATCTAACCGAATTATTGATGTTGACAATTATTTTATTTACTGAAGAATTAAAATTTTAATTTCCAAAACAAAATCAACTATGTATCTTTCATTGTGCGTGTGCGCGCGGGGCCTACATCTTTTGCTCTGATCTTCTGTGGCGTTCCCATTGTTTAACATGAGAGCAATGCATTTAAACAATTGATGTATCCCCTCAAAAACTATGGCTCACCCAAAAAAATATGGGAACTTGAGATAACTGATATGGATTGGAATTACAACTAAAATGTGTTCGGTGGTCTTTTGGTCAAAGGGAAAAATTATGAAGAAGAAATTTATGGGAAACAAAATATGCACAAATCAGTTGGAAAAAAAAAATTAGAGGTCGGAGTAATTTTATTTATTATTATTTTTTTAATAGTTCGTTCAAGATGTTGCTAGCCTCTAATACAAAACTTATAAATTAAAAGTGCTACTTTCACCAACGATTATTTTTGTGATGCGACATCACATAAATATTGATCATAACACATAAATCGAAATTATCCGAAAGAAAATGTAAATAAATTACTTAAATTATTATTCTCAAAATACAAAACGTCAAAATATATTGATATTTACAAAATAAAAAGAAAACATATTTTTTTAAAATTGATAAATCCAATTAATATGTCAACCCCAAATCAATTTGTTCCTGTAATGGTAAATTCAGGCATTGTTATAGGTGAGGCATTGATGGGTAGTAGTTGGCATGTTGTATCACTAATATTTCAATATATTTCTCACCGATGAGAAACAAAAGATGATGTTATAACAGTCATCATGAATTTATTTCTGACATTTAAATTGATTATCCTCCAATATTATTAGTCAAGTAAAATAGAATAAATATTCGTTATGAACTATTTTTAGTTAGTTTTCTTTTGAAATATTTGGTTATAACTTTTATTAATTGTCATTCTATATATATTCATAACTTATTATAGATGAATACTAAACTCATAATTTATACACGAACTGATCATCACGATAAAAATACTAAACTCATAATTTATGCATGAACTCATCACACAAAAGGAAAACTCTTTTATGTATATGCAATGTGTAGTTTTAAAAAAATACACCGTGAGTTTTGACTAAATACAAACCCTCATGCTTTCAACGCTTATTGTTTGTTATTTTGAGAAATCAATAATAAATAAATGCATCCCAATATGAATCAAATTATATATGCAAATTAATGGGTGTGCATCTTACACTATTTACAAATTTTATTAATTGCCATTCTATATATACTCTTAATATTCTATGGATGAATACTAAATTCATTATTTATGATTGAACTCATCACACAAAAGGCAAAAAGTTTATATGCATGCCATTTGTGGATGAACAAAAGAAATATTACGATGAAGTTTGACTAAATACAACTCGTGCTTTTATCGTTTGTGTTTTGTTATTTATAAAAAAAAAAAATTATACAACCATGCATCAACAATAGGAATTAAATTATATGCAACAGAAATGGGAGTGCATTTACACGGTAACAAAATGATAAGCTTGCGAGGTGTTCGACAAAATTCTGCTTACAGCATTGTGGCAATTTTGTTACTTAATTATGTACTGGTATGATGTGTTTTAAAATGCAAGCAATTTTGTTACTTATACTTATACGGTGCACTTTTGCAGAAATTCGACAGTGGAGCGAGCACTGTTAAGGACGGGAAGCATACAGCGTATCAGTGCCAGGGTGCGCACTCGAAGCGGAGACGGGTGGGCAATGGTGCGCACATGAAGCTGAAGCAGTGTTTGATCAGGACTTCATCAAGGTACATAAAATCAAAAGTAACTACAATTAGGTCTTTCCTGACCTTTATAAAATTGCGCACGTTGCAAATAATTAAGGTACATCAAGGCACATGTTTAAAGAATATGATTAGGTGCCTGAGACATATGTACACACATTTATAATTGGGGCGTGCTATTCTAAGGGGCACCAATTAAGCTTTTCAGCGCTGAGTTCTTGAATTCCAGTTTTACCCTTATTCTCTCTACCGTCTGATCGTAATATTTAAGATACGGAGCGCTTCCGTTAGTTCGTTCTCCTCTTTCCCAGCGCTTCACCTCTCTCTCACACTCCCTCCCAATTCCAATGGTTTCTTTCTCTCTCACGCTCTCTCCCTTCCAATGATCCAATCCCAATCGTCTCTTCCTCTCTCATGCTCTGCCCCTCCCAATCCCAATCCTCTCTTCCTCTCTCACGCTCTGTCTGTTTCGATTGGAATCGCTTCACCTGCTTGATGCTTTTGAGCCTCCACAAGAATTCTGTGTTGTCGCATAATTGGTTCAGGTATTTGATTTGTTTACTTGACCCATTTTAATTAACTTACTGAACAAAAGAACATTTTCTATTTGTACCATTTCCAGACCTGTATTGGTACATTCCCCTTAAAATAGTTTGATGACTTGTTAGTTATTTACGATCCAATCTTATGCTCCCTACTGACATTCTAGTAGTTATTTATGTTTTTTTCTTCATGGTCTGCAAGCAACCAGCTCACAAACAATTTTGTTTAAGAAAAATTAAAAAGTTATGTACATCAGGATCCTAGTTTAATTTAGGATCTAAACTGTAAAAAACGTTGGGAGTTATAAATTTAAAGACATTTAATCAAGCTTTGTTGATGAAATGACATTGGGGATGGATAAAACCGAAAATGAACCTTTGGAAGGCAATACTAAGCAGCACAGAAGGAATAGGACGCTCAACCATATTATGTAGAACAAATTCTGAGGATGTTCGACACATCCTCGACGAATGCAACTTCACTTTGGTGATCTAAAACCGCATCACAGCTTTCACTGGCAGCAAACTGGTACTACCGCTGGTACAGCCATCACAAGCAATATTGCACAGTGCATACAAAGATAAGGAGGCAACAATTTTATTAATAGCTCAATTTGCTGTATGGAAGGAAAGATGCTCTAGGATTTTTGAAGAAAAAGCAAAGGAAGAAGAAGACCCAAGAGATACTGACACAATTGAAATACTGCTTAGCTTAGCAAAATCCTGGAGCAAGAGCAACAGATCCTTCAATATTTTTACATTTACCAATCTGGATGCTTTGTCCAGCCTTATTTTCTTTTTTCAATTGTGTTTTAATTTTTCATACTTTCTTGGATTTATCTCAAATGTCTTGAGCTCTGTTTTACTTTGTATTCGAACTGTTACAAAATCTTCTTGTAACTAAATCAATGAAATCAAATGTGGACAAGACTCACATTTTTTTCTCAAAACCAATTTTCTCAAAACAACAATATCATGTTAACATTAAATCAGAGATAATAATAGATTATTGTCAAAACCAATTTTCGAGCTCTTAATTTCCTGAAGATTACCATGGAATTATAATTCATCAATATCAATATCTTAAAACAAAAATGTAACATCTCCAAATTAAACAAAATTAAAGGATCTAAAATTGAGAACTATTGGATTTAGTGATATCTTACATCCCTCAATAGATTACAACATATTAAGCAAGTTATAAATCTTTGCCAACATTTGTTATTATCTTTGCTTAAGAGGTAATCTCATTACCAAGTTATATTTTGGATTACAGAAGTTTAATCCACCTAAGAGAGAACTTGCCCAGAAGAAAGAAGCAACTGAGAGCGGGAAGGAGAGAGTGTGAGGGAGAAGAAGCAATTGGGAGCGGGAGGGAGAGAGCAGGTGGAGTGACAGAAGAAAGGAGAATTGATTCCCTTCGCACGCTGACGGTAAATTAAGGGAAGCACTCCGTTAAGCGGAGATTGAACTGGCCCGCGTCTTTAATACGATGTGAACGCCCACGCTCAAATTAATAAGGAGAGCAAAATAGGAATTTAAGAGAAATAAAGAATAGGGGCAAAACAGGAATTTAAGTAAAAAAGTTTCTCTCAGCGCTGAAAAGCTTAATCGATGCCCTTAAAATAGCACGCCCCACAGGATTTTTAGACTTGTGTTTTATTAATCCAAGCATTGGTTGATATGGACCAGTATGCCCTTGCTGACAAGCAGTTTTGTCATTTTCATTGTAATTAATTGGCTGAACCAAATTGGGAGTTCTTTATATGAAAATATTCAGCAATACTCAATCTTTATACAGATTTAATTGTAATTAATTGGCTGAACCAAATCTTTGTACATATTTATACAGATTTAATTGGTACCAAAGTTCTAAAAATACACATGTTCCATAAGTTAGAAAATCAATCGATCTAAGCAAAATATCTTCCTTTAAAATCTGTTTCAACATTTTACATGATTGTTCAACTAGTTTTTCAGGATTATGATTTGAAATGCATTAAACTATTATATGATCTACTTAACAATTTTATAAGATATGTCAGTTATTTTACAGGTTTTATGCAATAGTTTTATATGATGTATCAGTTATTTTACATGTTTCATTCAATAGTTTTTCAGATTTCATGCAATAGTTTTATATGATATATTAGTTATTTTACATGTTTCATGCAATAATTTTATAGGATGTAACAGTTATTTTATAGGTTTCATGAAAAAGTTTAATAGGATGTATCAGTTATTTTATAAGTTTCATTCAATAGTTTTTAAGGTTTTATGTAATAGTTTTATAGGATGTATAAGTTATTTTACAGTTTCATGCAATAGTTTTATAAGATGTATCAGTTACATGTTTCATTCAATAGTTTTTCAGGTTTCATGTAATAGTTTTATATGATATATCAGTTACTTTACAGTTTCATGCAATAGTTTTATAGGATGTATCAGTTATTTTACAGTTTCATGCAATAGTTTTATATGATGTATCAGTTATTTTACAAGTTTCATGCAAAAGTTTTATAGGATGTATCAGTTATTTTACATGTTTCATTCAATAGTTTTTCCGGTTTCATGCAATAGTTGTTCAACTAGTTTTTTAGGATTTTGCTAATGATTTACATGATTAGGCCTTGAAGTTTTTATTAATTGTTATATCAATTTTTCTTTCAGCTAAATAGGTTTGAAAGATGTTGGTATTATTGAAGATGTGTGCCCAAAGCAAGGAGAAGGATCAATGGATTGTACAATTTTTATTTTGCGCTTTGTCTACAATCTAATCATCGAGATGCCTCTAACTTTTACAGAGGTAATTTTTTTTACTTTTAAGTTTATGATGTAATTCCGATTTGTAATTTTATTCTCTCAGCAAGATAACTCCAATTTATAACCTTATTTGGTTTTTTTTTTGCAGGATGATATTCAAAAGAACGTGTTGTTCTAGTGATGAGGCTTCTCACTCATCCAAATAACGTTCACCAGAGGGTTATGAAGTAACAAACTTTGTATGTTGAATAGTATGCTTGTGTGGAACAAATGTATTTTGTGTGTTGAATGTTATTATTTGTGTTTGCTACTGTGAACAATGTGGTTATCACTAGTGACATTTTATGCTTGTGAACAGTTATTTTTGTTGAACAATGTGTTTTATTGTATTGATGTTTTATAGTTTGCATCTTTTAGTTTTACAGTTTACATCTGCGAGTTTTACAGTATTGAAGTTTTATAGTTTCTATATGTTAGTTTTATATTTTCAAGTGTCAGTTTTACAATACTGAAGTCTTATAGTTTGCATATGTTAGTTTTATAATTTACATATGTGAGTTTTACAGTATTGAAGTCTTATAGTTTGTATTTGTTAGTTTTATAGATGCATCTGTCATTTTTACATCTTTTATTTCACTTTTCAATATTCATCTTCTAGTTATAGTATACATAGATTTGTTATACAGTATATATAGTATTATTTTACATGATATATAGAGTAGAACTAAGGTGCTCTTAAGCTCACCAAGCCCTCCGCGAGCTTAACTCAAAAATCTATCAATCCGACTTTAAACAACATTTCCAAACCGTTAGATGTTCAATCTATATTAAAATGTGCTTGGAGACCAAATTTTACATTTTTTGGAATTTTTTTACTATTTATTAAGCCGGTTTGAAAACCGCTGTTTTCTAATGGTGCAGAATTTTAATAAAAACAACGGTTTTCAAACCGGCTTAATAAATAGTAAAAAAATTTCAAAAAATGTAAAATTTGGTCTCCAAACACATTTTAATATAGATTGAACATCTAACTGTTTGAAAATATCATTTGAAGTCGAATTGATAGGTTTTTGAGTTAAGCTCACAGAGGACTTGGTGAGCTTAAGAGCACCTTAGTTCTACTCTGATATATATTCATATATAAATATTAATAATTGAAGAAAAAGAATGATGAAACAAAAAAAAATGAAAAAAAAATGAAAAAATTTTAATTAAAAAAAATAATTTAATTTTGATGCAAAAAAATTAATTTTGCATAATTTAGGTGTTATTTGAAAATAACTGCAAGTTTGAGAAGTGGTTCGGTTTTGAAATATTCTAGAAGTTGTCACTCTGAAAGTATAGCAAGTGGTCCCGCAGGAAGTACAGGTAGTTTGGCAAGTTGTGCAAGTTGCAAACGGTTAGCAACAAACTTGGGGACCACTTTCAAGAGTCGCTGGTTGTTAAAATTTTGAATTACGTATTATATATGATTTGTTATTGAAGATACAGTATTAAGTATAGAGTTTTACAGTATTCGCTCAAGTCAAATGACAGTTGGTTTGAGTAAAAACTGAGTACACCTCGCTGGTACAATTAGCTTCCTAATTTTTAATTTTTTATGCTATGAATAAAAAAATAGTAATTAATTCCTTGTCTCATTTAAATCCGGCACTGTAGCAGAATATCAATTTCACCGTTCCTGCTACCGCCTGTTCGGATAATAACAGGCTGTTGATTCCTGTCAATTACATAGGCCCGGCCCAATTAGCTGTTGCTCCTTTCCTCATTTTCCGATCTCGCTTCTTTCGTGTCGATTTCCCCGATTCCAACAAATCCTCCGAATCTAGCAAGCGAGAAGTGCGATGGGAGGCCATGGCGGTCTGAACATACTTCCTCAGAAACGATGGAACGTTTACAACTTTGACAACCGCGAGAAGGTCAAGCGGGACGAGGAGGCCGCGGCGCGCGAGGAGCAGCTCCGCCTTGAGCAGTCTCGCCGCGTCGAGGCCGATTCCCGCCTTGAAAGCCTCCGACGGGCCCGAGGCATCGCCACAGCCTCTGCCACGACATCATCCAAGTCAGAACCTGTAGTTGCCGCTGTGGATTCGGGTGTCGAGGCATTGGAAGGGGATTCTGGCCATATAAACTTATTTGGGGACTTGTCTGATTTTGGATTTCTCGGTTCCGATGAGTGCAGGGAATCCAAGAAAGCTAAGGTAGTTCTTATTCCCCCCATTTTATTTTCAGTTTATTATTATATTTTATTTTTGGGCCAATTCCACCTTGATTTGAACTACTGTTAGGTTTGGAACATTTTCTTCGTAGTTTTGTTATAACACACAAGGGATCTTTGATGCAAATGTCGAACACCTTGCGTGTGAAAGAAAATCAGGACCTTTAGAGTGTTAGGTGCACAATTTGGCAATCCACCAATCCGCAACAACAAATCCGCAATCAACAAAAGTGAAATGGAAAATAAGCAAACACAAAAAATTGACACCATGGTTTAACGTGGTTTGGGTTTCCTGTACATCCACCTTGGCGGAGGCACCGGCAAACAATTCACTATCATAAAATTTGGGTAGAAATTTTGATTACAAGATTTAGATAACTCTCTTCACTAAAAAAAGATAGAAATCTTAGTGAAGATACACTCAAACTTACAAGCTACCCCTGAAGAAGACTTAGAACACGAGAAGCTCAATCTTAACACCCTTTATTAGGTGCACGACTTGGCAATCAACAATAGCAATCAACTAAAGAGAAATGAAAATAAGCTAGCACACAAAATTAGACACCATGGTTCAACGTGGTTTGGGTTTCCCCTACGTCTACCATGGCGAAGGCACTGACAAACAATTCACTATCATAAAATTCAGTTGCATAGTTTGATTACAAGATTTACAAATCTCTCTTCACTCATGAAAGATAGAAATCTTAGTGAAGACACTCAAATTCACTAGCTACCCCTGAAGAAGAGTTAGAACACTAAAGCTCTATTTTAACACCCTTTCTTTCTCTGTTTCATTTCAGCTCAAAAAGTTGTTTCCAGCCACATAAATCATTTTCACATGGCCTGCTAAACAGTCAAATTAATTTAGGTCTTCAAAGACTCAACAAACAAGTCTTATATGCAGCTGTTTAATAGGCCATACTTTTAACATTTTGTTTCTTGATGGTATCAGTATTTGCCTTTGTGTTCAAATTTCTAATTATGAAGGAGATGGTTCAGAAAAATTTTGCTTAATATTCGCAAAGTTGAATCTTATTTTGTCAATTATAGGGTTGTTTCTTCAAAAGTTCAAATCACACCAAAATTTTATCTATTTTAGTTTTGAGACCTTGCCTTTTCGTATGGGGAACAAAATGATATCATATACACCATTATATTATTGAAACAGAAAAAGTGGGCTGCACTGATTGGTGTCACATGAAATGATTTACCTTTTGTCAGGGGCGGAACTAGAAAATTTTGTTAGGGGGGGCTGAAAATTAAAATGCATGATATGTGGTGAGTGAGACTTGAACCCAAGTCCTCTCAACCACGAAATAGAGATTTAACCACTAGGCTACCACTACACATTTGTTATTTATTGAGAGGGGCTGGACTATATAAACAGTTTCAAAAAAGTAAAATTCAATTAAATTTCTATATACATAATTAAATTTTAAAATCATAGAGGTGGCTTAGCCACCTTTGGCAAAGCCTTAGATGCACCCTTGCCTTTTGTCTTTGTAAGGTTATCTAATTGTCTATCCTCTTATTTAACTGAATACACTGACGAAAGTAAGTTTTAGTAGCAGTTGTTGTATTGACTGTTTGTTGTTAGAGGCACATTGTCTTATTAATTAAAATACCATTTGAGATGAGATGATCTAAATTAACTCGTACTAAGCGATCTGTTTTTTCTTTTTCTCGTTGCTAAAAGGGAAATGTTTTGCAAAGCCTGAATCTCTTAATTAGCGTCCCTAATTTGTTTAACCTTTAGCAAGTCATTTGGTTTGAAGAAAAAGATCTAGCTTGCAACTTTACATGTTTTTAGAAGCATTGTAATGTTTGCTGGCTAGTAGCCAATTGATTTTGTTAGATCAAGTAAATCTAAAGGATAGTTCTATACAGTGGCGGAACACAGTAGAGAGCAAAGGAGGCTAAGCACCCCCTATAAATTGACATTTTATACTTTAGTCCATTAATTTTTGTAATTCTCATTTGTATTAATACCTTTTAGCCCCCCTTATAATATGAAATTGCACTATATTTGATTTTTCAGCCCCTCCAATCTCTATTTCCTAGTTCTGCCCCTGGTTCTATATATTAACATATTCTCATCAATTGCAGCGTGAAGTGGCAACAGAGTCCCACAAGAAAGAGCACAAGAGGCGAAGAGAGGAGAAGGAGAAGCCTAAAGAGGCAAAGGTTATTGATCCAGAGGAGGAGAAATACAGACTAGGTTACGGATTGGCTGGTAAGGGCGTAAATAAACCATGGTACCTTACAAAACCAGTCTCTTACGAGGCATTGAATGGTGATAAAGAGGGGAGAAGAACTGAAGGGAAGAGCAAGAAGAAATCGATAGCAGAGTTGAGAGAGGAGAGGATGGCGAGAGAGAGAACAGAAAAGGAAAGGGAAAGAAAGCTCCTTTCCTCGTCTGGAAAAAGAAGATTTAAGAGATAGAGGGGCTTGTTTCTTTTAATTAGTTATGTATTGTAAATTTATAAGAAATCTGTTTGAATTTTGTAATCTAGTAGATTAGCCGCACATTTATTTTCTCATATGTATTTGTATAGGTCATCATTTTCTCATATGTATTTGGGACCAAGAATGGGGCGTAGATTGACTTGGAGGCTCTGGTATTTTTCGAATTCTTCAATTTTAGTGGTGTTTTGATTTTTTTTTTTTTAGAAATGGTATTAATAAAAATTTCGGAAAAATGTGGAATACGACTGGGCCACATTGTTAAAACAATATGGATATTTGTGCCCTCATCATATACGGACGTTGAGCATAATAGGGTTTCTTGGTCCCAAGAAAGTGTCAAAAATAACAGTTCTAATATCATAACAGTTACAAGAGATTTGACGTGTTATAACGGTTCGGCTCTTTGAACCATTATAAGATATACACGCTGCTCTTGTAACGATTTCAAGAGCAAAAACCGTTATAACACGTCAAAACCTCTTTTTAAATCTGAACCGTTATAAGAGATGAAACAAGTTCTACTAAAGATTTTTTCGTCAGTAACCGTTAAAACTTAGTTCGACTTATTTGCCAACTTGATAAAAAATATTTGTACCAAGGGTTTACTACAAAAAAACGTCTAGGATCATTAAAAAAGAGTCCAGATAATATGACATCTGTGTCATTTCAGTCTATATAACACCAACTCCGAAACCTATCGAATTGACTTTAAACGTTGAATTCAAACCGTTCAAACCGATCTACTTCATTATTTTTACGTTTACATGCAAAATTATAAATTTTTGAATTTATTTAGTATTGTGTTAAACGGTCAAATGTAAGAGTTTTTAAGTTAATTTTAAAACATTTACTTTTCCAACATTTTTGACCGGTTGATTTGATACTAAAATAACTCAAAAAAAATAAAATTTTTGTATGTAAATGCATAACTCATAAAGTAAATCGGTTTAATGGTTTGAATTAGTCGTTTGAATTCTATCCAATAAATTTTAGAGTCAGCATCATATGACAAAAATGTCATACTAGCCGGACTCATTAAAAAATGAGTATTAATTATGTGATGTTGTAATTTGTTCCAGCAAGTTAATATATAGTTAGCAAGGATCAGTTATTGTATCATATCATATATTTACAGAGGAGATATCATTTTACAATACTTATTTTCATAATCTTAACAATAGTCTTTTATAAAATATTAAAATAAATTTATTATTGAAATATGGATTTATAGATTATTTAACATATAGATAGCATAACAATATCTATATAACAATGAAATTTCATGCAATTTAATACTGTTTGTTGATGCCATATCTTTGAAATTCCAAATCAAATGATGTAGGATAAATCATATGTCAAATCTCATTGTTTAAAAGGAGATGGACTTAGCTAAGCCATGGTGTAAAACGACTTGGTACTCCACGTCATATTTTCATTTTGAAAATCCAAACTACTGATCCGAACCGCTCAAGTTGTTCTCCATATTGAAATGTGCTTGTATACCAAATTTTACATTTTTTGGAATTTTTTTACTATTTATTAAGCCACTTTGAAAATCGCTGATCCGGATGAACAGTAGCAAAACAGTAAAAAATTCTGGACCAATAGATCAGCGATTTTCAAGGTGGCTTAATAAATAGTAAAAAAATTCCAAAAAAATATAAAATTTGGTCTCCAAGCACATTTCAATATGGAGAACAACTTGAACGGTTCGGATCGGTAGTTTGAATTTTCAAAATGAAAATAATGAGGCGTGGAGCACCAAGTCGTTTTACACCATGGCTTAGCTAAGCCCAGCACTTTTTATAGGCATGATATGTAGATGATAAAGATCAAGCCTACAATGTAGCATTTTCATTTTAAGTTTTACAATTAAAAATTGTCAATATTATCAAAATAAAGCATTGTCATGTAATTACTCATCATATTTATATATGTTAACAGAAGCTAATGTGCTATATTGTTGATGAACATATAATCTGCCTACTCCATTTTCCAGTCTCCCCGCACGTTCTTCAACTTATAACGACTTTTTATTTACGGAAATTTCTGTAAATGAAAACTACTGTAAATGGAAACTATTCCATCCATCTTTTCCATCTCTGCCTTCTCCCTCCTCCATCCTGTCACCGCTCCTACTTTGCACCCACTTCACTCTAGTTCTCGCTCTCACTACGTTGCCGCTCCCACCTCCGTCCTGTCTTCGTTCCTCTCCCTTGTTTCCGCTCCCACTCCCCCGATCTCCTCTTCTGTAAAATGGCAAGGCCATATTCTGAATTTACAATGCTATGAGAATCATTCTGAAAATGAAAAATAACTTGTACGTAATGTACTAGATTTACAATGCCACGATAAATAAAACTTGTAAATAGAAGAAGTATTAAGACTTATGAATATACTTGTATAAAGCAATATTAGGACTTCAAGAACAAACTTGTGGATATAAGTAGTAAGACTTGGGGAAAGTCAACTTGGAATTTACTAGCATATTTTTAATGGATACTAAGATTTGTGTAAGGTAGTATTAAGACTTCAAAGCACAACTATTAAGACTAGTGAGAAGAAGTATTAAGACTTTGATTTCAGCCTACACCCGATTTGCGCTGACGTTTTTGAATACGGAGGGCGCCGGCTTCTAGAAGGTAGTCCAACCGTCAACCGTTAGAGTTGGAGAATTTAGTTGGGGAATGATATCACGTCCCTTTTTGTTAAATATACATATTCAAAATTCATTTAATTAATTCTAGCTAAAATTTATGGACAAGTATCTTCTCCAATGTTGTTAAAAATTCCCTTTACTTTAAGGTTTGAGATTAACTCCCAGCCATTTTGAGATTCGGGCTAGCGCAGGCAATATTATTGGGCTTTGAGATTCGTGCCAAGCTAAAAAGAATGGTCCAGATCTAGTAATTCTAAAAGATTCCCTATTACGGTACCGGGGAGGATCTGAATTCAAAATTTATAGAGGGAAATGTATCTAAAGCCCTTCCTTCACTCTAAAAAAAGAAAGAAAAAAAAGAAAAAAAAATGAAGGAGAATGAATGGCGAAAAATAGAACCAGTCAGGAACTCCGTAAAATAGCATTGGAAAACCTAGGGGTTCATATAATAAATATGCATTATAAGAATTAATAAAGAAATCATCAATTGTATACGATAGTACTGAATAAACTCTGATGGTTCATGCAACAAAATATATATTGAAAGAAGACAATTTAGTATTTTGGTGAATAGGATCTTGAAAAATCATATTTAAACTTAAAAAAATATTATCGGTAAAGTTGCACCTCAAATTCAGATAAATTTCAAATTTTATTGATCAGCTGTATTAAAGCCGTTTAAATACAATTGTAGAAAATTTTAACTTGTTTGATATGGTAGTTAAGCTAATGACTTCCATGCCTTGGGGCGGATCGGGAGGAGATTTGACAGAGGTTCCAATTTTTTTGCATTTATATACTGATAGATTTCAATTTTGTGAGTGACAAGTGGAAAAGTCTTATATATTTCTTGGTAAAGCAAATTGACCCATGCATAGATACTTTATGAGATAATAACAGAAGAAGAATGATGTGAAAAAGCATAACATATATGTAATCCTATTATTACGAGAACTATTTGAATGTACTACTATTGCTAATTGTACCAATACGTTTTCTAAGTGATAAAATCAGAATAATGTGGCAGGAAGGATATAAAATTTAATTTTAAATTGAATTCCTAAACTTATGCTGGAAGGAAATGAATTTCATCGCCAAGTTTGAACTTAGATTAAACTAAGAGCATCTACATCCCTGAAACTATTAGAGTTTCTAAATAACTGTTAACTGTTTTTTAGAAATTAAACCTCTCTTAATTTTTAAGCCTCCACATCCCTGAAACTAAAATTAGAGTTTCCTAATTGCCACGTCGCAACTTATAAAATTTCTTATTAATATATATTTGCAAGAGAAAAGAATCTCAGCGAATCATTTCGCCACGTCACAGTTTATAAACGATTTCTTATTAAGAAATTATTGAGCAAAGTTGCTAAATAAGAAATTCATCTACATCCCTGAAACTGGTTTAGCAACTGCCACATCAGATTAGAAACTCTAAGAGTTTCAGGAATGTAGATGCTCTAAGCCTCAAAAAGAGTAGTTTATGATATTTGTTATATGCTATTTGTCTTGTAGTTCACTCTTCAGGATTCTGAGTACATCACCTCCGTAAAAGGACACTTCGGTAACTTCAATAACTTTTTTATTGTGAAATCACTTAAATTTGAAACAAACTTGAGAAGTTATGGACCATATGGAACCGAAGAGGGAGTTCCCTTTGAACTTCCAGCATATGGTGGTCAAATTATCGGTTTCCATGGACGCTCTGGAATATATCTTGACGCACTTGGAGTATACTTCCAGGTTTGTAATATTATTATTGTGATTTTTTTTTTTCAATATTTTTTAGATAGGTAGAAAATTCGGATAGTTCGAAATCTTTTTTTTTTGAAGGTTAGTGGCTTTAAGTGCCAACTAACAATTTCATTGATAAAAAAACGAACTTACAACGAGTCAAATGACTCTAAGGGGGCGTTTGGTTTATACTTTTAGAAGGTCATTCCCTGGCATTATAATTCCCTGGAATGTAATTACTGCGTTTGGCAAAATTCACAGGGGAATACATACGGTAATCCTTAATTCCTTGCTATCTCGATTCCTTGATTTGTGGCTATTCCGATAGCAAAAAAAAAAGGCGGAATTTTTCCCTTCCCGAGCGACGGTAATCACTCTCGTTCCCTTTTTCTCAAAAATCTTCTAATTTTTTTCAAGCGACTTCTCGGTTTCCTCCTTTCCCTCTCGCGCGGATTCCTCCGCTCCCGATCCCGCGCAAAACCGCTACCTCTTCTCCCTACCATGGCGGATCTCGCCATATATAGGCGCAGTCTCTTCTCCAAGCTCCGCATGCTCATATTTGGTTCTCTCGTTGTGGGAATCTCCAATTTGGGAATTCTTCTCTTTGGTGCACTTCTACTGGTTTCGATCGTCTCAGATTGTTCTTACCAGGTTAAGATCCCGTTCGCGCCCGCACATTTTATGGCGGGTGTAATTTGAAGCTACACCTTTTTTTTTAATAATTTTGGAAGCTCATAACTTACATTTTTTTTTATTTAACAAGCTGTTGATCATATATATATGAACTAAAATATATGATATTCATTATTTCCGGAGTTCCACTAGCAAAAATGGGGAAAAAAAAATCAAGGAGATGGCTATCACAAAAAAGAAAGCCACCAACGCTTGACATGAGTTCGCCTGATCTATAATTATGGAATGAATGTTAAGTATAATTAAGTTTTCTATTTTCGCATCGTACTTATTGAATATCATGATAGAATATTTTATTAATTTGATAATTTAATATTTATAGCCACATCTAATACAAATATAGTATAAAGTTTCTTAAATTTATGATACTGCAAAAAGCCTAAGATATTAGCAAAGATTATGAAAAAAAAACCTAACATATCGATGCAAAGTTTTCTTAGACATATAACTATGGGCTTTGTAAGTGCTTCTAATTAAATATCATGCTGAGAGGTTCCTGGCCAAGATTTTAAAATCGAGTAGATGTTAATTTTTTTTTTAATAATTTGTCTAACCGTATGTCCGTATCTCACATTTTTTTTTAAAATATATAGCTAAGGGAAATAAATTAAACACGTCCTTTTGAGATGCCACATGAAAGTTTTTCCATCTTTGATTTCAATATATATCATATATAAGAAACTTAATTTGTACAAGATGTGACCATAAATATTAAATTATCAAATCATTATTACAATATTCTCTCAAGATATTTTATTAGTAAGTACGCTGAGAAAATAGAAAAAGTTAATTATACTTGCACATCGCATTTGACATTCTTTCCATAATTGCAGATCGGGCAGATGAACTCTGTGTCTAACTTTGATGGCTTTTTTTGAGTGCAAGCGCTCTTCTTGATTTTCTCTTCCACATTTTGAATGTATATTTAATATGCAAAATTGTTATTTTATTGAAATTCGTGAAATAATGAACATTGTATAAATTAGTTCTTTATTCTCGAAAATCTTGTTAAGTAAAAGACAAATGTAAGTTAGCTTTGAAAACAATTTTAAACGAATAGGTATATCTTCAAATTTCACCTTCTGGCCAATACTACGAATTTTAAATTTTATTTTCGATGAATATAAACCCATATCCAGTGATTGCTCTTAACAATTAATATAACACATACAAAAATTAGATTGTGTATTACTATTAGCCTATTTTAAAAAAATGATCGAAGTTTTATGAACTGTATATTTAAGCACTCATGCATTCATTATTTGAGCTGATGACATTGTTTTAAAAAACCTTTGTGACAATTAATCACCGAATAAAATTGCTGCTGGTAAATTAAATTCAAGACATAGCTTAATATTTCGTTAAGAAGAGCTTTGAAATAGGCGACATTTGGAATTTTTGTAAAGTACATATATAATTCATATTTGTACTGGCCTTTTAAAAAATTATATTCTGTGTACAAGTATGTATTTCATACTCTAAAAACGAGAGAGTTATGGTATCGTCACCAAAACAATTTGGGCATGATTATGAAAGCAATGACAATAACTTTTTCAATATCTAGCATAAGTATTAATTTGAATAATACATTGTGAGTTTGTAGAATTATTTGATCACATTTTCTTGCTTTTTCTCGGAATGAAAACCGAGAGAGAGAAAGAGAGGAGCCATGAATAAAGTTGTCTCAAACAACTTAACAACCTCTGTCAAAGTCTTTCAAAAAAAATAATGGTGTCTTAATTAAGGATATTCATTACGTACCTTGTTTGAATGAAGCATATGTATATAGTTAATTAAAAATTTAATTATTTCTTGTTTACATCATTATAGAGAGAGAGGAGCCCACTAATTAATTTATTCCTTGTTTATTTTTTAATTCACATAATTTTGGGTTGAAATTAAAGTCGCAAGGTTATGCGCATTATCTGTAATCAGGTGTGTATTCGGTAAAAGGATTAGACTTCTATTAAGTATTTGTGATAGTCTATAGGGTCATTTTAAGGGATCAGCTGATGAGGTTTAATTGAAATAATGGGTAATTTGTATCTGAATGTTCAGTGATGTTTCACTACTGGGGAGATTTAACGCTTGCTTTCTTTTTCTTCTCTCTTTTTTTTTTTTTTTTTTTTTCAATCTCATAATCTTTTGCTCTTTTGAGTGTTCCCCTGTCAAAATCTTCGAGAATCTTACAGTTTTCCAATTGGTTTGATGGCCAAGAATCTTACATTATTATCTTAGTATTGGTCAGTCAAACTTATATACTACCGAAGTAAAACTTTTATACTACGTACGCCCCTGCTAGAAATGGTTATAGAAATCAATAAAACAGTTGCACATTCATTCTCAATTGCTTGCCACTTGTGCTGTTAAATCTGCAAATAACTGATGTAAAACACGAGTCTTGCAAAATAATAGCTTGTGAATTGGTAGTTAAGCAGATCTGAGGCTAAGTAGAATAATCAATAAATGGATGATACTTACCAATAATGGGTACCTTTTTTTTTCAAAGGTCAAGGGAATATAGTTGAGTAGTGAGCTGATTATTTTGTTTTCTGTACATTGACATCTTGTAAAACATTATGTGACATTAATTTGGTTATTTTAATTATTCATATTATCGAAACTGGAGTATGAAATGCGTACTTGATTTTCTTTTGGTACACAGACGATCATTTCCAAAAGGCAAGTAGCTAGATTTTATTTTATGCAGGAAATATTTAGCAATGTTTCAGTTTAGTTTATCAGTTTTTAATTGTATTCAGTAATGTCCGCAATGATTTTTCACAAATAACGGCAGCACATGATGAATTCATGAGTACCATAAATACATAGTAAACAAAACTTTCTTTTTGAAAAACCAAAAGTAAAATACTATCAGAAACTTTGTATCTATTATATTGTTGAAAGCAATCACTAAACTAGCTATAGCTATGAACTTGTACTCATAAAAAAATTGAGTTGAAAATTCATAATGTTCTCAGGGATGGAAATTTCTTCTGTTAAAAATTATGTTGAAATCCAACTTGCAATTGTTTGGTTTACGAGCTGATCGGGAATATGCAACATAAAAGTATTAAATATCCATTTTTCAGGAATTCGACAAGTGCAACAAATATTGCATATTAAAAGACATTCAAAATGGAGAAAAAAAAATCAAGGAGAGTGCTTGTACCTAAAAGAAAGCTGCCCGTATGCAAGGGAATCGACAAACAGGATAGGTCGGTGCTGCTTATTACACAATTCACAATCTGGAAGGAGAGGTGCAATAGGATTTTTAGAGAATAATAAAAGACAGAGCATGAACTCATAGAAGAAGTGCATAAGCAGTGGAGAATAATGTGTCCAGCCTAATTAACAGAAGAAGATGACATGTTTTTGTTTTTTAGTTTTCTTTGCTTTTTTTTTTTTTACTTTTGTTTTTAGGGGGTTCTCGCTCATAATGCCGCCAAACATGCTAACCAATTGCGGTTAATACAAAATAGGGGCATATTATATGACTCCTATTCTTTTCTCCAAAAAAAAAAAAAAAAAGCTGCCCGAGCATAGACATGACTGAGTTCATTTATCTACCCTGTCTGTAATTACAAAAAGAATGTCAAATGTGATATGTAATTAAGTATAGTTAAATTTCTGTTTTTTTATAACGTGTCATTATTCTAGAAAAGCGTTATGAGAACAGAAAACATTTCTGATTATATTCATATTATACTCGAATTATGACTTTTATGTATGATATTTGCCAGTTAAATTTGTAAACAACAATTCTTTAGCTAAAGATGAGACAGTAGAGATCTAAAAAACCTTTGATATCAAGGGTTCTGGATCATATGATATTTCCCACTTTCCAAAAAACAAAAAAAGTTTGAAATATAGTATGATCCAAAACCCTTTGAAATATAGTATGATTCAAAACTGAGAAAAGCAGTGAAAATTTGCTATGTATGAAAGATGTTCCCTTGAGTAGAACTAGGGTGTTCCTAAGCTCACCAAGCCTCTCGTGAGCTCAACTCTAAAACTTATCGAATTGACTTCAAACGACATTTCCAAACTGTTAGATGTTCAATCTATATTAAAATGTGCTTGGAGACCAAATTTTACATTTTTTGGAATTTGTTTACTATTTATTAAGCCGGTTTGAAAACCGCTGTTTTTATTAAAATTCTGCACCATTGGAAAACAGCGGTTTTCAAACCGGCTTAATAAATAGTAAAAAAATTCCAAAAAATATAAAATTTGGTCTCCAAGTACAGTTTAATATAGATTGAACATCTAACTGTTTGGAAATGTCGTTTGAAGTCAATTCGATAGGTTTTAGAGTTGAGCTCACGAGAGGCTTGGTGAGCTTAGGAACACCCTAGTTCTACTCTGTTCCCTTTTTCCTCTATGTATGGTGTTCGATATATACTGTGCTTTCGACTGGACACCTGAACTTCAGGTAGTTCATTTAATTAAAATCAATACATAATTTGACTGCCAATCGATTTTTCATGATATAGCTAATGACAATTGTTAAGTCAATTTAAAATTGATAAACATCTCCATGGTATTAGGAATTCGTATCCTCTGAGTTAACTCAAATAAGATCTGGACCGTCCGATTTAAATCCGAACTAATATTAAACGGCACCGTGCGTTATAGGTGTGGGCCGGATTGGTCCGAATTAATTCTGATCACACGGCCAAATATATTAACTCAAACGGTGCGTTATAAACCTAATAATTTTGGGTTCATTAATTTTGTATTTATGATATAATCACAGATCGAAATTCAGAATTTACTAACATTGAACATGATAAGATGAACTTAGGCCTTCATCACTTGCTAAAAAATTATATTGGAATCACTTTATGAATCAAGTTATCCTCGCTAATTTGCATTATACGAATTATATAACATGTCCTCTCTATTGTAAGCTTATCAGGCCCAGTTTCAAGCCCGTTCTTAGTTGCCCTAAACCCTAAACCCTGTTGGGCCCGGTTTTGCTTGAGTTTTGAACTTTTGATAGAGGTTCTCGCTGAGCTGTTAATAAATTTGGATTTTTTTTATATTTTTTATAAAGATACACTCTTTTTATTTTTTGAAATTATTTTATAAAGATACACTCATTTAATGTCCTTGAGTAGTAACGTTTTAAGTTTTATAAAGATATACTAACTTAACACAATTGAAAAAAAAAATGCTAAATAATGACAAAACGGATATGCTAAGGACAATTGAAAAGATATGCTAAGGACAATGGAAAATATATGCTAAATAATGACAAAAAATGGTACTCATTTATTTGTAGCACTAATTTATATTTTCTAACTGTATCTTTTGTAAGAGCATTGTTCCCTAGTTTGACCAAATTCAATACGTACACTTACGTCCTTATATATATATATCCCCGTTAGTTCTCTTCCAGTACATTACAATACATCCATCTTCCCACTATTTCGTATAAGCAGATCGAAGAACCAAATTATAAAGGGCGGACAATTTTCCAGTACTTGCTCTCCTCTCACGTAAATATAATTTGTAATTTGTGCTGATTATTTTTGCAAAAACATATGTGATATATTTGGTTGTTTTAATATTCATATTATCATTTCTGAAATATGAAATGTTACTTGATTTTCTTTAATTTGTTACACAACATCATTTTCGAAAAACAAAGTATAAATATTGTATTGAGCACTCTGAATTTTAACACTGTATACTCATCAATTTCAAGATTGTTTCCTGAACTGTGTTGAATTTGGTTTATCATTTGCAATTGTATTTAGTAAATGTCGCAAAGGTTTCTCGCAAACAAAGTTAGCGTAAATATTGAATCGATGAGTCCTTAAATATATAGTAAATCAAAACTTCTTCCCATTTTTTTTTTTTTGAAAAGGCCAAAAGTAATATCTGAATCATTGTATCTGCTCTATATATTGTTGATATAATATAGCAATAACTTGCTAGATTTGGGTTTATGTTTAATTCTCGAAAATAAATTTTAAAGACAATAGTGTTTTGTGTGTGTGTGTGTGTGGGGGGGGGGGGGGGGGGGGGGGGGCGGGGGGGCGCTTTTGTTTGAAATAATTTTTTAAGCTAACTTACATTTGTTTACTTCGATATTTATTATTTCATGAATTCCAAGAGCAAAAATGGGGAAGAGAAAGTCTAGAAGAGTTGCTCCCAAAATAAAGCCCCCAAAGCTCGATACCGAGTTTGTTTGTCCAATTTGCAATTATGGGAAGAATGTCACATGCACTATGTAAGTATAATTAAATTTTATTATTTTCGCAACTTAATTAGTGACTAAATATTTTGGAAGGATTATTTATTGTTTCGATAGTTTAATATTTATAGCCACATTTAGCACAAAGTTTCATTATCATATGATATATACTCGTGAAATCTTAGATGGTGGCATTTTCTTCTGTTATTTTTTTATGAGAGAACCTTACTGATGGTCTTACTTAACTGGCATGGCACTAATTTTAACATTATATATAGTCGCAGTATTTATTGATTTTTTGCCAAGTTAACTACTGTTTATTTTGCAGAAACCTACATGCGAATGTTGGCACTGCAGAATGTTTTGTGTGCAAGTCTTCCTACACCATGGAAGCAAATGGTCCGTTTACAAGCACTTTAGGAAATTATCATTGTACCCATTTCTCTTAAATTTTCTTCAGAAATTAATACAATATATTTAATTTGAAATGTTCGGTAAATTCCATACAGACCTTTATATTTACTAGCAACAATTGATGTGGGTCCATTGATACTCTAGTTAATTTATTTTAAATTTTTTGTTTTATATATAGCTAGTTTGTGTTTAATCAGGGGTTTTATGGCAACTGGCAAGGCCAGTGGTTAATTTTCAGTTGTTCACCTTACATCTCTTTTAAATTTTTTAAGTTCTTCAAAGATCTGATTCTAATATGGTATTCTTTGTTTATTTGATTGCAGCATTAACAAAACCGATTGACATGTAAGTCTTCTAACTCAAAAGGATTACATTTTGATTAGCACTCACCTAAATAATTATCTTTGGTATTTCTAAAATTTGTCAAGTGATCATAGAATTGGTCTCAAAAAAGGGAAAAAAGAGAGGACACAAGATGGTGACGAGGGACGAGTGTGGTGGTTCCATCATACACCAACATCCCCATATAAACTACTAATAATTAAGTATTGTAGCAAAAAAATTAACCTAGAAATTTTAAGTGCAAAAAATAGAATACCATATATATGCATCATATACTAATTAATTGTTTTGTTCCTCTCTTAGATATCATCAGTGGTTCGACACTGTCGAGGAGAAGGACAACAAACGCGCAAGAACATAAATGAGACCCTCAAGGCCTTTAATATATTTAAGCGACCTAGCTTTGTTGTGATTTCATGTACTTTCGTAGTTTAAATCAATAAATTTGAACATATACATGGGTTCCGATTAGTATTGAGTCAAATTTCCTTTTTGCAATAGGTATAATGCACAGTGAAGATTAAGCTGGTATTACTAGGTTTATCATTGATAATACAAAGTACAACAAATGGGAATTCTTATGCTGCTTGCTTCTTTGTTGAGATTCGTGCAAGCTTTGATAAAACCACCAAGATAGATCCCACATTAATGCCGCACATGGAACTTTTGCAACCTTATCTCTTGCAATAAGATATATATGCTACACCAATCCTATGAAATTTCCACAAAAGCACAATTTTTGAATCACACAATATGTATAGGTCGTACTTAATCCCTATATTTTAATAAATTCCCCAAACGTCATTTTTTAAGCATAACGATCGATGGAGCTAGGTTACTGATTTAATTAGTCAGATTTACATAAATCATAAATAATTAAAGTACTTGTCAAATACTTTACTCGTACCGAGACACAACTGAACACACAGATTACCATTTTTGTGCACTAATTATATATGAAATATTATTCATAGCAAGTATTAATTAATTAAATCTTGGTTCATGCACCGACTGACGATATCACCGAGGCTCGATTATCTATATATAAGTTCGGCATTGGTCACTCGCATCTCTCACAAAATATATTACATTTTTTCTCATTTCGTTGTGTTTTCTCTATTGTTCCACCTTAAGGGACAAAAAAAGTTCTCTACTGCTATAGAACGAATATCGGTGTGAACGGTTTAGGAAAAAATGAACCAGCTAATGACAGCCTCTGGTAACAAATTTCGAACTTTATTAACCTTGTAATCTAGGCTAGAATGATTGTTGTTATAATATTAGGTGGGTTGACAGTACTGGTATACAATATTGGTACATATGTAAATAGAGGCGTTATACAGAAACCTTTTCTTATATTAATGGAATAGCTGGTGAGATTTCTCACTGACCATCAAAAAAAAATATCGGACTTATATTAAATTTTTTTTATTGAAACTTTCCCCGAAGAACTTATTTTCAATTATTTATCAAATATTGGGGTTCACAATTTCTCTAAAACTAATTTAGAGTAGAGGATTTATGTCACCGAACGGGAAATATTATATGGCTATATTTTTAATGGCCCACAAAAATTTAAAACCTAATAAATTATGAGCATCATGTTGTAATTTTGATTGGTGTATATTAAGTTGGAATTTAGAAGTAATTAACGTCTTGTGTAATTACAAAAAGAAGCAGCACAAGTTAGATTGATTACCCGATACTTTCGATGACATAGATTTATATAGCTCAATTCAATGACAGATCCTGAGACTGAGGTTTGCGTTCACCGGTTCTTGCGTCATGCTCAGGTTTGTCCCACGTGATGTCAGACTAGGTGTTATTTTAACCTGATAAAACAAAGATTTATCACCACAAACAATTTTCACCAAAATTAACATGTTTCAATAACAAAAGGAACAACTAATGTTTCTTATGAAGGGGATCTATGTATTAGATAACTATGACATATCCATCCTTACATATTAATTAATAATGAGTAGTTTTGTCCTTGTAAAATAAAATTACACTATAATAACTTAATTATTCAGTCCCCTTCCTGGCTTTTATGGGAACTTTATTGCCATGATGCTCCCTGATGTCGATGGTGCATCGGCCGGTTCCTGTGCTGCCCCACCACCAGTTGCGTCTGGAATGACTTGATGAATTGCAGCCAGCTGCCTTGGCTGATTTCCTTCGCGTAGATCAGGCACAATGCCAGAATATGGCAAGCGTGTTTTCTGCTGCCGTGCTAGAGAAGGATACTCTGCAGGTGGGGCCCTTATTCTCTGTGGAGCATTCACTTGCTGACGACTGGGTCCTCTTGGGGTTGGACCCATGTAACTGCCCAGTCAACCCCTCGATTCGAGTTTGGGTTCGCAGTATTGTCATATTGATTTCCACCATGGTCCTTGCACACCACGTCCCCGTTGATAACTCGGAATGGCTGATCAATTACAAGAGAGAAATATATCAAATTAAGAGAGAGATACTAGATTTTCAATCGGTGGTGGTGTTGGTCTTATAAGAAGATGTTTTGATCTTTTGAATTATCCTGTATATAGTGATAAAAAACAGAAAAGAAAATCACCATTTTTTTTTAACAGAATCACTATAAGAACATTTGTCAAACATACATTAAAAGTACAATTTAGCGGTGTCGATCAACAAGTTCGATACGATTCAGGTGGAAATTTTTTTATACCCGTACCATTTAAGTTAATGAAAAAAAACTTTATCTTTATCTGTACACGAAAAACTAATGAAAAAAACTAACCCATACCTACGGATCAGATAAAATGAATAAGAAGGTGCCATTAACATTCCGATTTATGTTTCTAGTAAAATGCTTTTCGAAGCAAGGGAAAGAAAAAAAAATGAAAAATGAGTACAACTCATCTATCTTATGAAAATTTGGTATAGTACAAAATCATACAAAACTTTTAAGCTGTCTTATGAGAATTTATCAATGATTTTAACATTTCTGTGTGTGTTTGTTGATGTTGGTGACTAAGTTTTATTAACAGGATATACAATTTGTAATGACATAACAAGTTTAACAAGAGAAAATATTATTTTGTTCACCTTAATGATTAAATATCAGAATTATATATGTACTTATGTTATTTTTTTTCTAATATAAAAAATAATTTAGTGAATAACATGATAATTTTGTCATAATATTTAGATTAGGATACCTATTTTAAATATTTAAATCAGTTTGTTTAATCGCTGTCACAGGCATATATATGGCATATAATGCATTGTTATCTAATTATTTAAATCATTTGAACTCTAAGAATAATTGAAATTTTTGTTTCCTTTTTATAGTTCGTGCGATACTATGATTAGAACTGAAATTTCCATTATTCATAGAATTCAAATGATTAAAGTAACTAGAAGATGCTATATGCCTGTGACAGAAATTGTACTAACTGAAAGCCATGGTATTATACTATTAATAAATGATGCAATACTTGGGTGAGGGCCACCTTACCAAGTTGAGCTAGGTTTTCCTTGGGTTCTTATAAAGGCTTTGGGCATGATCATGTGAATGGATATCAATTACATATATATCGCCGAGATGTTAATAAATTTGTGAAGTTTTATAAACAAATTGCTAATAATTAAGTACTTCAGCAAAATATTTAACTTGAAAATTAAAGAGAAAAAATAGAATACCATATATTGCTTTTTGTTCCTCTCAGCTATCATCAATGGTTCGACACTGTTGAGGAGAGACAACAAACGCGCAAGATTATGAAAGAGATCCTCAAGGCCTTTGATTGAAGTGAACATTTTTATTTCATGTTTCGCAATATATCTTATATATCAATGGATTCCAATTAGTATTGAGTCAAAATTCTACCTTTTGCAATGGGTATAGTATTAATGCACAAATTGTGTGATCAGAAATTGAAATAAACAATGAAGATTTAGCTACTAGGTTTCTCATTGAAATTTCTTTTTAAAAAAAAAAGAGGCATGTAGATGCCCGTTCCATTGAATGAAACCATGAATTACAACGGTTTAAAACTAAAAGTCAACAGAAATATGTGGTCTCCACACACACTCCCCGCTCATTGATAGAACGATCAACTTCTCACTACACCTAACCCAGAGCATGCCATGGAGCAAAGTATATCACTTCCATTACACTATTTCCTCATTGACCATTTCCAGAAATTGAAAATCCCCATAACTAACTATTATCTTAGCCATCTATAGTTAGCTACAAACATATAGCATATCATTTCTTGCACAAATATTTGTAGCACCTGTACGTATAGCAAATAAATTAAAGTTAACATAGCTGTACACATTAGGTGCTTATTATTACAACAAACTCTGAAACTCATTGTGCAATATTCAGTTAATATTCTATATTTAACCATAAAACCACATAAATATTCTAATGTTAGGTTGTACAGGTAGTTTCCGCCGTAGTAATGGTTTTGTCAATTTTACTTTCCCTAAAATTTAAAATCTTATTTAAGGATCTGACTGTATATAAATAAATTTTGTCAGACTTGAATCTTATCTCCATGCAACGTTGTCATGCAGATGTGTATAGGAAATATTTCCCACTACTTTTAGAATTTCAGACCATTAATTCTTGTAGAAACACCCAATTTATATGTGTTTTGAGCATCACCTTCCCCCTTGTGTAGTAATCATCTCCCGTAACATAATGTCAGGATTAGAACACAAAAGAGAAAAAATGTGGATAGTTTGTAGCCAGGATACCAATTTAATTAATTTGATTCCAAATTAACATCCTTCCAAAACCTTCCAAAATTTGACCTGACTATCTTGACCAGGGCAGTATGAACACTCCTAGTTTTTTTCAATTTGATAATTTCTTTCCATAATGGAGATAATTGCATATACTTGAATTTCCATTATACTATTTCATTATAATCATCATTTTCAAATAAGAAACATCTTTAAATTTTCACCAGCATTTAATTGATAGAGCCACATTCATTTGATTCAGATCAAGATCTCGATCATATGCTCCCAAATTCTTTGCTGAACAAATTATTTGCCAATAATAGCGCATAATTCTTTCTGCATTTACATGCCTCTTGCCATAAAAAATTGACATCTAATCCTATCAATATGTTTACCAACTTCACTATTTTGTATAACAAAAGAGTATATAAATGGACAACTGATAGTACAACATTTTATCAGCGTAAGTCTCCCTCCAATATATATCATCTGTAATTTTCAATTTTGTAATTTGTTCTCAGATTTGACTATTAAAATCTCCACTATAAACATTTGGAAATGTCATGCAAAGAAATCCCCAAGTACTTAATAGGGAATTGATATTAAGTACATCTAAATATTCTAGTTAATTCTTCTCCTGCCTCCAAGCAAGTTATAGGAAACATGCATTTCAGTTTTTCATTGAAAATGCAAAATGCAACAAATGAGAATTCTTATGCTGCTTGTTTCTTTGTCGAGATTCATGCAATCTTTGATATAACACCCAGATATATCCCGCATTAATGTCCTACAGTGCGTGATGTAAGTATGTCCTTCGAGTAACCTCTATCAAATCAATTATATATATATAGGTTGACTTATATTCTTTCGGTAGCAGTTCGGCCAAAATGCTATAAGGTCAAATTTCAAATTTTGATATTCGAAATGTCAACCTAATTAGTAGCTAAATAAATTGGTTATATATTAAACTTGTGTAATACACCAATTTTTACGATTTTTGAAAGATGACGCAAAAAGACCTAAAATATTGTTATTTTAGGTCTATTGTTCATCAAAGAGTGGCGGCAACTTTCATCTGATCCGTTTTTGACGGTTCATGATTAATCGCTATGCGTCACTCACTTTAGCTCTTTCGGCATATGTTCTTTCTGCACACCTCGTCTTGTCTGCCGTCCTCGATCTATTATAAACTCCTCCCCTCTTTCTCTCTATCTTACCTTTTCTATATCCGCTTCCCACCTCGTTTTCTCCTCTCCTTCAATCCCGATCTCTTCTCTTTAGCCCGTCTCTCTCTCCGCTGCACTGTCATAGCCGACCTCACTCTCCTATCCTTTCCTCTCTAAGATCGGATCGAGCCACCAACCTTTCTCTCTACAGCGCCAGCCCCTTTCTTAATCCCTCTCTGAAAACCCAAAATCTTATCCACTATCAGCAGATCCCTGACCACCCTGATCTCTCTAGCTCAAAATCCAGCCGCAACTTTCAAACTAAGCAAGAGAAACGGAGGGCTGATCAGAAGAGAAACACAAAGTAGATTCTTACAAGCACGAACTCCTGAGGGCTGATCGTGTCTCACCAATGTCATCTGGAGCAAGAACAGTGTAAGAAAGATCTGCTTCTATTTTTTTTCTTGAATTGTAATTATATCATCTTGTACGATCATCATTTGTCTAGAACTTTTGGAACCTTATCAATAAGGTAAGCTACAACAATCCTATGAAAATTCAACATAAGAACAATTTTTTGATCAACCAATATGTATAGATCGTAATTAACCCCAATATTTTAAGCATAACGATGGAGGTTACTGATTTGATTGGTCAGATTAAATTAATAAATAAACTAAGTATTAGTCAAATACTTATACCAAGACACTACTAAACACAATGATTACCATTTTCGTGTAATAATTATACATGAAAAATTATTTATATCAAGTATTAATCATCTATATTTAAACCGAGGGTGGATCATCTATATTTAAATCCGGCATCGGTCATTTGCATCCTTCCAAAATGTGTTACATTTTTTTAACATTCCGTTGTGTTTTGTCAATTATTCCACAGGTACCAAAATTTGTCTATTATCGTAGAACAAAGCTCGGCATGAGCGGTTTAGGAAATGAAGAGGAAGCAACAAATGACAACCTCAGGTAACAAAAATCAAACTTATATTTTTATTTTTTTATAGAAACTTTCACTGAACAACATATTTTGACTTTTTAATCAAATATTGGCGTTCATAATTTCTCTAAAGCTAATTAATTAAGATTAGATGATTTATGATATTGTTACTTTTCTCTCAATTGCTCATCTCTACACGCTCACCTGTCATTTTTTTTTGTACACAACCTATGTAAGAGACAAGAATTAAGGTTAACCCCCAAAAGAGAAAAAATGCCCACGATAATATTGATTTGGAGTTTTAGGAAGCAAAATGGACATGTAGAATTTACCAATAAATATAGATATCTAAACCGACAAATATAATCTATTTTATTCATCAAGACATGTTGATATTCATTAAAATATTTGAATATGGTTATGATAAAAAAAAAATCACAGAATTTAATAATTTTTTAATTAACAAAATTTAAAGATTTATTTGGAATTGGACGTTCCATCTAATAAAAATATTAAATTTATTTAATAATTTTGTTATAATATTTGGAATTATTCATCTTTTTCTATATCTATTACAAATTTGTAATAGAGGTTCTTCATATTACACAAAAACCATGTCACCGAACAGGAGATATAACATCCATATTTTATTAGCCCACACAGTAAAAACCCCAATATATATATAGAAATGTGCTATTGTACTTCGTGAAGTAAAGCCAATGTTTTATTTCACACTCATATTCTTATTTTGAAAATCCAAAACGTCGATCCGAACCGTTCAAGTTGATCTCCATATTGAAATGTGCTTGGAGACCAAATTTTATATTTTTTGGAATTTTTTTACTATTTATTAAGCCACTTTGAAAATCACTGATCCATTGGTCCAGAATTTTTTACTGTTTTGCTACTGTTCACAATGGATCAGCGATTTTCAAAGTGGCTTAATAAATAGTAAACAAATTCCAACAAATGTGAAATTTGGTCTCCAAGCACATTTCAATATGGAGATCAACTTGAACGGTTCGGATTGATGTTTTGGATTTTCAAAATGGGAATATGAGCGTGAAGTAAAACTTCGCTTTACTTCATGAAGTACAATAGCCCATCTATATATATATATTAAAAAGTTCAAACGGTTGATCCAAACCGTTAGATATTTAATCCATATTAAAATGTGCTTGGAGACCAAATTTTACATTTTTTGGAATTTTTTTACTATTTATTAAGCCACTTTGAAAATTGCTGATCTGGATGAACAGTAAAAACAGTGCAAACAAATTCTGGACCATGTGATCAGCAATTTTCAAAGTGACTTAATAAATAGTAAAAAAATTCCAAAAAATGTAAAATTTGGTCTCCAAGCAGATTTTAATATAGAGATCACATCTAACGGTTTAGATCGACCGTTTGGACTTTGAAAATCCAAAAACCATTCGTTTGCACCAAGGGCTTGGTGCAAACGTTTGCGTCTTAGCCACTCTCATATATATATCTTCAAAGTCCAAACGGTCGATCTAAACCATTAGATGTGATCTCTATATTAAAATCTGCTTGGAGACCAAATTTTACATTTTTTGGAATTTTTTTACTATTTATTAAGCCACTTTAAAAATTGCTGATCACATGGTTCAGAATTTGTTTGCACTGTTTTTACTGTTCATCCGGATCAGCAATTTTCAAAGTGGCTTAATAAATAGTAAAAAAATTCCAAAAAAAATGTAAAATTTGGTCTCCAAGCACATTTTAATATGGATTAAATATCTAACGGTTTGGATCGACCGTTTGAACTTTAAAAGTCGGAGAACCGAATCGTTTGCACCAAGGGCTTGGTGCAAACGTTTGCGTCTTAGCCACTCTATGTATATATATTTGTTTATATTTCGATTTGGAAAGGTGAATCTTTGATGCATCCCACTTAGGAGTAATATTATATCATTGATGAGAAATAAATAATTAATTATCATATAAGACAAAAACAATTAGTTAACTTAATTTAACTCCAAATAGAAAATAAACTAAAAATAAAAAAATGAAATGAAACTATATTAATTTCTAATTAATTTCGAATAAAGTAACAATCTTATAGATTATCATTTTAATTTTCTGATATTAAATTTGATTATATTTTATTTAATTATAATTAGAAAAGTTAAGAAATTGAACCTTTACTGTAATTAAATTACAATTGAATTTGTTACTACAAAATTATATTTAATGGAACTGAAAAAAAAAACAAAAGTTTCTAATATCACCTTCAAATCTGATTTGTTGTTAGATTAATTAATTAGATTTAGAAATTATTTTTCCAGAAAATAAGAATAAAATCACTTGTATTTATTTAGTAATCAAGCTTCGTTGTAAATAAGATAAATTTACAACCATCGGGTAATAATTTTTTTAGATCTTTGGTTAAAAATTGTCACTTAATAAAAAAAATAAAAAAGCCTAACCTTGCCTCATGATTACTTACTATATTTTATAACCCAATAACTTTATTAATTATTATAGTAAACAAAACTGAAAGTCTAACTAAACTAAAAATAATAATTAAAAGAGAAGTCCGAATCCGAACCTTGCTAAGTTCCACAATAGAAATTAAAACAAAGAGGGGGTTATTGATATAAAATCTTTTGTGTATGTGAAGCATATGTGGAGAGAGGAGAGAATATAAAAAGTACAAATTAATTCATTTTATCTCATTTTATTTTTTCCGTGCTTTTAGCCAATTGGGAAGAGTTTTGGAAGAAATAATTAGATCATCCGAACGGACTTTACGAAACAAATCTTAATAAACCCGAATTCTCACTAATTCTCACCCAAACTCTAACATCCAAATAAGACCTAAATTTTAGGTCAAAATACCTCTCTAGAATCCATCCACGTTAAAATTTTCCTCTTCTCAATTTACTTTCATTGTCTCTCTCTGTTGCAAGAAGAACATAAACTTCCAATTAAATGCTCTATGGTCCGAATTTTTTTTAAATATCCATCAAAAATAAAAAGTTACACAAATAACCATGTTTGATGGGTATTTTTAAAACTACCCAAACCGTCCACACTCTGAGCAGTTAAATATTTTTTTTCTGACCATCTAGACTTTGGGTGGTTCAGATTTTTTTTTTCCTACACATTGTTCATGTAAACGTATGAAGTTAAAGATCTAGGGTTTTTTTTTGTTATATTTTCATTTTTTTAGTTGAGATGTTTTTATTTTGAAATTTATTTTAGCGTTTTTGATATTCAGATAAAGGTATGCATAAACAAACTAATCATTTTGATAATTTAATTTAGTTTTTTTATCAAAAATTTATTTTAGAATTCTCATTTTGAAATTTAATTAGTTTAGCATTTTTGATATTCAGATCTAGGGCATAATATAAATAAAACCAGATTATTTTGAGTATTTAGTTTAGTGTTTTATCAAAAATTCAGTTTAGTATTTTCATTTTGAGAATTTTCGAAAAAAAAAATCTAGACAGTTCATTTTGCAGAAAGGCTGAACCGCCCAGACTCTGGGCATAGGCGGTCGAAAAAAGAATTGAATCGCCCAGAGTCTGGGCTGTTTGGGTAGTTTTAGAAATATTAAAAAAAACTGAATATTTGTGTACTTTTTTTATGGATATTAAAAAAAATTCGGCTCTATAGGACACGCGTTTCTCTCTCTCTCCGATGCCAAATGAATGTTTCGAAAGTGTCTTAACACTATTATATTGCATATAATTTATTTAATAAAGTATTTTTAAAGTTTGAAACATGACGTATCATTTTATTTACATATTTCTTAATTGAATCTATACAATTAAAAAAAAATATTTAGTAGTACTAAAATAAAAGTGAACAATTTCATATTAAAAAAAATATTATGTTGTAATTAACCATCTCTAAACGACCAAAAAAATCTCATTGTAGATTAAGGATAATATTTTTCCTATCATATGACAGATACATCACAAATACAGCTGTTTAAATATATTCGGAAAAATAGTAAAAAAAGCTTTGGGCAATAATAAAAATAATAAATTTTTTTTTTGAAAGTCAGTGTTTTACTCAGTGGTTTTTTATTATTATCCTTCTCAGCACTGATGTATTTTTTACTATTTTTCCTATCATATGACAGATACATTACAAATACAACTGTTTAATGATAATAGTTGCACAAATTCAACTGTTTAAATATATGATAGGAAAATATTTTTCCTATCATATTATTATTTAATTTAATGAAAAGCTGTGGGCATGTAAATCTAAATTCTAGTCTAACTATTCGGAAACCTTGGTTAAAGGAAAAATAAAAAAGAAACACATATCTTTTATAAGTTTCAAAAAATTATAAGAGGTTAATGGGAGTCTATTTAAGTACGTTTAAATTGGAAGTTTTGTTCTCTTGGCAACGAAGAGAGAAAGAAACAAAAAAAATTATAGAAGTTTTGTTCTCTTTTATTCCTATTTGTAAGTTCCAAAATTGAAAAATTATGGAATGATTATCATACATATATAATACAATAATAAAAAAAAAGTGTTTGTCGGTACAAATTTTTTTTCTGCCTGAATGGAAAGTCTTCCCTTTCTTAAAACAGTATAAAGAAGAAAAGAAAAAGAAAACTGGGCCCACGGGCTCTCTTCACACTGACACTGGGCTAGTGTGTAGTGTCCGATAAGTGTTTCTCGGTACTTCCGATAAGCAAATAGCAAAGCAAACAGGCGACTGCCCTAGTGTGTAGTGTCCCTCTCCGTCTCTCGTTCGCCTCCTCCTCAACCTTCATCCCTGATCGATTCCCTCACCAGCCGTCGCCTACTCACAATACCACCACCTTTTATTTTTTTAAAGCAAATATGGGGCGCCGAGGACGGAAGACCCAACGCCAAGCCTTCTTTGGAGAAGAGAACTCTAATCATCAACCTCCATCACATGTATTCATTACTTACTCTGCCGAGCTTGCTATTGTATTTCTTATATGTTATTTTTTTTCTCTAGGGTTACTTTAAAAAAAAATCACACAAAAAAGAAGAATCTAAGTGCTAGACTACTAAATTCAGTTGGCATGGGTTGATGTAAAACTTCTGGCCTTTTTGTTTAATAAGTCGTATTAGCCTATTAGGTATTCTGGGATTTTAATTTATTGTAAGTTTCTTAAAAACAAAAAGATTAAAAGGGGGATGCTCTGTTGTTTGTATCACTAATTAAGGTCAGGTTGTTTTGATGTGAATTTTAATTAGATTGGATTTCTCCTCTATATGAGTATGCTTTATATACTTAAACTGGTGTGACTCGTCCCACATTAATTGTCCTATATTCAGTCTCACCCATCAATAGCAACCTGTCAAATTTGCTGCTGGTCATGCCACCAATTTAAACCCCACCTGTAAGCATCTGCATGTGTAACATATGCATTGGATGGAGCGTGAAACACTTGGGGTGGGACAATACACATGCGCCATATACCTCGCTATTTCGGGAGCCTTTTTTTTTAATATGCTGCTCATACTACTTTTAAATTTTCATTTATGTAAGGAATTAAAGATCAAGGGATGTCAGCTTTTTTTTGTAATTCTTTCCATGTACTTTTAAGTTAACTTGGCAATGACACTATTTTAAATTTTTAATTCAGGAGACCAACGTGACAACGATGGAGAGAAGGAATTGGTCTTCACTCCCTGAACTCGTAGTGGCGATCATCTCCAACTTTCTACTTTCTGAAGATGTAACAGAGTACATCCGCTTTCGTGCAGTTTGTCCTGGTTGGAGGCAATCTACTGCTCCTCCGTCCAACATTGAGAGCCTCTTTCGGCCACAAAATTGGATCATGATCATCTCTGGTCAACGTGAGAAGTATTCCCCTCGTGGGATTAAAGATTGGAGTACCTTCTTTAATATCTCAAGTGGACGCTGCCTTCTAGTCGACATTCCGCAGTTCCGTGAGGGTTACACGCCAATATCTTCTGCTGATGGGCTCCTTGTACTGCTAAGAAGGAGTACGGATGAATTATGTCTTCTCCACCCATTCACATTATCTATTACTCAATTGCCTAAGGTGGATTCCCTTCTTTCTGTCATGATCCAAGATGAGCCAAGTAGTGTGAACTTCCTCTCATCTTCCATTGTTGTTTTCTTCTTTCAAAGATGTCATAAAGTTGCACTTGCAAGGATAAGAGGCAACAGATGGTTTGGTATGGATTATGAGGTCAGTTGTACTTCCACTCTCTCCTTTCAAGGCCGGCTGTATGCGGCTGATCACAACACTGGAGAATTATTGCAGTTTGAGTTCGACGAAGCGACTATTGGGCCTAGTTTGGATCCAAAACTCAATGTGACAACTCGGATCCCGACCTTCAGTTATCCCTTGTATCATGGTCTTCTAGAGTATGGAGGAAAAATGTTACTCCTACGGAAGTGCCGGGATGTCCCGCCCTTATGGGGTTTACACTTTGAAGTATACGAGATTGATGTGTTGAATAGGAGGCTCATCCCAACCACCATACCTCCTGATCGCACTATTTTTGCGTCAGAGAACCGATGCCTATCTTTATCTACTTCAGTTTCTCCTTCAATCTTGCCACAATCCATTTATTATTACAAAAGGTTTGAGCCAGACATCGATGTTTACGGTTCTCACCGCCCAAACCTTGCACCCACAAATTCATATTATCCTCATCCTGAGATTATCTACCGCCGCACTGCTCCATACAGAAAAAATTATATCGGTCCATTTTCCCTTTCCAGCTATCTCATTAGTCATTGTTCAAAATTTATATGGTATGTGCCCATGCTATTTTCATTTTTATTTGTCACGCATATGTAAAATTTAGATGCCCGCCTACCAATTAATGTCAAATTATGATAAGACTTTTTGGAATCCCCAATCCAGTTTCTCCCTCATTGCCAGTTCTTTTCTCCTCTAGCCATGAATAATACCTAATTTTTAACTTCTGGGAACCCACAAGTTAGAAATCACTATTGTGATAATGAGAATACCCATGGCAGATACATTTAAGAACAAAATACTACAAAATAATGAACTTAATGTGAAAACATCATAGAAGATTAAGTATATGCATGGTCACTCCAGTAGTTACTATTTTCTTTGGGTTAACTTTTGTTGTTCATTCATAAATTAAAGATCAAGTACATTGTCGAAAAAGACTAAGAATGAATTACTGAATTAAATGCTTTGTCATGATTGTAAAGTTTTGTAGTGCATCTAGCGCATCCTATGTTGTTCAATTTCTACCATAGAGGATTTATGTATATAGATGCCTTAATTCCTTTGAAAGACAGTGTTAATTGAACTAATCAGGGGAACAGTTTTTTTCGAATATTTGGGTTGGAGAGAAATAGAGTAAATTTTAAGAATGTTTCTGTAAATTTCTCTCAAGTATTAGTGCTAGTATAATTGCTTTGGCAGCCTTGTGGGGTAAAACAAAGGATGATTATTCTTTTCTTTTTCAAGTTAACATTAGTATTACCACGTGATGTTAATGATCTACTGGCTTTTTTACAGGCCATTTCAGAGGCAGAGGAGGTAGTACTACTTTAGCAGCTCTTTCAAGCTTGGGTGTGGAAAACAAATTGATGATGTGCTTCAAAATCTTCGTTTCTTTAAGGGCTTTTTGTTGTAAAAGTATTTATATGTATTCTAGAACAATGTAATATCGTAATATAGCTTAAAATGATATTACTGGTGCTAGGTATCAACTTTGATACCGCTTATCAGGTTATGCTGATTTCAGTGAAATCGGAAGGATATTTTTCTTCAATATATTGCTTGTTGGTGGATTCCTTGTATTTATTTTCTTGTGTTATCTGACTGCCTGGAGGAGTGGAGGTGGACAGAATATTAGATATAAATAATAGGCTCGGGCAGGGGCGGATTTAAGTGTGGGAAAAACAGGGCTAAGTCCCCACTACAAATAGAAAAATTTGTAATTTTTTTTTTATGGATCAATACTTTTTAATCCTCTATAAAATGAAATTACATATGGATCGGGTTCCTCCTTCGTTTGGACTATCTTTAGACTTTGGTCTCACAGCCACTAGCTGTAGCCCTTATACGGGAATTAAGTGATCTTACTTGAGATTTAATTCTCGTAGTTTTATGAGTGAGGCAGTCAATGATATTTACAGAGTTACAGATTTCTGAACAAAAATAAATAATGACAAACACGAATGGTACGCTCATAGCTAACATTTAAGCAACAAATACATCAAGAGATCGAGATGGTTACGCCGACCCCTTCTAACTATTATTCGTGAAAATATTGTCCTTCTCTGACCTGTTGAATTATTAATTTGGAATTTTAAACTTTCTATTTCTATATACTTCTTGTAAAGCTCCATTTGATTGACAAGTATATAATTTGTTTAATTATCCCATTTGTCTTATAATCAGTTGATTTGAGGATTAAACTGCAAATTTCAGTGCTACTTCGGACCTTAATCTCACTTAATCCAGTCGAACAGATATTCCTTACTACTGGATTAAAGCCTCTCCTAAACTTAAATTCTTAAGTCAAGTTTATTAATACCTTAACAGCTCCTTCCTTAGACTCTCCTTTGCTTTTATAATTTCTATTCATTTCTCCTCCTCAATTCAGATGATGTCCCCAAGTACCGGAAAAAATCACCTCCTCTTTTCAGTCATGATGAGCGACTCTCCGGCTACAAAATTTCAAATATGACGCCACAAACAGCTTCTTCTTGAGAAGACCACTATAGACATTCTGAGAGAAAACAGAAAAACCGAGAGGCGCCTTCGCCTCTATCGCACCCTTTCCCTCTCTGTTATATTTAACATTGATTCTTATTATTCTAAAACAAGTCTCTATTCCCTCATTAGTGGCACCTCTTTCTCTGTTTTCGGTCCAAGAATAAACAAGAGAAAAACAGTTATTTCAACTCATTTCAGAACAAATAAAACTTTATTTATTTGATTAAATAATTCCACAAATTCACATTTTATTATTCTAGTACTTGATGCTGGATTATGAAAAAGTTATCGTCGGTCGTTTTCATAATCGTGCTCAAATTATTTTGGTGACAATTTCGTAAGTATCATATAGTAGAGACGCGATATACTTACGAACAATGACATCACGATTCAGATAGCACAATTCTCAATTCATTTAATTTGAATAATATAATTACTATTCAAATGTCTGAACTTCTATCATTTCTGAATTATGAAAATCACACTTGATTATAAATTTTGGAAAAGCAAGTACAAATAATGATTGTGTACATTGAAAAAATTCCACATATTCACCAGTATGATGCATTGTTCCATGTGCCATTTGAAAATTTATTCAGTGATTGCCACTTAAGTTTCTCAGCACAAATAATGAATGCATGAGTGCTTAAATATGTAGTAAATATTATTTTTTTCTAAAAGGCAAAAGTACTATACTATCTGAATCTTTGAATATGTTATATTGTTGGGAGCAATTAATAGATATGAGATTATATTCATAGTATCGTCAGGGGTGAAGTTTTAAGTTACGCCTTTATGTTAAAAATTATTTTGATAGCTAACTTATTACATCTGTTTACTTAACAAGTTGTTCGATCATATGTGAATAAAATAGAAAGTATTCATATTGACAAAAAATAACGTACAATATTCATTATTTCAGGATTTCCACGGATGCAGCTATCTTACATATATATTTAACACATTCAAAATGGGAAAGAGAAAATCAAGGAGTGCTCGATCTGTAATTACGAAAAAAAATGTTATGTCATATATAAGTATAGCCTGACACTAAGTTCATCTCCTCAATCTGTAATTATGAAAAAAAAAATGGCATGGCTAGCTGCTGGCGGACAGGGCAATCCAGGAACATTTCTTGTGGGGGCGATACTGCTAAACAGTAGCATGCAGCCCATGCACGTACTGCTGTACTGGCTTGAAGTAGGGATTCCACTTTTAATTTTGATAATTAATTTTCTTGATGTTCTCAAGTCAGAAGCTGTAGCTGTAGCTGTGATTGTAAACCCTCCATTTTATTCAATTCAATAAAGTCTAGCAGCCTCTGCTGGAATGTTTCAAAAAAAGAAAATAAATGTTATGTCATATATAATTAAGTATAATTAAGTTTTTTTTTATATTCGCAACGTATATTGACTGATTAAATATTTTGGGAGAATATTCTACCATTTTGATAATTTAATTTTTCTAGCCACATTTGGTACATCGATACTACAAAAGACAGGTACTTTTCGCAAGGATAAAAAGTGACTTTTTGCGACGAAGTACCGTCATAAACGTGTTTTTTCTATTTACGACGGTACTTTTCGCGACGATGTCCCGTCGCGAAAAGTGCCTACTTTGTTGTTGTATATAACATGGAGTGGTCCGTATGAATTGTGCTACTAGTTTGATAATTACACTAAAAGTACCTCTATGTTCCAAACATGATTATTTGTGCACTCATTGGGTCTTTAATTGTGTAGGCTAATAATATATGGATATAATCTCTCACCTTTCGTGACATGATTAATTCTTGTGCAATATTATTTGCGTCAGTCTAGATATATATATATTTTTTGGTCAATTATTGATTTTCATTTTGCTTGCTAAAAGTAGATATTTTCGTGTACATATTCCCTCATTTGGGGTTGGGGTTAACCTTAGACAAGCAATAATATCATAAGAAGTTTGTGTAGAACAAATGACATGTGAGCATTCAGAGATGAGCAATGTAGACAAGCAATAATATCATAAATCCACTAATATAAGCTAGCATTGCATATTGAATTGTGAATCCTCTTTTAGCTTTCCAGAAATTATCAAATTAAGCTAATAAACTAAATTCAATTGAAACAACTTAAAATTGTCAATAATAAACTCAACACATAGCTTAATATTTCCTTCAGAAATTAGCCTTCAAATTGATGTGGTATTAATTTATTCTATGAAATATTTTTAATTAATATATATATAGATCTTTTTAAATTAGACATTCTAGATATGACTTATTCGGTATAAATAAATGTGGATTCCACAACTATAAACAAATTATCACATCACATACTAAAAACAATTAATTGAGGTGCTCTTGCTTCAAGTAAAATGTACTAACTATTTACGTAATATAATCTTAAGAAACTAATTTGGTTTGATTCAAAACCAACTAAACTGGACCCAATGAACTCCCTAGAGCAGCCTATTTATCATTTTTTTTGTACTTCACCACTTCTTCTCCATTTCAGGTCCAAATTGATCCATCCATTTCTTCTATTTTTCCTTGTTTTATTTATCCTTCAACTTCCTATTTTTAGGGTTCAACAACTACGTACAAATATAAAGTAGATATCCCTGCGTGAAAATCTATATATGGCCACATAAATTTGAAAGTGCCATCTCATGACTCTTAATTAGATCACAAGACGTTTTTAGATGTTCTAAAATAGCATTTGCTAAAATTAATATTAACGGAGAAGTTAGCTCACATATAAATTCATTTCATCCAAATTCAAATTAACCATTAAAATTTTCAACTTTTTTCATGCTCCGAAGCATTTTGCTGTATCTAATTCAAACAGAGAAAGAAATGGTTGACAACTCCGAATTCATCATAAGGTAACTCTTGAAATTATTTATTTATTTATTTAGTGACTGAGTAAAACTAAAACATTGCATGTCAAACTCAATGGGAAATATAGAGTTCATTAATCTGCAGAATTATGTTTATTGCAAGCCATCAGATTGAACCAAAATCAAACATAAAGCCTAATTAACTTTAATTATATATTACGCTGTGAGATATTTCTCATTTCTATATATAACAATTAATAGTCAGTCCAACTTTAATTTTATAACAATATAAATCCTAGTTCAATGCAATTGATAATATCTTTGATAAGAATATATAGTATCACAATTATATATGTTAATCTTTAGAAAATTAGATCAGCTAAACAGTTAGGATATATATATATTCAGTACATACTAACAGAAATATTATTTGTAGGGTGGAGAGTGTCCAATCAAATCAAAAAATTGAAGCGTCAAATTCTGAGTTGCTTGAAGTTCTCATGATGCTTTGTGGCATGGTTCTATATTTCACGGCCTTGGCACTTATTCCAGTTGTGAATGATTTGGTATATCATAACTTAAAAAATGGATCGGTTCTGTTGCGGGTTATCCCTCCATATATGGTTGTGCTTCTGGTGGCTTTGGTCATGACAAATGCTATGCGAAAAGAGAATGCTTCATTATATTATTCGTTGTGGGGCGCGCTCTTCTTTAGCGTGATTGTTTTATATTTTCTTGGACCATTTGGTACACATATTGAAAAGCTGGTATGGACAGTTGAATTCATTCTACCCGTTCCTTTTATCGTAGTTTTCATCATATATATTTGGTTTAAAAAATGTTTCGTTCCAGAATTCCTTCCCTCTCTCCTCTCCTGATACAAAATGTAATAATAAGAGAGTCGGACCGTGGGAAGATAATATTATCAAAGCCAGCTCAATATGTGGTGCCGTCCCTACCTTTTTAAATTTTGTTCTTTTTTCTTAAGAAAGACCAGCTTTCTTTTTTCATAGAAAGAGTTATATATGATGTTGTAGTTCTTTTATTTGTTTGTGTCGATCTTTTTACTATTTCTTTTCTTGGAAGAAAAACCAGTTTCGTTCTTCAACGGCCAAAAAAATATTCTCCGAAGAACTACACTACAAACTAAAGTTTATTTTGCATTGTTATTGCTAGTTTATTTAGTGGCTTGAATTTATGTTAGTTCCATTATTAGCTTGACCAATGTTTTTGAGAAAAAATGCACCACAAACTAAAATTCGTTTTTATATTGCATTGATTATATCTCTAAATTGCTGCACAAAGATGGTATTATTGACCATACGTGATAATAAGACTAAAGATAAGTTTGATATCAGGTAACTGTAACAAAGTATTTCAAAATATTAAAAATTCCTAAATATGATGTCTGATGTCTAGTTAATTTTATGGTCTTATCATGAAAAATGATAATACTTTTATCGTTCGTGAATTATTTCTGATCAAGGAGTAGTTAGTCTTGATGAGAGCCTTAAAAATCTAACAGAATTTTTTGTAGGTTAAATTATTATGATCACTGAATATTAAATGTATGGCTCAGGTTGATGCTTGATATAGTATCCTTTGCCTTATTGATTAAAGCAATTGATGAATATATGCAAAAGATCAGCTAATTAGAGATGAAGCACTAATTATATATAGACGAAAACTAGCGAGCCTTTTATTAGTACTATATATTTGCGATGATAGATGTTGGAAAGATAGGGAGAAATTGTTGTATTTGTTGAATTTCTGAAATAGTGTGTGTGTATATATATATATATATATATATATATCTATGTATGTATGTATGTATATATGTGTGTGTGTGTGTGTGTGTGTATGTGTATATATAGAGAGAGAGAGAGAGAGAAAGAGAGAGATGAGCTATTGTAAGCTATAGAGTAAGAGAGGTTTTTCATTCTACGTTTTTTGTCCATCGGATTCGCATCAAGAGTTGCGCGCATCAGATTTTTTAACGGCGAAATGTTTAGAAACCAAAAGAATTGGTCAACTATGCCTCCTCCCTCCAGCAACTCATCTCTCCATCGCCTCCACTCTTCAGCGCCCCTCCTCCAACCCCTCTCCCCTGATTCTCGCGTTGTACTCGCTCTCTTAGCGGGCCCAGTTGCTAGAAATCTCGTTGTTCCGGTGCCGGACCACCTAAACGAGGAACTGCTCTGACCCCCTCGCCGATCAGGAGCTCTGGTCGAGAGTGACAGTCGGCGTGTTATGAAAATGGTGAGTCTCTCTCTCTCTCTCTCTCTCTCTCTCTCCCCTCCTGCTATGTTAACAAACTGAAATTGAATTTTTAAAAATAAGGAATGAACTTGGTAGCGAATCTGTTAGGAGATCCAATTTTAACTCGATAGAAGTCTGCAATTATGTGGTAGTGACAAGTACTGATAAGTTGTTGAAACCATATTCAGTACATGCACGGTGCATCTAATATGAGTACTGCATCTAATATGCTCTTTCTTAATTGATGTATCTTCCTTAAGTTTATGATTATATTTTCAAATTTATGTTTCTTGAAAAGAGTACTGCATTTTAAATTATGTATGTATGTTTTGGTTATCATGGCTAGCAAATTTGAGGCTAGCCAATTATATAAATTAAATTCTTTAAAAAAAATGTTTATAGAGATTTTCAGCAACCAGGGATTTATTCACAATTTCTCAAGGACTGGCGCATGTTATTTCAGGGTTTTCTAAGGTCCAGAGTTTAAATGTACAAAGAAAGGGCTTATTTGTAGGAAGTTTCCAGCACCAGGGGTATTTAATTTATATAATTCCTGAAGGATGATGTTTGGCATTTAGATTTGTCAGAGGGCTGAAACACAATAACGCCCTCTATTTTAAATCAGTTCATCAAGATCTGCACTAGGGACTCAAGGGTTGGGCTACCTGGGCCTTTCAGATCTGCGCGAGACATTGATCAAACGCGTTTAAGCCCAGACCACTGACAGAGGGGACCCTGGTTGTCAGGAGCCGTTATAATTTTAAATTTTGCTTTGGGATACGCGTGAGGCTCCGATATGGACTGGGGCTCTCTTCCGCCGGGCTTGTCTTCATCGTCGACGGTGTTCCGGGCCATCTCAACGTCAAGGAGGATTACAATTAGGCTCGCCTCGATCTGGGCTCTTTATTGAGTCTCCCATCGGTGGCCGGTGATCATCAGGGTGGTGGCTCCGCCCCAAGACCTAGTGGATCATTTTACTTAAAACTTGTTCCATCGATCTAGTGGATCATCGGTGGGATATTATTGAATTTCCATCGATCTAGTGGATCATTTTACTTAAAATTGTTCTGTAGTATCGTTCAGACCTATCAGTCAGGTTGTATGCAATCAATTTTGGATTTCTCATTCAATTCCAGTAATTTCTTCTTGAGTCAGGCTTTCCAGTCCCGCTTAGAAGAAGTTTGCATGGGTTCAAGTTTTAACATTGTTAATTGAGTTGAAAATAATGTTCTTGATGGTTTAGTGAAGATTTACAGAGGCTTTTAGGTTGAATCAATCCTTTTGGCATTAGTGAGCAGGTGCGGATCTTTACTGGTTTTGTACTCTTTACCATCTTATTTGATTTTTTTTAACTTTTATTTGGTAATTTAAATCTATTTCTGTGGATTTTATGATTGTCCCAATTTGCATACATGTTTTAAGCATTATTGCTACCCCTTTTGCATGATTTTACTATATTCCCTATTTAATATATTTTTTTTTTTTGTTTATTTTCTAAATTGGAAAGGGGTTTGTCTCTTCTATTTTATTTTTGTTAAGTCATGATTATTGGATCGAACTTGAACATGTTATAAACAAGACTGCAAATTTTCAACTTTATTGAAGGTGTTTTAATATTTTTTTTTGGGGCTGTAGTACAGTGGACAGACTGTGCTACAGCTTTTGCACAACAATCAGGTCCCTTTTTCTTTTTTTTATTACTTCATTATTTTTATATGCCACATAGTGGGTAAATTATATTTCTAAGTACTAATTTAATATATATACATATCAACATTTTTATTTTTAATCTTATAGTTCTATTTCTACGTTTTGTTTAAATGTTTTAGGTCACTGTTTTGATAAGAGCCAATTTTGACATCTAATCTTTGGAGATCAATTCTAGGAGTTCCGCTATACCAAGTGCTCTGTTATTGCTAAGGAAGTTCATGTCAGTATATATGTACTATATATGTGCCTATAAAATCTCAAATCTTTCCTTGCAGGATATCAATGTCTAGTGATCAGATCAATGGGATGCAGGTCATGAAACAGTGACAGAATATTAATTGCTTCATCATTTTTAATTAGTGAACTTTGGCAAGTGATTACAAATAGATAAAAAATATTAGAATGTAAAATCAAGCACCTGAATGTTTATCTTAAAGTCCTTTACATGCCTGTGAGGAAATTTTGATCAAATTACCATTCTACCCCTACTTACTGGTTTGTTTTCTTTTGACTGTCTTTTTGGTCTTTTATTTACCAGATTAAGGTCTATTGTTATTATTCGGTATTTCAGGCTAGTATAATACCAATCACAGGTTGGTTAACATTTATACATGATCTCTTCTTTTCTTTGTAACAAGCATTATTAACAAAAATAAATTACATGCAACTTCCAGAAAAGTGAACAAAACACTTCACAATTACAATGTCACAACAACCATATTTAAATAAACCATGTTGGAACATTCATCACTATTACAATTAAGAGTTTAATCAGTATGTACTTGTTGTTTGAATATAAATTAACTAGTGGTATCATAAAGTGTTACACATTGTGCTGAAGTGAGGTGCTTTTAGGAACTGCAGAAGTAAATGAATTAGTCTTTCCTCTAATCAAGTTGCAGTGAAGTGTATTTTAGGAAAGAGCAAATTTAACAAAATTTGAACTGCAACATCAATTAAAAACTATGTAAAAAAAGTAACACAATTGGAATTAAACAATCAGATTAAAAAGAAATTACATGCAACTTCCAGAAACTACGTACAAGCATTACCACAATGAAGAAAGAAATTACATGTTCAAGAAAAGTCCATAACAAAAAAAGTAACACTTTTGCTTACTGATACCATTTTTGAAGCATCCATCCCCCCAGCAAACATTGAAAGAAAGGGCTTTCTAAGGTAATTTCATAATTTCCCAGGGACTGGCGCATGTAATTTCAGGGTTTTCTAAGGTCCAGAGTTTAAATGTACAAAGGAAGGGCTTATTTGTAGGAATTTTCCAGCACCAGGGGGTATTTAATTTATATAATTCCTGAAGGATGATGTTTGACATTTAGATTTGTCAGAGGGCTGAAACGCAAAAGTGCCCTCTATTTTAAATCAGTTCATCAAGATCTGCACTAGGGACTTTAAGATCTGCGCGAGACATTGATCAAACGCGTTTAAACCCAGACCACTGACAAGAAACCAATCAAGAATACAGATTCTTAAGACACAAGTCCCCAAGGACTGAAAAGAAACCAATCAAGAATACAGATTCTGATAAATAAAAGTAAACATGTCAAACAAACACATGATTTACATTATGAGGAAAGTAAATCGCCTTTTTTTATTTTCTGGTGTCAAGTCAACAATGTCTTTTACATACACCGATAAGAGAAAGAAAGAAAGAATACAAAAAAGCTAATGCCCTCAAGTGAAATCTCCTATACGGCTATGCCACATGCAATTTCTCTCGTAGTGATAAGAAAAGGCACCCCATTGGATAGACAAAGAGAACAAAGAGAACCGTCCCCAAAATATAAAACGAAGTGACGTTATCTATGTGAGTCAACGTACACCGGATAAAGCCACCAGCCAAGACCAAAATCGTGATAAACTGGATTAGATTACGCACGTGCCGGGGTACCTTGCGCGCCCATGTGAGAATGGCAACCATTGTGGTAAGTATCAGGCACCCGGCAGAGAGGCCGATACAGAGACGCCACACCTCCTTTTCAGCCAGACTGAGTGTCGAGTTGGTATTCAATACCTTAGGGACCGGTAATGCAAATTCCAGTTGGAGAGCTAGAGCAGCTACCATGATTGCATGCAGTCTGTTCTCGTCTTGTAACATCTGATTACCATCGCCTGGCTCGTTCACCAACATCTTGTAATTCCCTATCGCTGCTGGATCATTCATTTGAAGGTGGTGCTGCAGTTCGTTCGCTGTAGGCGGTTCGTGATCAATTACTTCAATAAGGGGATGGTGTTGTTCCGCTGCTGGTTCATCAGACGCCATTAATTAATTAAAATGGGGGTGGTGGGAGAGATTAATTAGAAAATTAAGAACCAAGGACAGTGAAGTAGAATGAGTTTATGGGTTTTATAGACAATGCTAATTCAAGAAATTAACTCAAGAATTGAAGAACGGTACTCAAATTCCTTTGCAAGCCTCAACCGCTTCGAATCAAGAATTAATCCAGCGATTTGTCTCTCAACCGTTGGATTGATTCTACGAGAAGAAGATCCATCTGATTCAATTAATAGACCAGCCCACAGTACGGTATGTTTTGTGTAGTGAGTGATGCAATAGCAATATAAGGGTAAGAGAATAACCAGCCGTAAATCTCTTCTTTCTTTTCTGGTTCAGCAAATCTACATACTCTATATTTATAATTCCTGTACAAACCGGACCAAACTAGAAATATTGCCTTGCAACACAAATTTTATTTAGAGGTGGAAATTAATTATTTTAATTATACAGTATAATTTTTTTATATTTTCAAATATATCGTTCAAATTTAATATATTAAATTTTTAAATGTGTTTCTTATTATTCCGATATATAGATTCTGCATTAAATTTGAATCAATTTGAATTCAACTTAATCACTAATTAATTCGTTTTCACAAAAATCTTTAAAACTCAACCGTTCAAATTTTAAATTGTTTCATCGAACGCTAAACAGTTTTTAAATTTGCTCAATTTTTATAAACAAACTATTTCATTTGTATATGAAGAACACACCTACAATTTCATTTTTTTTAAAATTAAATAGTACTTTTCAAAATTTCATTAAAATAAGTAATGTACCATAACAATTCCATGTTCATTATAAGAGCTGTTTTTAATATATGGAATGCTTTCTATATTCGAGTGTACTACTTGTATAGACTGTTAAGAAGCAATATATTTTGTGTAGTATTAATATTTTCATGTAGTTAATTATTCCTTATTAAAATTCTACACGAGATCGATATTGAATTATTGACCGAGAGATCGAAGAAAAATGTTTTGTATAAGAAAACAAAATGGTTGTACTTTTTTTCTTTTTTTTTCTTTTTTTTAAGGATAAAATGAGGGTCAAAACGCATCATCTCATTAACCTTTTGACTTTTTTTTCGGTTTTATAGTTAATGAAAACTGTGATCCACAACTTAATTATATAGTAATTAACTATATGCACAAACAAAAAAATATATAAAACTCACTCAAACTTGCTAACACACTACTACAAAAACGTAATCTTGTATAGCTCATTTTCTAACGATTTAGACCAATCCTAATCTACAGTTGATAAACAATATATCTTAACCAATTCTGATCTCCAACAAATACACAATAACCTGTAGTGGACCTACGATCATCCATACAACCTGCCCAATTAGCATCACAATATATCTTATATATCAATGGATTCTAATTAGTATTGAGTCAAAATTCTACCTTTTGCAATGGGTATAATATTAATGCACAAATTGTGTGATCAGAAATTAAAATAAACAATGAAGATTTAGCTATTAGGTTTCTCATTGAAATTTTCTTTTTAAAAAAGAAGAAGAAGCATGTAGATGCCTGTTCCATTGAATGAAGCCATGAATTACAACGGTTTAATACTACAGAAGCTAGTTGCCTAAGCCCAATCCTTACCCATACTAAAAGTCGACATAAATATGAGGTCTCAGCACACACATTTCCCGCTCATTGATAGAACGATCAACGTACTTCTCAGTTCTCACTTCCCACTACACCTAACCCAGAGCGTGCCAGGGAGCAAATTATATCACTTCCATTACACTATTTCCTCATTGACCATTTCAGAAACTAAAAATCCCCATAAATAACTATTATCTTAGCAATCTACAGTTAGCTACAAATATATAGCATATCATTTATTGCACAAATATTTGTAGCACCTGTACGTACGTATAGCAAAATAAATTAAAGTTAACATAGCTGTACACATTAGGAGCTTATTATTACAATAAACTCGAAACTTATTGTGTAATATTCTAATGTTAGGTTGTACAGGTAGTTTCCACCGTAGTAATGGTTTTGTCAATTTTACTCTTCCTAAAATTAAAAATCTTATTTAAGGTTCTGACTGTATATTTTGTCAGACTTTTAAGGTTCATATCTCCATGCAATATTGTCATGCAGATGTGTATAGGAAATATTTCCCACTACTTTTAGAATTTCAGACCAATCTTGTAGAAACACCCAATTTATGGACAACTGTTTATTAACTTTACTATTTTGTATAACAAAAGAGTATATAAATGGACAACTGATAGTATAACATTTTATCAGCGCAAGTCTCCCTCCAATAGATATTATCCGTAATTTTCAATTTTGTAATTTGTTCTCAAATTTGGCTATTAAAATCTCCACTATAAACATTTGGATATGATCATGCAAAGAAATCCCAAGTACTTAATAGGGAATTGATATAAAGTACATCTAAATATTCTAGTTAATTCTTCTCCTGCCTCCAAAGCAAGTTATAGGAAACATTTCAGTTTTTCATTGAAAATGCAAAATGCAACAAATGGGAATTCTTATGCTGCTTGTTTTTTTTGTTGAGATTCGTGCAATCTTTGATATAACACCCAGATATATCCCGCATTAATGTCCTACAGTGCGTGATATAAGTATGTCCTTTGAGTAACCTCTCTATCAAATCAATTATATATATATATATATATAGGTTGACTTATATTCTCTCAGTAGCAGTTCGGCCAAAATACTATAAGGTCAAATTTCAAATTTTCATATTCGAAACGTCAACCTAATTAGTTGCTAAATAAATTGGTTATATACTAAACTTGTGTAATACACCAATTTTTACTATTTTTTATGATTTTTGAAAGATGACACAAAAAACCTAAAATATTGTTATTTTAGGTCTACTGTTCATCTAAGGGTGGTGGCAACTTTTGTCTGATGTGTTTTTGACGGTTCATGATTGATCGCTATGCGTCACTCACTTTAGCTCTTTCGGCATATGTTCTTTCCGCGCACCTCGTCTTGTCCGCCGCCCTCGATCTCTTATATCCGCTTCCCACCTCGTTTTCTCCTCTCCTTCAATCCCGATCTCTTCTCTTTAGCTCGTCTCTCTCTCCGCTGCGCTGTCATAGCCAACCTCACTCTCCTCTCCTTTCCTCTCTAAGATCTGATCGAGCCACCGACCTTTCTCTCTACAGCTCTGAAAACCCTAAATCTTATTCACTATCAGCAGATTCCTGACCACCTTGATCTCTCTAGCTAAAAATCCAGCCGCAAGTTATTTTTACTCAAAAAAAGTAATCCAGCCGCAACTTTCAAACTAAGCAAGAGAAACGGAGGGCTGATTTGAAGAGAAGCACAAAGTAGATTCTTACAAGCACGAACTCCTGAGGGCTGATCGTGTCTCACCAATGTCATCTGGAGCAAGAACAGGGTAAGAAAGATCTGCTTCTATTTTTTTCTTGAATTGTAATATCATCTTGTACGATCATTCTTTTTCTAGAACTTTTGTAACCTTATCTCTTCCAATAAGGTAAGCTACAACAATCCTATGAAAATTCAACATAAGCACAATTTTTTTATCAAACAATATGTATAAATCGTAATTAACCCCAATATTTTAAGCGAGGTTACTGAATTGATTGGTCAGATTAAATTAATAAATAAATTAAGTACTAGTCAAATACTTATACCAAGACACAACTAAACACAATGTTTATAACATTCCGTTGTGTTTTGTCAATTATTCCACAGGTACCAAAATTTGTCTATTACCGTAGAACAAAGCTCGGCATGAGCGGTTTAGGAAATGAAGAGGAAGCAATAACTGACAACCTCAGGTAACAAAAATCAAACTTATATTTTTTATTTTTTTATAGAAACTTTCACTAGTGAACAACGGACAACCTATGTAATACATGTTACTTTCTAATTTCACCTTCAAATCTGATTTGTTATTAGATTAATTAATTAGATTTCGAAATTATTTTTCCAAAAAAATAAGAAAAAATTACTTGTATTTATTTAGTAATCGAGCTTCATTATAAATAAGATAAATTTACATCCATCGGCAAATAATTTTTTTAGATGCGAGGAATTAAATATGATCACTATATAAAAAAAAATGAACAAGCCTAAACCTTGCCTCATGATTACTTACTATATTTTATAACCCAATAACTTTATTAATTATTTGCATAATAGCCAAATGGAGAGAGGAGGCCTTGATATTGCGATGACTTTTTTAATTCTTTTAGCATAACTTTTTAACATTTGAGCGGGAGTACAATTAGCATAGCTTAGTTTATTTAATTTTGTCTTTCATATTTACCTTACCGTTCTCACTGTTTCCTTTGGAACAGGAAAGGACCTTGTAAATATTTTTTTTAATCAATATATTTCTTAGTGGAAAATTTCCACTAACCCTAAAAAAAAAAACTTTATTAATTATTATAGTAAACATAACTGAAAGTCTAACTAAACTAAAAATAATAATTAAAAGAGAAGTCCGGATCCGGACCTTGCTTAGTTCCACAATAGGAATTAAAACAAAGAGAGTTATTTATATATAATCTTTTATGTGTGTGTGAAGCATGTGGCCGAAATTTTTATTAATACCATATTCAAAAAATAAATAAATAAAAAACCACTTTGTTTAAATTTATTTTAGCATTTTTTATATTTAGATAAAGGTATGCATAAAAAACAGATCATTTTGATAATTTAATTTAGCTTTTTATCAAAAATTTATTTTAGTATTTTTATTTTGAAATTTAGTTTAGCGGTTTTAATATTCAGATCTAGGGCACAATATAAATAAAACCAGATCATTTTAAGTATTTAGTTTAGTGTTTTATCAAATATTCAGTTTAGTATTTTCATTTTGAGAATTGTCAAAAAAAAGGGTTGAACTGCCCAGGTCGATCTGAGCAGTTCAACCTTTTTGAAAAAAAAAGTACGTACCTTCAACTATTCAGACTCTGAGCAGTCGGAAAAAGAATTGAACCGCTGTTTGGATAGTTTTAAAAATATCCAAAAAAACCTGAATACTTGTGTAATTTTTTTTTATGGATAGTAAAATAAAATTGACTCTATGGGATACGCGTTTCTCTCTCTCCGATGCCAAATGAATGTTTCAAAAGTGTCTTAACACTATTATATTGCATATAATTTATTTAATATAAAGTATTTTTAAAGTGTTAAACATCACGTATCATTTTATTTACATATTTCTTAACGAGGTTTCTTCGATAATTTTCAAACGACTTATTAATTTTTTTGTAGAATTTTATTAGCCTAAACTAAACCAACATACATATATAGTATAAGTTTATTTTGTAACAAAAAAATTAAAGATCTCTATTAATTTATTCTTTAAAATCTTTTTAATTAATATATAGATCTTTTTAGTAGACATTCTACATATAGCTTATTCGGTATAAATAAATTTGGATTCCACAACTATAAACAAATTATCACATTACATACTAAAAACAATTAATTGAGGTGCTCATGCTTCAAGTAAAATGTACTGATTACGTAATATAATCTTAAGAAATTAAGAAACAAATAAAAGTTAACCCTTTTACTAATCAATTGTCTTTTTTTTCTAGTTGCTCATTCTACTAATAAAAGTTAAACACTGCTCGTTTTTCGAATACGAATTAAATATTAATATGATATTATTCATACCGTTTCACTCTAATGAAAAGTCTTGCCTTTCTTAAAACAGTAAAAAGAAGAAAAGAAATAGAAAACTGGGCCCACGGGCTCTCTTCACACTGACAGTGGCTACAAAAAAAAATTGCGCAAATTTAGTGTTTAACTTCCGATCAAGCAAATAGCCCTAGTGTGTAGTCTCCCTCTCCATCTCTCGTTCGCCTCCTCCGCAACCTTCATCTCTGATCAATTCCCTCTCTACCCACCAACTTCTATTTTTGTAAAGCAAAGCAATCTACTGATCCGAACAGATCACTACTGTCTCTATGGGGCGCCGAGGACGGAAGACCCAACGCCAAGCCTTCTTTGGAGAAGAGAACTCTAACCATCAACCTCCACCACATGTATTCATTACTTACACTGCCGAGCTTGCTTATGTATTTCTTATATGCTATCTTTTTTCTCTAGGTTACTTTCAAAAAATCACTCAAAAAAAGAATAATCTAAGTGCTAGACTACTAAATTCAGTTGGCATGGGTTGATGTAAAACTTCTGGCCTTCTTGTTTAATAAGTCGTATTAGCCTATTAGGTATTCTGGGAATTTAATTTTATTGTTAGTTTCTTAAAAACAAAAAGATTAAAAGGGGGATGCTCTGTTGTTTGTATCACTAAGGTCAGGTTGTTTTGATGTGAATTTTAATTAGATTGTATTTCTCCTCTATATGAGTATGCTTTAATTAGATTGGATTTGTCCTCTATATCAGGGTCTGACAATAACCATAACCTAGAAAATAAGGATCTTACAATAACCTATTGCAAAAGGATCTTTTCAGTGAGCATAGTTCACACTTCATACATAACTTAATAATAAAAACATAATGCAAATTAGATGAATTGCATGCAAACATTAGGTATGGATTCTATAGGGTAATTAAGGCTTTGCGAGGCTGTGATACTTAATCATTGCCTCTACCCATTCGGTAAGCTCATCACCCTTGTATGTCATGAACAACTCCTTACATCATCCTTCATAGCTTGTTGCAAGATACAAAAATTCTGACTGCTTAACCCCTTATCTCTTTTGACTTTGATTAATTTCTCGACAACTCTCTTTCCCCTATTCTTCTTTTCATCCATAATCATACGTCGCTCTCTTGACTCCTCAATAATCAGATGAATAGAGGAATTGTTATCATGGTTGTTGTTACTGCAGCTAGGACCACCCTTTGATTTCTTACCATAAGAATCACCAGCAACACCAACAGGACCCTCTCTAACTCTCTTACCAGATGAAATACCCGACTCAGCAAGAAAGACAACATCAGGTGAATGCTCCACAGGTGTGCCACCAACAGAATTTCCAACCGAAGAAATTAGAATCCACATCCATAGTATTTCTGAAACTATGGATATCAAACGAATTCACCTTTCGCACTGCATCAAGATTATCATCTGAGCTATCAGATTTACTAACATTATCTTCAAAATTTTCACCAAGAGCACCACTCATTGCATAGTGTCCGGTTGCAACGTTGGATCCACACAATTCATTCATCACCTCGTACCAAACAAAGGGCTTGGAGTTGCACCTATACAACTTTGCATTGTACTGCAAGAGAAAATAAGAAGTTTCATTATAAAATTTAGATGAGATAATTTGAAGGAAAATTAATTAATTGAATCGAGAAGTTCTTTACCTTTCTTAACACCTCCCAATAACTTTCTTCAGGAGCAATGGGTATTCGCATTTCTGCATCCCAACCCCAGCCGCTCTTGTCAGCACAAGACTTGTAATCATAGAAACCAGCTTTGAGAGTTTTCCATCGACACTGTAATTCATTACTGGTACAATGTGGTTCTGATTGTGTACTCAAAATTGGTGCCAACCTATTCCAGACCTGTTTCGTAAAGGTCCCTGGACCGGTCACCCTTTGTGTAACTTGTTTTTCAAGATTTAAGTCCAATCAGTGGCTGATAAAGTGTGGTATAGTTACTGGTAAAGGGTGGTACTGACACTGGTACAGGTTGACTCAAACTGCTTAAATTGAAAAATCCATTTGGAATCAGCAAAAAAACGGTGCTTCTTTTATTTTTAGGAATTTCGGTGACTTCAATTTTTCCATTTCTATTTTCTGTTTTTTTTTTTCTATTTTTTTTCACTATTCAATCAACTTTACAATCCAAGTAAGATTGACACAACTTGTGCCTCTATAAATGAAATTTGAGGGCTGACCCTCTTCTTTCTCTCCAAAAAAATGTCCAATCAATCAAATTAAGGAACAACTACACACCAAAACTCTACATCGTTGGTACCACATAATTTTTTTTTATATAAACTATACATCAAGTTCTAGATTTAAGTTCAATCAGTCAATTTGTAAGTTTCCTATGTCTTTATATGTACAAAGAGGCTCGTAATTTGTCTAAGAAGAAAAAAATATTGGTTCAATTGAGAGAGAGTGAAAGAAATATCAGCGAATTGAGAAGAAGTTCAGCGAAAGAGAGATCACAACGTATCTATCCGAGACGATGGAGAAGGAAATCGAAGAACTTGGACACAGAGGAGAGCAACTAGGTTTTCTAGATTCTTTTATTTGGCGGGAGAAGAGAAAAAAAATGGAGGGATCCATAATATAGAACGGTGACGATAAAAATGGAAGGGTGAAATTTCCAAATCTTCCCATAACTCCAATTTACTCCTCCAGAAAGTTAAGGCACCTCAATAGGTGCTTTAGTTTAGGCACGTTTAGGCCAGCTTAACTTTAGGCTTACGCTTAGTTAGGCCAGCCTATTTAATGCTTGTTTGGTGGAATAAGTGAGGTTTAAAGCTCTTATTCCACTGTTTAGGCCACAACCAAACATGGTGTATATACTTAAAACTGCTGTGACTCGTCCCACATTAATTGTCCTATGTTCAGTCTCACCCATCAATAGCAACCTGTCAAATTTGCTGCTGGTCATGCCACCAATTTAAACCCCACGTGGAAGTCATTTGCATGTGTTACATATGCATTGGATGGAGCGTGAAACGCTTGGGGTGGGACAATACACATGCGCCATATACTAGTGGATATACCTCGCTATTTTGGGAGCTTTTTTTTTTTTTAATATGCAGCTCATACTACTTTTAAATTTTCATATATGTAAGGAATTAAAGATCAAGGGATGTCAGCTTTATTTGTAATTCTTTCCATGTACTTTTAAATTAAGTTGGCAATGACACTATTTTAAATTTTTAATTCAGGAGACCAACGGGACGACGATGGAGAGAAGGAATTGGTCCTCACTCCCTGAACTCGTAGTTGCGATCATCTCCAACTTTCTACTTTCTGAAGATGTAACAGAGTACATCCGCTTTCGTGCAGTTTGTCCTGGTTGGAGGCAATCTACTGCTCCTCCGTCCAACATTGAGAGCCTCTTTCGGCCACTAAATTGGATCATGATCATCTCTGGTCAACGTGAGAAGTATTCCCCTCGTGGGATTAAAGATTGGAGTACCTTCTTTAATATCTCCAGTGGACGCTGCCTTCTAGTCGACATTCCGCAGTTCCGTGAAGGTTACACGCCAATATCTTCTGCTGATGGGCTCCTTGTATTGCTAAGAAGGAATACGGGTGAATTATGTCTTCTCCACCCATTCACATTATCTATTACTCAATTGCCTAAGGTGGATTCCCTTCTTTCCGTCATGATCCGAGATGAGCCAAGTAGTGTGAACTTCCTCTCATCTTCCGTTGTTGTTTTCTTCTTTCAAAGATGTCATAAAGTAGCATTTGCGAGGATAAGAGGCAACAGATGGTTTGGTATGGATTATGAGGTCAGTTGTACTTTCACTCTCTCCTTTCAAGGCCGGCTGTATGCGGCTGATCACAACACCGGAAAATTATTGCAGTTTGAGGTCGAGGAAGCAACTATTGGGCCTAGTTTGGATCCAAAAGTCAACGTGACAACTCGGATCCCGACCTTCAGTTATCCCTTGTATCATGGTCTTCTTGAGTATGGAGGAAAAATGTTACTCCTACGGAAGTGCCGGGATGTGCCGCCCTTATGGGGTTTACACTTTGAAGTATACGAGATTGATGTGTTGAATAGGAGGCTCATCCCAACCACCATACCTCATGATCGCACTATTTTTGCGTCAGAAAACCGATGCCTATCTTTATCTACTTCAGTTTCTCCTTCAATCTTGCCGCAATCCATTTATTATTACAAAAGGTTTGAGCCAGACATCGATGTTTACGGTTCTCACCGCCCAAACCTTGCACCCACAAATTCATATTATCCTCATCCTGAGATTATCTACCGCCGCACCGCTCCATACAGAAAAAATTATATCGGTCCATTTTCCCTTTCCAGCTATCTCATTAGTCATTGTTCAAACTTTATATGGTATGTGCCCATGCTTTTTTCATTTTTATTTGTCACGCATATGTAAAATTTTGATGCCCACCTACCAATTAATGTCAAATTATGATAAGACTTTTTGGAATCCCCAATCCAGTTTCCCCCCATTGCCAGTTCTTTTCTCCTCTAGCCATGAATAATACCTAATTTTTAACTTCTGGGAACCCACAAGTTAGAAATCACTATTGTGATAATGAGAATACCCATGGCAGATACATTTAAGAACAAAATACTACAAAATAATGAACTTAATGTGAAAACATCATAGAAGATTAAGTATATGCATGGTCACTCCAGTAGTTACTATTTTCTTTGGGTTAACTTTTGTTGTTCATTCATAAATTAAAGATCAAGTACATGGTTGAAAAAGACTAAGAATGAATTACTGAATTAAATGCTTTGTCATGATTGTAAAGTTTTGTAGTGCATCTAGCGCATCCTATGTTGTTCAATTTCTACCATAGAGGATTTATGTATATAGATGCCTTAATTCCTTTGAAAGACAGTGTTAATTGAACTAATCAGGGGAACAGTTTTTTTCGAATATTTGGGTTGGAGAGAAATAGAGTAAATTTTAAGAATGTTTCTGTAAATTTCTCTCAAGTATTAGTGCTAGTATAATTGCTTTGGCAGCCTTGTGGGGTAAAACAAAGGATGATTATTCTTTTCTTTTTCAAGTTAACATTAGTATTACCACATGATGTTAATGATCTACTGGCTTTTTTACAGGCCATTTCAGAGGCAGAGGAGGTAGTACAACTTTAGCAGCTCTTTCAAGCTTGGGTGTGGAAAACAAATTGATGATGTGCTTCAAAATCTTCGTTTCTTTAAGGGCTTTTTGTTGTAAAAGTATTTATAGGTATTCTAGAACAATGTAATATCGTAATATAGCTTAAAATGATATTACTGGTGCTAGGTATCAACTTTGATACCGCTTATCAGGTTATGCTGATTTCAGTGAAATCGGAAGGATATTTTTCTTCAATATATTGCTTGTTGGTGGATTCCTTGTATATTTATTTTCTTGTGTTATCTGACTGCCTGGAGGAGTGGAGGTGGACAGATATAAATAATAGCCTCGGGCGGGGGCGGATTTAAGTGTGGGAAAAACAGGGCTAAGTCCCCACTACAAATAGAAAAATTTGTAATTTTTTTTTTATGGATCAATACTTTTTAATCCTCTATAAAATGAAATTACATATGGATCGGGTTCCTCCTTCGTTTGGACTATCTTTAGACTTTGGTCTCACAGCCACTAGCTGTAGCCCTTATACGGGAATTAAGTGATCTTACTTGAGATTTAATTCTCGTAGTTTTATGAGTGAGGCAGTCAATGATATTTACAGAGTTACAGATTTCTGAACAAAAATAAATAATGACAAACACGAATGGTACGCTCATAGCTAACATTTAAGCAACAAATACATCAAGAGATCGAGATGGTTACGCGGACCCCTTCTAACTATTATTCGTGAAAATATTGTCCTTCTCTGACCTGTTGAATTATTAATTTGGAATTTTAAACTTTCTATTTCTATATACTTCTTGTAAAGCTCCATTTGATTGACAAGTATATAATTTGTTTAATTATCCCATTTGTCTTATAATCAGTTGATTTGAGGATTAAACTGCAAATTTCAGTGCTACTTCGGACCTTAATCTCACTTAATCCAGTCGAACAAATATTCCTTACTACTGGATTAAAGCCTCTCCTAAACTTAAATTCTTAAGTCAAGTTTATTAATACCTTAACAGCTCCTTCCTTAGACTCTCCTTTGCTTTTATAATTTCTATTCATTTCTCCTCCTCAATTCAGATGATGTCCCCAAGTACCGGAAAAAATCACCTCCTCTTTTCAGTCATGATGAGCGACTCTCCGGCTACAAAATTTCAAATATGACGCCACAAACAGCTTCTTCTTGAGAAGACCACTATAGACATTCACTATAGACATTCTGAGAGAAAACAGAAAAACCGAGAGGCGCCTTCGCCTCTATCGCAACCTTTCACTCTCTGTTATATTTAACATTGATTCTTATTATTCTAAAACAAGTCTCTATTCCCTCATTAGTGGCACCTCTTTCTCTGTTTTCGGTCCAAGAATAAACAAGAGAAAAACAGTTATTTCAACTCATTTCAGAACAAATAAAACTTTATTTATTTGATTAAATAATTCCACAAATTCACATTTTATTATTCTAGTACTTGATGCTGGATTATGAAAAAGTTATCGTCGGTCGTTTTCATAATCGTGCTCAAATTATTTTGGTGACAATTTCGTAAGTATCATATAGTAGAGACGCGATATACTTACGAACAATGACATCACGATTCAGATAGCACAATTCTCAATTCATTTAATTTGAATAATATAATTACTATTCAAATGTCTGAACTTCTATCATTTCTGAATTATGAAAATCACACTTGATTATAAATTTTGGAAAAGCAAGTACAAATAATGATTGTGTACATTGAAAAAATTCCACATATTCACCAGTATGATGCATTGTTCCATGTGCCATTTGAAAATTTATTCAGTGATTGTCACTTAAGTTTCTCAGCACAAATAATGAATGC